>VZRI01011630.1:150335-216568 GCA_013397515.1 Upupa epops | reverse complement strand
ACACAGCCAACCTGCACAGTGATAATGGTGGCAATGCTTTATAATCTGTCCCTGCTCTGACTGTTGAAGGACTCCCCACCTAAATCTTAAGAAGATAAAGTCACAAAGTTTAACAGTGCTTAGATATAGTCACCAAAGAAGAAATACAATTACTTACATTCCTTATAGTCCAAAATAATAGATTATGTAGTTCACCTTTGTAACACGAGGCAGTCCCACTAGATCTATGTAACTGCATGTGACCTGTTCAGAAAAGCCATCCTGCAAGAGTGTGGTAACAGGAAAAGCTAATTCTTGTGTTTAAAGACCAGTTCATGTGCCATGGTATGGAGAACACGTTACTACTACTTCCTGGATTTCTGCATATGAAGAATGTTGACATATCTCAAGTTTTCACTAGTGTTGCTCAGGCAGACCTTGGCCCATGGCACTGAACCACTAGTGAAACAGGCCTAGTTCTTCCTCTCATCTCTTTCCCCTGCCCCTTTTATATTTCTGAACACTTTCTCAGAAATACACCTTTTTTTTTCAGTTTGATGAGGTTTTGCTCCTTCTCCAGTTATCTAGCTTATTTGAAGGTTACTGTCATTTTCATAGCATACCTGTCTGCATCAGATATGGAAGTGGGGTTTCTTTAATTTTCCCCCTCCGTCTACATGATAAGTAACTTACCTTTAAGAGTTTCTAGAGCTTAGAACATTTCTAGTCTCATAAATATGTATTTGACATATGCTTCATCACCCATGTAGTTCCTTGTCAATTCTCAGCTCTCTACAGAGACTAAAGATTGCCACATCAGCCATTTTACCAGAAAATATGGCAGAAATGAGGAGCATGTAAAATGTGTCCTTGCAGGAAATCAATCCTCATTCTCTCAGTATGTTCACAATAGCCACCAATACCAGAAGCAAAGAAAGCTGGAGTGTGTGGATGACTTCCATAAATCAGTGGGGCTTGACACATGCATAAAGTGTTATCATGGGTGGGGCTGACAGGAAAAGAGTAAACAGAGAGAGAATAGCCCTTCCTTGTAAAAGCAACACAGGAGAAAATTAATTTGTGCTCCCAGCAAACATGAAACTTCAACAGGAAGACAGTGCAAGTTCAGTTTCTCTGTGAACACCTATACCAGATTCCAACTATTTATGTACATAAATTAGGCTAGGAGCAGAAGCAACAATTTTGCCCATCTCTGCCTCCAATCTGCTTTCTCATCAGGTTTTCAGAGAGTAATCTAGAAAATGATTTCTCACGTGTTAGGAATCTTCCAGGAAATAAATGTGATCCTTACGTGTACGAAGTGAAAATCACATTCCTATGCAAACCATATAGCAAAGCATATCAAGTATTTCTCTCTTCCTCTACATTATTCACCTCTGCCTTCTTAAAGGCTGTCTCCTTCCTGAAAGCTGCCTAGAACAGGGTGTTGCTCAGCATTCCTCTTCTGAAGATACATTTAAAAACACACCCCCCCACCAATAGACTTCACTAACTTCACTACAAATTCAAATCTATTTCTTTTTTTAATTCTCAATGAGCACCAATGCTGAAAGGGCTTTATTTTACCTTTGTCTAGCCAAACAAATTATGCTCTTGACCTCTATTGTTGATTCCAGTCTAGCTCATAAAAACAATAAGAGATGCTCCAGCTATTGCTAAGGCCCTGCTAAAGAGTAAATAAAGCCAATGCTCTACAGCAGGAGGAATTTAAACAGCTTAATCCCTCTGCTCTGCATTCTACCATCTATTATTTTATTCCTAGATTAAATTTGATATACTACTCGTAAAATCTGCAAACTCCTACATAAACAAGTCTGTCTCTCTTGATCAACTACAATCTCCTCATGTCTCTCTTAGTTAGCAATGATCAGATGCCTAACTCCATGTGGAAAGACCTAGAGAAAGACTTCCAAAGACCTTTCCCAACTTCCAAGCAATTATGAGTTTAAAAAGGGTGCATTTTAAAAAGAAAGTCTGGGCAAAACCAAGCATTTCAATGATTTTGTAATTCAATCCAAGTCCTTAAGCTTTACAAATTAACTGGGCAGTTGCCAAGCAAGGTCACAAAAACGTCCACACACCTTTGCAAAAGCACAAATAGAAAAAGTGAAATGGGACTTCACAAGAACAACATAATAATCAAAGTATTTCGTGAAGACCTTTCAGTGAAGCTTTTACAGCAACCTAAAATACAGTGTCTACCCTATCAATATATAATTTGTGTTGTACAATGTGTAATCACTTACTATAAGCAACAAAAAAATTGTACCTTGCAGAACAGTAATGACATTTGAAAGTGTAGAGTATTGATTAGTAGTCGCTTAGAAGTGAATCACCACTACAATGCAGCATCTATTCATGGCTCTCCATACCTTCACTGGAGAGATAATTTGCATGGAGACTGGCTCTTTTACCTTGAAATATAAGCATTTTCCAATACAGGATGTGAAAACAACCAACCATAAATGCATTAAGCAAGGGAATTAGCATTCATTTCCTTTCAAGATCTGATGTTTTCCAGTTGGATTGTCCACTCAGTAATTTCCATATTAAAAGACATCATTGAAAGTGTAATGCAGGTGCCATAAACTTACTGACACCATCTCATATTTCAATTACATACTAACAATAGAACATATTTACTTTCAATAATGCAAGTGGATCATGCTGTGCTTGCAAAATGCAGAAAGACATGGGAAAATATTGCAAAATAAAGACTGCTGATAGACGAAGAGCAGGAATTTATTGTGGCTTAAAACAGAGCTTTTCTTTTTGTTAAAGACAATTATACAACATAATTACTGATATTCAGGCTGATTTGGACAACACTTTAAAAGCATTACCAACACCAAGAAACTATCAGTCCTGCCATACTATTCAAACAGAAGATGAGAACAAGACCACAGATCATTCAAGATGCGGTACTAGCTTTATGAGACAAGGAAAATTTTTCAATAGCTCCAGAGATGTCTGAACTTTCTTACAAGTAAAAACAAAAATATTCTTAGTAATTGAGAAAGAGAGCTCACACTACTGAAAGTTGAATAGCACACAGGTATTTTCCTCTACAGATCAATATTGTACCTGAAAATTAGTATTGGACCTAGCAGATTTTTCCACCTGAGGTGTAAGTAGCCTATGAATGTGTTTGAGTTTTGTTTTTTTCTTGAACAAAGACAAATGAAAATAACAATCCAAAAGTATTTAAACCTTTATGTCCCTAGAAAGAACACACTTAAGTGCTCAGTAACTGGCTTAGGTTGGAGAATAACCCTGTGATTCACCTAGCCCAAAGATCTATAAGAATTAAAGGGGGTAGAAGTTCAAGCTCTACAAGCACCAAAACTTGATCATCAAAGTGCTGTAAGATTCTCATATTTCTCATATATTATTTCTTTATTAAAGTTTATTTTAATTTGGTGCTTGGAGATGTTTTCCATAATCTGGACTTACTAGTTTCAACTATAATGCATTACCTCTGAATAGAGTTTTTAGTAAGCTCTACACCATTTATGTGGCTGTGTTTGCAGAGGGTGGTGATATTGTGGTTCATTTTTTTTAAATCACAGACACATGCCTACAATTTTATTACTATTATTCTCCTATTTTTTATAAGAAAAGAGTATTATTTTTGAAATTTTAAAATTGCTCAGCTGGCAAAAGTTTAACTTGATATCCAAGAAGCCGCTACATATCTGCCCTTTAAAGTGCACACCTCAATCCTGCTGACCCTTCTCTTCAAAGCAGTAGTTGCAGTGACAAAATCAAAGAAGCAGCAGCCTACAAAGACCAAAGCCAGCAGAAGCTGAATTTAAAAAAAAAAGGCAATTAATGTCAAGATGATTGGACTAAACTTCTGCAAGAATTTAAGTCACTATTATACAATTTAAAAGTAAAGATAGATGCACTGCATGAATCAGATATGCTAGCTGAATACTAATCAACTCAAATCACCCTGTTGTATTAGGTCTGCACTGACATTTCCATAGTTGTAAGGAACCAACACGATACAGCACCAAATCTAGTTGGTAAGGCAAAATGCAGCTCTAAACCTTTAAAAATAGGAATGCTATATATATTGGAAAGCCTGCTTTGAGGAAACAGAATTATTTGAGACCTCCTAACACAATGAGGAAATTGTTGAAAGGAGTAGGCAGATGCAGACTACAGACTGCTTGAGACCCAGGCACTCAGAGCTTACATAACAGTGAAGACTCCGTTAGACAACTTACGTAAGAATCCAAGAAAGCCTCAAACAAGCTTTTCTTCAGTAAGAAATATTTCAGGCAGAACCAATAAATAAAAATGTCTTTTCAGTTAGAAATTAATCCTACATGTGCAATAAAATAATATCACCTATCCAGGACCAAATCAAGAATTATCAAAGCTCAGAATATTAAACAAAAAACCAAAACAGAAGCATAGTCTCTTCACAAGAAATCTGAGTAAATATAGAACATGTTGCATTTTTAGAGAATCAGGCACTTCAGTGACATTAGAAAAGCTTTACTTGTAACAACAATTTTTAATACTAACAGAAGGCACATTACCTGCATTTTTTGCTTCTGTTTAATTACTACTATTACTTTGCAACAACATGGAACTGAAAACACCTTATTACTGTGAACAGTATAATGTGAACTGTCTGTGCCTCCAAAATTCTAATTGTAGCAGCTGAAGTATCTTCCTGGCACCAAACCCTTGCTTTGCATCCTATACTTAAAAGCCTATTTTTGCCAGTGGGCTATGCTTTCACATTTACTACAGAACTCACCAAACACAGAGTCTTCAGAAAAAAGAAGTTAAAAGAAGCCTCAAGATGCAAATATGGCAGATGTCTTTTGAAAGTCTAGGGAAAGAAAATACACACCTAAGAGGCAATTAAAATTTGAATCAATTCATAGGCTACAGCAGTATTTGCTACGTAGGTGTGTGTGCCTCTACAGCACCAAGCAGCTTCTTGTATGCTGACAAATGTACATGACAACCCCATAAAATATGATGACTTAGTAATAATACTGTGCTGCTTTCTTCTCTACAGTTTTTTGAACACTGAATGGTCCTCCTTCACTTTGAAATGAATGAGTAGAACATTAAAATACTGCATTTAAAAATGATAATTTCACTAAAAAGCTCATAATTTCTGAAATTATTTAACAAATCATTATTATTATTTTCTGAACTATTTAATGTGTTTATTCAATCTCAAGTTCATTTGGATGAAAGGAAAAAAACCCACTTATCAGGAAAAATCCTATATCACATATACCCTTAGGAGGTGTAACAATATATGTGGATAATATCATCACAATGCAATAACATAATAAAAACATTCCAACAAAACAAAGAAAGCAATGTTTTTTTGAAGAAAAAATACTTTGAAGATATAATGCAAATATCCTTGCACACCTTTTTGAAACTCCAGGGGATAGCAATGCCTGTTACTCATTTGATGTTTGCAGTCCAGCAAGACTTGAGAATTGTAATAACCTGTTCAATATTCATAGCCATAACCTGGCAAAATTTTGCTTTACTGAGTATCTCACATAACTTCATCTGCTCAATGAAATTTTAGTATGGGTCAGATTACTTTTAATATGTAAACTATCTGAGCAGTAGACACTGTCAATCATGCCTCGATTTTGAATGCATTCCTTTGAAAGTGGCGCTCACTATCTATGCTAACATAATGAATCAAGTAACCTTTACATTCATTTTTCATTTAGCAAGCCTTTATTAAACTAAATGGCACTACAAAGCAGTTGGTAATTGAGAAACCTATACCGCACAGATACGTAATTACACACACATTTTATGTCTTCATTTGTTTAATAATCAGAAAATGTCGATTCCTCCCGTAATGTTAGAAGTTACTCTGCTTCTAAAAGTGGAATTTTGTCTTTAAAAGGCATTGATCACCCAGAATTCTCAGTAAATACCAAATGGATTCTTGGTGCTGGGCTTGCAAGGAAGGAGAAGGGAGAAAATAAGGTGTTTGCATTTGGTGCCCTACTGTGCTATCACTTCTTAAATTGTTATGACAACTTCTGTAACCTACTTTGCATTTTGAAAATGCCTGCAGATCTTGGAGTTTGATATGGTTTTATTCACACAGCCTGACAGAAGAAATATTCTTTATAACAATGCAAAGAGATACACACTAAAGTCTTCTGTCTTCCGGGCTCATTTGCCACAAACACCAGCAAGAAATAGCAAGCTTGGAAAGACTAAGACATTTAGAATTGAATATTAAAATAAACCAAACAAATCAGAGGTTTCCTAGAATTAATGTAACTAGAAAGGAAAAAGAAAATACAACAGGGGTGGTGACAGAGGAGTAAAAACATTCTAAATACCTGTCAAATCTGCTTTGAATTTCCGCTTTCATTCAATAATGAAATATCTTAACAAAAACAAGAAACAAAACCAAAGTAGGTTGGAACGAATACACACAGTCCACCTTCAAAAACAGGGGCAGAGATTTATTAGTGAAACAGAACGGATGCTGATGAAAAGGTAAAATGAATAGCTTGCAATTATCTACCATTATAACAACCAATAGGAAGAAATCTTACTACCTCAGAGAGAAAAACACATTACAGCAGGGATGACAGCGGTATCTACTATGAAGAAGAGAATAATAATTAAGAATCTCACACTGATTCTTTGTGGATTTTAACACAACTGCAAAACATCATATATTCCATGCTCCAAGTACATGTTGGACTATCAGTATTTGGCACAATTTCTAAAGCCATTTTTATGTAAAAAATGGCTGCGCATAGAACAGTTGCAAAGTTAAATAAAGGTACTTGTTTGACATGGCACAATAAAAAAAATGAAGTCTTTTAATAATACTTGATTAGATACTAATCAAAACTGAAAGGTCCATCTGGTTTACGAATTTGAGAAGTTCACACCAAAATAAGATGATATAAACCACAGTTTGTAAAGACAACAAGCTGGGAGGATGATAAATATTAAATATCCAGCATTTTGTATAAAATACAGAGTTTGAGTAACATTTTGAAGATATTTAATGGCCTTAAAAGGTCATAAGAGACCTCAAATATTTTTGCTTTTAATAGCTCTGTATTTAACTTAGTGGAATTTACGTTTCACAGTCCTGAATATACAACACTAAAAAGATGGATTCTGCTAAGGAACTCCCTATGCCTTTAGTAATCACTGAGCCAATTGCTTTCATTTTACATGGATAGCATTAGCTTTGTTTCAACTGCTACATGTGCCATCCATTGCATAATTTCACACATACGCAAGCCTTTCAAAATAAGTGCTACAAGCTCAAGGAGTAACTTCCTTCATAATCAGACACCCAAAAAAATTAACGTGTTACTCTGAACTAAAAATTACATCTAAAAACCAGCAGAAATGTAACACAGGGGTTGAATGAGCATCTCTGTAATCAGTGAATGTCTCAATGGTCTTTTTTATTTGCATATTACATTGAGGATCATATATTAAATAGCGCAAAAAACACAGTCTTAAAATCTTTCACATGTTCCTTGGGTCTGTCCTTATATTTTTTTCAGCAACTGCTTTAAACATAAATTCTCTACAGTACAGAGCTTTACTATACATTTCATATTTAAACTAGAGTAGACACAGTCCTTGATATACACATAATACTCAAATCCACTTTCTCATTACCCTCTGCCCCAATTATGTGGACTTCTACCAATTTCTCAAGGTTTTTTTGCAATACTTCACGAGCTTATTACCCAGCTGTGCAGCTGAGCAAGAAGATAACCACATTCATTCCTCTTATCTGTAATGATGTAATACATCCCAGCACTGGGTCGAGATGATTGTGAGAATAATGGGATTGTAAAAACTGCAGAGATGACAAACAACAGTGCAGCCGCCTACTCCTGATACAGTGAATAGTGTACACACAGCAGAGAAAATAATATAATATGCACTAATTCTGCTCTTTGAATGAAGTTAACATTTTTCACACAAAGCAGCTCTTTCTACACAGAAACATCAGCATCACAATGCAGCAACCAGATTAAACACCTGCAATCTAGGCTGATGCCCAGACTTCAAGAAATAAAAGTGTGGGAGTTTAGTTTCTAATGATTACAAAAAATTTGAAAAATAATCCAAACAGAAAAACATCAGTTCAGTCAAAGACTCTCCAGATAGTGCAGTGCAATGCAAAGAGTCATCAGGGACTAGTATGCAATACAAAAATAGATCTTAGACCAAAGCACGTACAGCACTGTTTTCCCATTCATTTAAAAATTAAATCTAACTCCATTTTCTCTGTTAAAACCTTTCTTATCACAATTGTAGAGATCCTTACCTTCTGCAGGAGCTGAGAACCTGAGTACTTGGCTGCAATAGATTTGATCTCTCCACCAAATGCTGAGGCCCAGAGCTTTACACTGCAAAGAAAAAAAAAGAAACAGGAAGAAATGTAATACCCATGTCATAGCAAGCAACAGACTGTAACAGCTTCAGCTGCACTCAAAAGGATCCTAGCAATTTTGCATTAGGGAGCTCACTAAGGAACCTAAGTACAGCAAGAGATTAGCGCAAGTGTTCAAGTATAAGCACTAACTAGATGCTATGGCAAGGCCTCTGGTATGAAACTACTCAACCTGTACTGTGTGAATTTAAGAAATAAACTTGTATAGAAACATGCTTTGCCACAATATAACATATATCCACTGAAAGGAAAGAACCAGACAAAATGGCAAAACAGTTCCAAATAATAAATTCCCACATTAGAGGGAGTTAAAAGCATCAGCTTCAGTAAATACAAGCACTTAAGGCTCTGCTGTCACACTCCCCACCAACATATGCTCCTACAATAAAATCGAAGTCGTGCTGAATGCGTTAGACTACCACTTTAAACACAGCTGACAGGAGCAAAGGTGCTTTAAACACTCAAGTACCTGCAATACAAAAAGACAGGAACTTGAGCATTCAAGCTCTCATCCTTGAACATGGTCCTGAAAGCAATAGCATGAAAGCACTTACACAGACAAGGGGATCTGCTGCTCCGATCCAACCACATCCACTAAGGCTGTGTTAAATGCTGTCCAGAAGATAAAGAAAAAACGGCAAAAAGCCCGAAGAAGGTTCAGATTCTCTGACATTGTGCCTCTCTGTGCCTGGAAAGATTTGGGAAAATTCAAGTAAAGCTGAATTCAGCAGCAGTGGGGTTTTGCGTCTAAAGCCTCTTTCCCCACTCTCATCCCTCTCCTCCCCACTAGAACAACACTGGAAGAAATCACAGCTCCATCCTCATCCCTCCAAAGGATGACCCTCTCTGTGTAATGGAAGGAGAGGACCAGAAGCGAAGCTCTAATGACTTGAGAACTATTGTGTCCCTGGTAACAGCAAAGGGTTTTCCGGCACTACTGCAGCCACTTGCACGTAGTTCTTTACAACTCCGCAGTCAGCAGTGTGCTGGAGTTACTTCAGTGACCTACTGCTGCTCCAAAGTGCCCTTAACAGCCAGAAAGCAGACTATCGATTCCAACTGGGGAGGCTGTCTTCTTGCAATTACTGCTCGCTTTGCAAATGGAAAGCTGCCTAGAGTTCTCCTTTCCCTCGCCGATAACCTCCAGCCTTCATCCCACATCAAGTCAGCCAAGGCATTCGTTGAGTGGAGCAGGAGCAGCAGCCTTTTAACGGGATACGCGGAGAGGGAGGCAGGCACGGGAGGAGCTGGACCGGGGGTGGGGAGGGTGCCGCTCTATGGCAAAAGCAGAGAAAGTCTGGAGGAGCTGGAAGTGCAGTTGAGCCCTTCCAGGCAGGAGAGCAGAGAGCGCGGCACATTGCCGGGGGTTGAGCTAGGGAGGGCTGGCAGGGGCGGGGGGAGGCTATGGGGAGCCGTGCACACCCACCGGAGCCCCGGCCAATTCAGGGCGGGCAGCGTTGCCTGACAGGAGGCATCACCCGCCCCCCCGGGAGGTGAAGAGCGGCGGCGACAACCCTCGCAGGCGGAGCGGCCCCCGCTCGGGCGGTAGCGCTGGCCGGCGGCAGCGGCGGGTTACCGGAGCGAGCCGAGGGCTCGGGTCAACCTCGGGCACTTCAGTGAGTCCCACGGAGCCGGTCCGTGGGCATAAAGGCATCGTTCGTGGCTAACTCCCACGCATGAACGCTGCAGCGAGTCACTGTCGGAGAGATCGGGACCAGCGATGGTTTCTGAATGGAGAGAAACGCAGCGCAAGGAAATCAGTGCGGGCTAACTGAGTCGAGCCTATGAATAAATTATTAATTTGTGCTCACGGAAGAATCCTCTTGATAGAGCAAACACGGGATTACAGGCTCCTCCACGGAGAAAGCACCGCTGAGAGCCGGAGGGACTGAGACAGGTATTTTTGTTGTTGTGTTTTAAAAATCTACGCTCCCTCCTTTTGCTCTTCTTATCTTTCTGCTTGTTTCTACCTTCTCCAATAAATGCACAGACTTAAAATAGCAATTGAACTTTAATGTAAATAAGTATGGCAAGACCCGGAGATGATCTGAGCACGGGCTGAGTCATCCTTGCATCATACAGTATAGCTCCGGTGTCCGCTCCGGAATTCCAGTTTCTTCCCTTTGTAGTTAGAATTAACACCTCAAAATATTCACTCTGCTTTGTATAGCATTCTTGTCTTTGTTCAACGCTTTCTGTCTTGAAGCTAGATATGTAGTACTTGTATTTTTTTCCCCTCATAAACATTTCTGAGAGCACTGAATATTTTGCTTCAAATATCAAAAAACTCTACTCGACACCTGGCTGATAAAAGCTATCTCAGAAGAAACCAAAAGTTTAAAGGCAACCTTAGAGAAACTGTGTAGAGCAGAGCAGCATGGAACACTGCAACTTTCACCTCCCACTGGCTATCCCCACCAGGAACCATAACTAGATCATACTGCTGTCTGTACTGTTGCCTTTATACAAAGATGATAATGAAACTTTTAAATAAAAGGGTGCATATTTTGTGCATCAACCATTTTGAAAGTCCTATTACCTATGCTGCTCCTGTGGATTTTCTAAACACTGTTTTGAATGTGCTGCCACATCACCAGGTGTTCAGCTACCTACAGGCAGAAAACTGCACATGGCTGACTAACCGCATAGAATGCATTATTTTCCCCTTTGAACATGCTATAGAAATAGGAGCTTTTCAAAACTGGAAACAAAACTGCCTCAATGTTTGTGCTGTTCAGCTGTCTTACATGCTAACAGCGTCAGGAAGGATATTATAAGGCTAATTTTTTGGGATTCAAACTTCATTTTTTACATTAACACAGATCCTTATCTGCTTCAAATCAACACAGCAAACTGGTCACTATTACAGCTAGCTAATTCTTCAAATAATTAGCCCTAGAAACTTTTCAAAAGCACATGCAGTGTGCCTATGTTCAATAGATCTGAAATACTTAACATTAATTAAAATTGTCACTAAATATTGGCAAGGAAATATGATAAAGCCGCTTGCCAAACCTTGACTTTATCGACAATTATTACATATTTGATACCATTTCAGACCTACAGTGCATGCATTTGGCATGTAGAGCTGGGCGTTCGCATTTGTTTAAATGGGTAACTGGCCATGACACAAAACCCCTATTTCTACTATCATCTTGTACTTGACAGTACACGCACAGCCACCTCCTTCTGTGTTAACAAATGTTTCTATAATGCATATACCATGTACATGCAAGTGCATAGTTCCTCTTGATTGTTAAGAGAATGAAAAGTAAACTCCTACTGTAACAGTGGTTTAACACACACAAACCATGGACACAAATACCAGAAGTGATGACACTTCTATCAAACTACTGTATCTTTGCCTGAACACGACAGACTACCCCTGATACAAAGAACACTGCAGTCAACAGACCAGGTTACTGTTTCCTTGTGTCCTGGTGAGAAGGAGACAAACTTTCCCTGAATGGATGTGCACAAATACCAAGGAAAATAGAAGAAAGGAGTGGTGGGTGCTGCTCAATGCTTTAAGTCCTTCATACTGGAGATACAGAAGTGCACTTCATTATTTGGTGCAACCCTTTGATGTCCTGAAGCAAAGACAGAAGAAAACTAAGTTTCAATGTATCCCAGTGACAAATTTATATTTTGGAAGTAATACGGCATTTCTATTGTGTCCTTATGCTGTTATAGGTGACTGTCAAATCTGGAAGAATCTGTAAGTGCTCGTCCCACTAGAAAAATGAATGTACAGAAAACTGATCAGAGAGGGAATATACTTATGTGCTTATTAGCTCATTTAAATTCTAAAACCAAGAGCATCTTAACAGTAAGTGCAGGTAAGTTACTTACATGCCAGTGGTCTCAGAAGCAGAGTTCCCCATACAAGTTAATTAAGTTGAATCACTCTGCCCCCAGCCCCCCATTTTTAAGGTATGAAACTGGTGTCTCATCTCCCTCTGTGCCTTTGATGGCACATTTTAGTACCATTTATTACAGAAAATGAAAGAAGCTGTTTTCCCCAGGAAAGCAGAAATAAAATCTGGACATATGAATCACCAAGTGTTGTAGTAGAAAGTCACAGGCACAGCCAGATTAAGTTGATGAATCCCCAAAGCTTTTTGCACTGGGCCACATTCAGGAAAATAGTTGAGAGACTAAAGGGAAAAACCAAAACAAACACAAAATCCAAACCAAGCAAATAATCCAGGTCAAAGGCAAAGGGTAATAAGAGATTTGACACAAAAAATGACGTAGAAGACTGAGTAGGTCCTGTACATAAACATCTGCAGTAACTTCACCTGACAAATTAATCCTTTTGTTCTTTCCTCTGCCTACTTATCAATATTAACACCTTACGCTTATCAGAAAGTCACTTTTCCATCATCACAGCATACTTTGAGGTCTTCTGATTAGGCACGTATCAAGCCCTAATAAAAATCATCTGAGATGCACAGAGAGAAGAGAACATATGGTGCAGGGGAGAAGAGTAGGAGGAAATGATATAATTAAAGCAAATGTTTATTGTATTTCTTTTTTCAGATGCTTATCTACAATGATTTCTAAAGAAAGAAGAATAAATGGAGAAGTCAAAAGTGCTAAAAGTCTCATTGAAGATGAAAGCAACCTACACAGAAAATTTCTATTTTTGAAAAGTACAATTAAAAATGGAAATACGACCATTTATCTACATTGCACATATTAGAAGATTCAAATATACAAATCCTAACCACACTGCATGAAATGGTGTTAACACTTGATTTGTACTACATTCCTCAGCAGCTCTAAATACCAAGAGTATAATCCTCAGATATGTTCTTCACAGTGCTTTATTGTTATTATTCAGTAGATTAAAATGTCCTTTCCACCTTCTTTTGCCTTCTCAAAAATATTTATCTTAAAAAGTGAGCCCTTAAATATGTCAGCGGGAGGGGGAAAAACAAGAGGGAAGTGAACGGATACCAAATCCAACACACAATTCATTAGTGGCCTGTACTTCAAACCCTTCCAGCCTTTAACAGTTCTGGATGCAACTTTTCCCTCACCTTTCTGTAAATAGAATGTTTCACATACACATGGAAAAGAAAAAGTGGAGAAGTAGAGGGGGTAACAAAAGTCATCTCAGCTTCACAGATGAGAGGCAAAATCTGAATGTTTCTGAGTTTTTATTTGAAAATAAGCTAAAGGTTGAAGGATTCTTCAAGTAGTGTTTGCATGCTGTGAGAACACAGGCTCACATGTTTCAAGTGAGCTGTATGTCTGAGAAAGAGCAAGAGACTGCACATTAGACTTACCCTGTAGACAAGTAACATATGTGCATGTACTCTTAAAATTTTATGAAGGTCCCATATGTATAAATCTGGTTTATTGGTACCAGAATTATTGACTTATTCCAGCCCACTTACGACAAAGATTAAGGTCAATAACATTACTCTTAGGATTAAATTAACATGATTTCGCATAACAGGCATGAACTACTGACTTGTAGAAATAAAAATATTGCAAAAAAATTCTAAACCATATGATTATTCCATATGCAACTTGATAATATTACCATCTTGCTTGTGTATACTGTTCAGGTCAAATCAACCATTAACATTGCTGTTCATTAGAGTGTTAGGGATATAGGCACCCTCTGTTTACATACACTCAAAACCAGGTCCATGAGAATAAATAAAATCTGTAAAAGGTTCTTTAAAAAACAACCCAGCAATACACGCTAACAATTAATATGTTGCAAGTACAGCATTTTAGGTTACTGTCATGTTATCAACAGCACACTTCAACAGCAAATAAACCTCACAGTTTTCCATAAACCCCCAAGGAATGCATGGTTAATTTAGCTTCTACAAAGCCTATGTTCAGCTGGCTTTAGCATCTCCACAAGGAGTTAAAATGTAAAAGAGCAAAGCATTATCACATCCCAGCCTATGAGAGCTCACCCTGCGTGGTAAGCTAGAATGCTTTCGGTTAATGATGTTTATAGCTAACCAAATCCAATTTCAGCAGTCCACTGTAGCTCTAGTCTGTTTGTGCCATTTTATATAAGCTTCATTTGTTCTGAATTTTCAACTATTAAGGCAAAGGCCGCATTTGGTTTCTTTCGAGTGTCATGCTAGGAAATGAACTCTTCTCTATTTTATTTCCCATTATTTTATCCCTTTTTATTCCCAAGGGTAGTGCTAGGTTGTAAACATGACTGCTTTGCATTCAAAATACTTGGAAATCAAAGATAGGACTTAAAAAAAGAGAAACTGAGAGCTCTGACAAAATACTAGGAAACAAACCAGCCCAGCATTCTTTCTCTGATGATACCAGTGAAGACTAAAGGTCACAACATGTTCAAGTGCTGATCTATTAGTTGTATCTATGCAGGAGAATGAAATCCACAGTAATACCTCTAATGGCCTGTGAACGTTCACCCAGACCCTGCAAATACCTCAAAGCCACTTTAAGGGACCTCTGGAGAAGCCCAAAATACAGACTTCAAAGGTTAGGAGAAGCACTGCTTTTACTTCAGATCTTGTAAGGATTAGCTGGGTACCAAATATTGTGTATTTGAGAGGAAGGAGAAAGAGGGGATGTCACTGAGCAGGTTCTTTCAAAAGAGAGCTCCTTTTGCTTCATGGATAGATGAAATGTCATCTGTTAAGGAGATTAAGTTTTCAACCCCTCAGCTGAAAGCAACCTGCAAACTTTAGACTAACATTTAATTACTTGCAAAATACTGTCCTTGCAAAGCCCAAAATACCGCATTGCTTTTGATCCAAGAAACAGTACTATGTCAAGTATTTACCTTAAGCCAGAAGGTACTTCAGAGGTCCACAATGTCTGTCACTCCTCAACCACGTGTGAATTCCAAGGTGGAAAACATGACTTTTCTGAAGTCTTGACTATCAGATCAAGAAACTGGTAGATTAATCACCATAGTGTTGCTTATGAAGTGTCACAGAATATGAGATGTGCATGATTCTACAGCAGCCATCACTAACTTGTGATCTCTGTGGCTGTGGTGAGTCTTGTTTATTTATTATGAACAGTGATCCAGAAAATCCTGAGAAGTTATCTCAGAAGGCTATTGAAAATAACATGTATTAAATAAAAAGCAAGCACATTATGACAATGTGTTTCAGTAACTTGCTATCTTAAAAAATAAAATATGCATCAACATAAGAAGTACTCCTGGTGAGTGAGGATGTTAGACTGTCTTTAGTGTCTGATCACAATTGTAGGGTAAGACTACCAACACTTGCCAAAAGGCAAAAAGAGATGAATAAACCCGAAATAATACTAAGAAGCACTAAACATATTTCTTAAACTATTCAGAGTTTCAAATTTACTTGTTTAACTTCAAAAGGACTGCAGGCAATTCATTAAATGTCTTAAGGACACAACAGCAACCTGAGAATGTCTATCTAAGACTTGCTGCTTACTGTAAATCAAGTTTCTCTTCTTCATCAGTTACTTCAGGTAAGAACCAAACCAAAGATTGCATTTTTCCCACCAATGCAAGTGCCTACTTGTTCTAGGGAACATTAGTTGATATCTTGCTTCCTGTAAGCAAATGAAACAATCTATTATTAGGGCAATCCTATCATATCCTAAAGTCATGGAAAAAGTGGAGTTGGGCATAATGGCATCATTCTGGCAGCACACAGAAAAATGACCTATCACAGGAATAAACCCAATCGTTTATTCTGGGGTATCACATTCTTGCCTGTGTATAGTTGTCTGATTATACTTTGATTTTAATAATATAGCTTGATATTATATACCACTGAAAGCTCAGGCTTCACCTATAGAAGAATACTAGATTTATTAAGTTTTTGTGGGGTTTTAGATTACATTATAGCATAATTATGCTCAAAAATGTAAAGTAAAAGCATACATTTCTAATTTACAGGCTATTAATCATCATAGTGTCACTTACATGGCAAGAGACACACTCGGGCTGCTATAATCATTACTTCTTAATTTATCATGCAATTTTAAACATTTTAAGACTAACAAGATCCAAACCATACCCAACCTTCCACTATCACTGTAAACAAACAAAAAAACCTCTCTCACAAAAAAACCTGCATGATCCAAAATCATTCACAAATGCCAGTCTATACTATGAGTCTACTTATAAGCTACCAAGCAGCAAAATTCAGAGCCAATACTGTTTTAGGAGGCATTATCCCACTACAATGTTTGGTGTTCTTACTTATTTTTTAAGGTCATGAAAGCAGTCTTGCTTAATTATAGAATCATGTAACATTACAGGTTGTAAGGGACCTCTGGAGATCATCTAGTCCAAACCCCCTGCTGCCAAGCAGGATTGACTAGGACAGGGTGTGCAGCGATGCATTCAGGTGGGTTTTAGAAGTCTCCAGCGAAGGAGACTCCACAACCTCGCTGGGCAGAATGTGCCAGTGCTCCATCAACCTCACAGTAAAGAAGTTTCTCCTCACACTGAGGTGATACTTCTTATGTTTTACCTTATACCCATTATTCCTTGTCCTATTACTGAGCACTGTCACCTTCCTCTTGACAACCAGCCCTCAGATAATTATAGCTATGATTAAGATCCCGTCCCAGCCTTCTCTTCTCCAGACAAAACAGCCCCAATACTATCAGCCTTTCTTCATTGGAGAGATGTTCAATTCCCTCTAGCTCTCTGTTGGACCCTCTCAAGTATATCCCTATCTCTCTTCAACTGGGAAGCCCAAGACTGGATGCAGCATTGCATGTGGTCCCACTAAGGCAAAGTAAAGAGGAAGGAGGACCTCCCTGGACACACTTTACTTGATGCACCCTAGGAAACCACTGGCTCTCTTGGTCACAAAGGTCACACTGTTATCCCATGGATAACTATCCACTAGGATTCTCAGTTCATTCTCTGTGGAGCTGCTATCCAGTGGGATGACCCCTTGTCTGACTGGTGCCTAGTGGTGTTTCTCCCCAGATGCAGGACTCTACACTGGTCCTTACTGAACTTCATGAGGTTATCCCCTTTGCCCAGCTCTCCTGCCTGTCCAGATCTCATTGAATAGCAGCACAGCCTTCTGGTGTACCAGCCACCTTCTCCCAGTTTTATACAACCAGTAAACTTGCTGAGGGTACTCTATGTCCTCATCTAGTGGGGAAAACATAGCAAATTCAGACAACTAATTCAACATGGTATTTGTTCAAATGCCAGTAACACCAACCCTTAAGCCAAAGGTTTTGTTAATAAATAATGTAATTTATTAAGGATCTCTCAAATAAGCATAACAAAAGGCTTATGCAGTCCTCCACCTCTCAAATATTACTAGAAATAAATGTTTCCATTCTAATGAAGGATGAACTTCATAACTGCCTCCAAACTGGTGGGTTTGGAACTACCTCAGAGCTGCTGGAGTAACAACAACAGGACATTTTGCCAATGGTTCACAAAAAAGCTAAGAAAAGAAATCAGTCTCCAAGAGCTTCTCCTGAGCATTACACAGCCAGGTAACAAAATCTGGTACTTGAAAAAAAAGACAGTCCCTTTATTCCTCCAATACATTTATCCCACCCATCTTTTTTTTTTTTCTCCATGCAAACTCATAGCTGTGTGTCTACTTTCAGTTATCGCCATTGTCTATTGTAAATCCCACTTTTCCAAACAACAGACTGGTATTGCCCATCTCACAAAAGCATATAAATTTCTCTAATCAGTTTCCTGACTTCTTTGATTCCTAAATTCAATACTTCTATCCATCTTTATTAAAGCAGTAAAGGCTATTTCATCCTACATACCCTTCTGACTCATAGAGACTGCTGTCCATAGTCTGATTGCTGGAGAAGAGAATGTCATTTAAATCACAGCCTATGCTCAATTCTATCTAAAATTACCATAAATCCAAGCTGCAGAAGCTGCTCAGCCTCCAGAACAGGAGGTGACAAAAATTCACAAAAAGCCTTCCCTATAAGATGCATTAGCATGTGACACTTGCCTGGTAATCAAGTGTTGATGCTGCAAGCTCGTAAGCACTCCTGTTATCACCCATCATCCATGAAGACCACCAATCCATTCATCAGCACAGTATTAATTAACTTGGGGTTTATTTCTCACCAGGGAATCGTCACCTGAGGTATCATGCACTTTCACTTGTTGAAATTCTTCTCCCAAGCAGCTCTTCTAACTGGTCAGCTGTGGAAGTCTGGATTTTCTGTTCATGGGGAGGTTTACAAGGGAACAGGCCTGCTGGGGTCTGATGGAGTCAAGCTGTCTCAAAGAGGGAAAAGGATTCTTGCTAATGAGTAGATGCAGTTCACTGAGAGTCTTTAAACTAGATTTGAGGGGGAAAAGGGAAAAAAACAGGCTCAGGAGAGGTGAGACTGGGGGCAGCACTCAATCACTGGGTCTAAAATCAACAGCTCAGCTCAAGTGCATCTACATCAATGCACATAGTACAGGAAACAAGCAGGAGGGGCTGTAAGCTACTGTACAACAGGTTAAACATGACCTAGTCACCATCACTGAACCAAGGTGGTATCACTGATGACTGGACCACTGCAGTGGTTGGCTATAAGCTCTTCAGAAAGGATAGGCAAAGAAGGAGAGGTGGCCCTCTATATTAGGGAATGCTTTGATTGTAATGAGATCAATAAGACTAACAAAGCTGAGAACAGGATATACCTTCCACAGTCCAAGAGGAAGCAATTACTGCCCTACTGGGCCACCTGGACACAAGTCTTAGGGTCAGATGGGATTCATGTGAGAGTGCTGAGCTTACAGAAAAGCTTGTCAAGCCACTCCCCATCATTAATCAATGCTTCTGGCTAACAGGGGAGGTGTTGGATGACTGGAAGCTGCTAATGTAACACCCACCCACAAGAAGGGGTGGAAGGATTACCCAGGCAACTAAAAGCCTGTCAGACTAACTTTGAGACCAGGGAAGATTGTGGAGCAGTTCATCCCGAGCTCACTCACACAGCAAGCACAATACAGCCAGGGGATCAGAGCTAGCCAGCAGAGCTTTACGAAGGGCAGGTCTTGTTTGACCAACCTGCTCTCCTCCTATGACCAGGTGGCCCACCTAGTGGATGAGGGGAAGTTTTGAGGTTATTCAGATACATTCAGCATATGCCCAGTTTTTAAACCCACCTGTGCAATCACTACAATTCTTTAGCAAAGCTGAACACCTTTCCATACTACCCTGAGTAACTTCTGATAACACAGTTCTGTAACCAGGGAAAGACAGCTGCACACCACTAAGCAGCAGACACTTCAAGGAGCACTTGGAGCAGTAGTTATGCAAGAAATATGCAAGACCAAGGAACTGAAGCAGTTGAAGACAATGCATATCAACTTTCTGGGCATCTTGCCCTAACTGTATTACCAACAGAACCAGCATTATCCATTTTTTAAGAATTGTAGATAAAGCAACTGGGGATTTATTTAGAAAAAAAACAGAGTATCATAATTGACCTTATTTACCACCGTATGCAACACAGATCTACAGCAACACCCCCCACCCCCAAGCCTAAAATACAGTACCCACTCTGAAAATACAAACTGCCTGTGGGAAAAAGTAATAATCTCAAGGCTTGCATCATTTCACAGCCAAGCGGTTTGAAGCCAGGCTAGCCATTTCACAAAGCAGCTGCCTTATCTGGTTTTTCCTTCCACTCATTGATAGGCTTGAACTGTTTTTCTAAGGCAGTTGAATCTGTTTTCCTCATTACAGATTTCTGTTCAATATGCAAGAAACGTAGGTATAGCAAAACCCCACAAGATCTTCCACCCTCTATGTCCGTATTTCAGAAACATCATTAAATGGGAAACCTGTCCAGGTTCTAAACATATGCTACAGTATTGACTGGAATTCACCACCTTGCAGCAGAAAGATCAGTCTTCACAAACTTGTGCCACCTTCCTTTCCACAAAGCTGACTAACACTAGTTCTTTGGGCACCTTGTTACTGGACAAGGTAATGAGCAAAGCCTTACCTTCCCCTTCCATCTGCTCTTCTAAAAGAGAGCAACCCAATAGTAATGAAAAATTACCAAGCAAATGTTTGTGGTCTCAAAACATCCCCAAATGGATGTGGGAACCCAGATGGAGCTCCTATGGAATTACACTGCTGTCACAGGCTGCAAGGAGTGCCAGGGCCCATCACTGGTAACAGGTAGTGGTTATGAGGACAGCTCTGTTCTCTTCCTCCGTTCGAGATGGTAACAGTGCTGCCTAATAGCACCCCATAACCTTTCACTTGGTCTTTTAGCCTGCAATCACTGCTGAATCAGCACTTCCAAATACTTAAAGGCAATTTCTNCACACTTCACTTTCTCTCCAGCTGAGGGAATTGTGGCTGTTCAGCCTGGAGAAAAGATTCTGAGGAGACCTTACAGCAGCCTTCCAGTAGCTGAAGGAGGCCTACAGGAAAGCTGGAGAAGGATTGTTCGCAAGGGTGTGTAGCAACAGGACGATGGGCAATGTTTTTAAACTAAACTAGGTTTAGATCAGATGTTAGAAAATATTTCTTTACAGTGAGCATGGTGAAACACTGGAACCAGTTGCCCAGAGACGTGGTAGAAGCTCCATCCCTGGAGGTATTCAAGGTCAGACTTGATGAGGCTGCAAGCAACCTGATCTAGTTAAAGATGTACCTGCTCACTACAGGGAGGGATTGAACTAGATGGCCTGTAAATGTCCCTTCCAGCCCAATACTTTCTGTGATTCTATGATTATTTCTCCTAGTCTTCATCACATCCTCCTGACCCTCCTTTCTCTTTCCTTTTGCTTAGAGGAGTATGCATCTCTTAAAATCNCCCATCACTGGTAACAGGTAGTGGTTATGAGAACTGCTGTGTGTAATGCAAATAGGTAGACAACCTGCTCAGCACGGTGGCAGAGCTGCAAGACAAACTGAAAAGCAGGGTACTCTGTATGTTGTGGNTCTGCTCTTCTAAAAGAGAGCAACCCAATAGTAATGAAAAATTACCAAGCAAATGTTTGTGGTCTCAAAACATCCCCAAATGGATGTGGGAACCCAGATGGAGCTCCTATGGAATTACACTGCTGTCACAGGCTGCAAGGAGTGCCAGGGCCCATCACTGGTAACAGGTAGTGGTTATGAGGACAGCTCTGTTCTCTTCCTCCGTTCGAGATGGTAACAGTGCTGCCTAATAGCACCCCATAACCTTTCACTTGGTCTTTTAGCCTGCAATCACTGCTGAATCAGCACTTCCAAATACTTAAAGGCAATTTCTCTGTTCAGTGTCTAAGAATTTTTCTACAGGACCACTAAACCACTTGGGAAAAGATTGAGAAACCTTGGATTAAAGGACCCTTCCTACCCCTCTCCCCACCCAGCAGTAGGTGGTTAGATGTTTCAATAGCAAGGGCCACTCTCTCCAAATGAAGTCAGACTATGCTTTATTCTCTAATTTACAGACTTAGAAATCCTTCTCCTGATGGACACTGTTACATTGCTTTAAAAAAACAATACTCTGTGCAGGAGAAAAGTGTTCTGCAAAACACATTACTATTCTGTAAAAGTATCACACAGAGGTCTTTACATAGTGAACAGCAATTAGTCACATTATATTTACCTAGCAAAGAATGAGCAGTCAGACATATCTATTCTGCACTAATACATGCCCACAGTACGATACCTCAAAATAACTCATCAATCACAGGTTAACACTAAGCCTGCACCCGTATAATGCCATTTACCATCCATGAAAGAAAACACAGCTGTGAAATCTGTTGTTGTCCTAGACTATCAAGGCTCAGCAACTTAAGAGGAGATGAGATGCACAGTGATCTTGCTAGTTGTTTGTCATAGGAAGGGAAACCCTTTCTAGTCAAAGTGCTGTGGCAATGATATCAAGAATGTGCAGAACCCTCCGCTCCTGGATAATAGGTATCAGACTATATAAATAGCATCAAAATGAGTGTTGGAGTAAGGATACTGAAGTCCTGAGAAGTCCTGGACCTGACCCCAGTCAGGAAAACTTCATTTCTTTGCTGACACCACAACCTGCAGATGTATTTTAAAATTTAATGAAAACTTGACACAGAAAATGCTCTTCCTCTCGGTTCAAAGTTCACCAGATAAGTAAGGTTGGGTGAGCCTTCTGTCTGTGCACGCAACCTTCAAAAATGCATATAAAATCTGTCACTAAGATGGACCCTGACTTCTGGATTAGAAGGAATGTGGTCAGATTTTGTATGCATCAAACATCATCAGATTTGGGTATGCCCATTTTTCCTCTACCTTGGACTTTTAATAGGACATATATAAACAAAGTATTCACTAGGGAGAACATGAAGTTCAGAAGCAGCTTTCTCTATTACACATCTTTCTCCTCAGAAGAAAAAATTGGGAGACTATGGAATCCCTTCTCAGAGTAAGACTGCACTTAAGTGCTCTGACACATCAATAATCATGTCACTGTTAGACTAAATATCAAGAACCAGGTAGGCATAGACCTTTTTTTAATCCTGTTCTTCAGTACTAACAAAGTCCATTACATAGCACTGATTTTCTTCTATGGTGGCATTTTATGGTGTGACCTTTGCATGGTAGCCATGTGGGCATAGCAGCCCTCCACACATATAAAGATGCTTGCACCTTGTTAAAGTGACAGTTTCTCTCCTCACATTTCCTTTAACAATGATATTCAACTGCTATGACTGCATTTCACATTAAGGCACAGACCCCTTCCACAGAAGGGTGCAGTAGGACAGAGGAGGGAAGAAGAGATAGATACCAAGTTCATCTTCTAGTTCAGAGTAAAGTGGCATTCAATTAGCTGTAACTATGGGTCTTTAAACTCAATCTCATGCCCTTAGTTCAATGTATTTATATAATCAGCCAAAAGCAGAACTAAAATAGAAAACATACTACAGCAACCACCATCTTTTCCCCTTTTCAGTGGTCCTTAGCTTCCCTCTCCACATTCTCCACTACAGCTGGGAAGGTTCAGTGGGTTGGCTCATTTCAGCATGTGACATGTTGAGGATCAGGCAAGATTCTTCACAGTGGCACCCAGTGACAAGACAAGGACAATAGACGAACTGGAGTACAAGATGTTCCACCTAAACATAGGGAGAAACTTCTTTACCTTGAGGTTGGCAGAGCACTGGAACAAGCTGCCCAGAGAGGTTTTGGAGTCTCCATCTCTGGACAAATTTAAAACCTACCTGGATGTGTTCCTGTGTGATCTGCTCTAGGAGAGCCTGCTCTGGCAGCAAGGTTAGGCTAGATGGTCTCCAGAGATCCCTTCCACTCCCTACCATGCTGTGACACTGTGATGTTGATCAGGTGCTTTCTGCAACAATAGGTTTCTCAGACACTTTACCAGCATGGACAGGAGCTCCACTTCCAGCTATGCTTTACTCATTCATTTTCCCTAAGTTTCCTTATCTTGAGATACCCCGTGCTTGTGAAATAAAGAGATTAAGATATATTGAAATAGCTTTAAACAATATCCACTTGAAATTAATAGGAATGACAGCTTACTGTATCACTGAACCCACAGGCTACTGAACTATGACTGAATGTTTCAAATTAGTGACACATTTCCCTCTCTCAAGAATCCTAAAAGTTTTTGGTGTGAGACTTTATCTTCACAGTAAGTCTCTGTTTTCCTGCAAGTATTGACCAGCAGCAGACATTTAGACAGCAGAGATCTAGTCAAGCAGAAAAAAGGATGACAGTTGGGAACTGGCAAGCAAAAGCTATTCTAATTTTACTCATGGCTTCAAAAATTAAAACACAGCAGAATCACCTTCTAATATCCAGAATCTGCAAACATAACAGAAAAGTCTTCAAGGTGCTTAAAGGAAATCAAACTAGTCCCTCTTCCTGCCCTCAGTCACTCCTTTTTCAGGGATTGAGGGATGGCTTTAAGATTTGTTATAGCTAAGCAATTATCTCCCAAATTAAAACTATTTTCTCTTCTTAATACCTTCAGTTTAAAAAACTTTAAAAAATTTTCCTGAAAATACAAAGGTCAATTGCAATTCTATGCAAGGAAATTGCATTCTTTGCAACTCTATTTTTCACTGTCATAGTAAGTACTCAAAGAACACTGCAGCAAGTTCAGTATCCCTGTTAAATAAACTTTTCCCAAATAAGATGACCAACACAGAGGTTGATCTATTCTACAAGAACAGAGTTTTGTCATAGTTGTGGGATGCTTTATGCTAAAACAACAAATGCAGTGCTATGCAAGTGACAGCCCAATGCCTTAAGAGCAGATGAGATAACTGCCCCCACATCCACAGGAGAAACAGAGAGGGGTTAGTTCTTACCTTATGAGTAATGAATGAATAATGAATATGAAGGAAGGATGGTTACTTTGGGACATTTACAACTAAGAGTGAAAACACACAGTGAAACAGAAATAAATTAATTTGAACCAGGTATACAAAACATGTGAAGAATTGTGACAATGGTTATTTGAATCAGATGAGCTAGGGTAGGAGTCCTGTGTGAGGAACAGCAGAGCAAGAATCTGGGATTGACCAATTAAAACCTTAGTCACAAATAGTCATGGAAGACTTAAAAAAGCTCCATCAAAACCAAGCCTTCTTCGTGTCACCTTCTCTGTCCAGGATATGATCCAGGTAGAAACAAGCCAAAGTGAAAGAACCAGGACCCTCACCTCTTAAGCAGGTTAGTCTGTTAAACGTAATGAGATGTTACTGTAGGAGTAAATTAACAGTGCTAATCACTCAGCTTTATTTTTGTATCCCAAATGGTATTAGTCTTGAAACTCTTTAAGCTCATGCCTGGCATGTTCTGGCCTATGACTATTCTCCCTTCCCACCTCTAGAATTACACCTTTAGCAGAGGCTAATGTGAAAAGCAGACTTCCAGTAACTTGAAACTTTCTAAGTGCTTCCCTCATTCAGTACAGTCTGGTTCAGACCAACCCCATTACCATTTATCTGCAGGCTGATAGAATGTATTGCTGGGACTTCGCTATTTGGATTGTTTATGTAACTTTGAAGGGTCCAAGCAGAGAAACACAAACACAAGTTTAAAAACAAAGAATCCACTTGCTAACTACATCCCACTCCCCATGTCCCAAAAACAAGCACAGTGCTATTGGCAGTCATGCCAAAGTTAGCACTACTCCCAGTAAAGCAATTGCAGTCTTTTATTACCCCTGTGATCCTGATCCCAATGGATATGTTGTACATAAGTCCTCCACAACACAGGAAGAAAGCAAAACTCTGGACCACTAAAATTAAATTCAATTTAACTGCACTGCATCACATGCAAGTCCAAGAGTTTACTTACAAGTTTTTATGTTTACAAGCATACAAAGCATGTTTTTATAAGACACTAAACTACAATAAACAAGTGCTTAATGTTGTATAAAATCTGTACGTGTGCTGTCTAAGGATGCATAGAACTAATGCAGAACAGTGACGACAAGGAGTAAATCAGGTTATCATAGAATATTAGGGATTGGAAGGGACCTCGAAAGATCTAGTCCAATCCCCCTGCAACAGCAGGATCACCTAGACCAAGTTACAGAGCAACAGATCCAGGCAGGTCTTGAACATCTCCAGAGAAGGAGGCTCCACAACCCCCCTGGGAAGTCTGTTCCTGTGCTCCATTACTTTCACTGTGAAGAAGTTTCTTCTGATATTTATATGAAACCTCCTCTGTTCCAGCTTGCACCCACTGCCCCTTGTCCTATCACTAGATGACCTTGAGAAGAGCCTGGCTCCATCCTCCTGACACACACCCCTCACATATTTATAGTCATGAATGAGGTCACCCCTCAGGTGAGGTTTAGTTTGTTTTTAACAACTAGAATTGCACCTTAAGAATTGAACTACAGTTAAAATGAAGTTACTTCATGCTGGAATAAAACCTGGAACTAATTCATTACTATGGATATAAAAAAAAAAAATCATCACATTAGGATGAAGCATGTGAAAAGTTATTTAATGAATGCATACAGGACTACACACACAAACTGCATAAAATGAACCCGCAGGTAGATATGTGCTCTCAGTATCAGCAGGTGGCATTAGCAGAGCATATTTAACATGTTTCTTCTTAGCTGAAGCCTTAGGCTACTTTAAAAAAAACACAAACCAAAACAACAACTCAACTTGGCACCTGTGCGTTAATTACATTGCAAAGTGGCAAACAGTGATACCAGTAACAGTTTTATACCCACAGGGAGCAAATCAAATGTGTCAGTCTCTGAGAAACAGGCTGGTAAGACTTTGGCATGAGAAAAGCCTATTATTTATTAGTAGGAAATACTTTGTATTTCCTAGTTCCAACAGCTGAGTCCCTTCAGGAGGGAATTATTCTAGAATGAAACAATAGAAAGCAATAGAATAACCAGCCAATTTGGTATAAAATATATGACCCAGAATGCTAGGAGGAGTAACAGTGCCAGATCAATACACAGACAGTTAGGGTGAATGTATTACTGCTTAAACAGTGGCTCACAGTATCAATACATAGGAGAAACTGGTTAAAACTTGCAAGGTTTTGAAGCCACTAACTGAAAAGATCATTGCTTCAGAAAAGCCTGCCATTACAAGGTACCAACTCAAGGAAAACAGCACACACACAAAAAAGTGTGCATTCTTTTCACCTATTTCAGTTTTCATTTTGTGCCCCATCTCTATGTTTTTCTGTAATCATTACAGAATTGTGACTTAACCAGAAAGACAACTTCTTCTTTACTCATGTTACTTGTCATGTATTTTAACTTCTTTCAGGACTGAAGATTTCAGAGAGAAAGGAAATGCATGCTTTCTAACATTTGCTTCCATACCTACTTTGGGGGTGGATTAGTAAAGGGAAATGCTGAACAATGCAGAGGCAAGTAGGAAAATCCTGTAAAATGAAAAAACAGTACAAGAACATCTACACTCACATGTCTTCAATAAAGCACACATCCTGCTGCACAGGAGAGTTAGTACTGAATCAAGAGAAACAGAAGGCAGCTGCCTGACCAGCCCCCAGCAATCAGGAAAAGAAGGAAAAATTAAAAATAATATTATTATACCATATGAACCTTGGAGGAAGGGCATTCAGGTCCCCACATTATGAACAATTCCTTAAACCACTTCACAATCAAACATCATTGCCTCCATGCCAAGTGTCCGTCTGTGCTATAGGCTAATAGACTATTCTAATGAAGATAGGCATGGGCTACTTTCACCAAAGTCTTTCTTCCTGAAAGCTTTAACCAGAAGGCCAGTTTGTAGTGACCCTACCTAGCAACTCTACCCTAAGAGCATACCATTCCAAAAATTCCTTTCTTATTCCAACCTTAGCCATTCTACGATTAGTTATAAGCTGTCAATAGAAAACCAGTGTTCTCTGCTATTAACCTGTGCTCATAGAAACTCTCCATTTCTGG
Organism: Upupa epops; assembly: GCA_013397515.1. Lineage (NCBI taxonomy): Eukaryota > Metazoa > Chordata > Aves > Bucerotiformes > Upupidae > Upupa > Upupa epops. The sequence goes on along the minus strand of VZRI01011630.1, from coordinate 188,745 downwards.
GAAAACAGGCTGGTATTTGTCACCAGTTCAACACTGAAATAAAATTATTTGCTTTGTTTTTGTCTATGCCTTTTCCACAACACACAAAGATCACTTCTTTTCTGCTACCATGAACATATCTGTAATTAAGAACAGCTTCCTTCTTAGAGGTTCAGTATGTAAAATAATCATACAATTATTCTTGCAAATTCATGCAAGCTTTAAACACTTGTTTCTTCAGTCCGTTCAGTTCTTCTGTGAGTAACTGTTTCTGTCCCATAGAACATGGTGCTAGCAACAGCACATCATAACACTGCAGGGTTTAAGTAACTTTTGAGAAACAAGAATAAACACGTCAGATGGGCATTATTACTTACAGATAACCACTTACTCTACTAAGATCAAAGCAGGCCAGGGGGCAGTGCACTGAATGGCTAGGAAAAGTGCAGGGACAGAATTTAAACAAGTTCATTGTGCAGGACTGATAAGACGGTAACTGATACTTAAAAGCAGCTCACTTGAAGCCTTAATCTCCTAAGGATGCCTAATCTATCTGTCTACATAGATAATTGTTTTGTTATTCTGTCAGCAAAAGAGATGAAGAAATAATTAGTCTAGTACAGACAAGGTTAGCAAGCGTGCTGCTTCAGGCCCATCCTTATGCTTTGTAAAGCGTTTTTTTCTGGGGAACAATGGCCAAGGTTGCTTGGCAGGGAGTTCAAGGTAGCATCATCCGGAATTATCAATCAATGTCATCATAAAGGTCAGAGTCACCGCAAGCTGAGGCCCAGAAGTGTTCCATGTCACCAATGAGCCTTTTTTCACATCCCAAAATGGAGCATTGACTGGAGAAAGTAAAGAAAAGGTATCTGAAAACCCACCATCTCAAATTATGATCTAGATACTCCCTCAGCTGCACCCCAGCATCAGAACATCAAAATCTCATAGTGGGCACTTAACCAGCTCTTGGTCTGCAAACATAGCTGACAGCACCTAAGGGAATGTGAAGTACAAAAATCATTGTGGAAAACTTCAGTAAGAGAAAGGAGAATTAAATAAAAATGGCTGGGAGGTGCATCCTTAGCTACTACTTGAAACGGCCTCTTCTTTCAATTACGTTGTTTGCTTAAACACTTCTATCCTTATTTCAGAGTTTCTATGCCAACCTCTGCAAACCAGAAAGGTTTATCTATTTCTTTCCTGAAAAAATAAAAATAAAAGAATGCAAATAGCCTCACAGAAAGAAGGCTTCTGGAAAGAGACGACAATGGAACAAACTAGGCTGAGGTTTTAGTATGCATACTCCTACCATGAGCAAAACACAGACCTGCTTCTCACTCAGAGAAGATACACGTAATGTAGACAGGTAACGTACAGAAGGAGCAAGAGCTATTGATGCTGACACCAAAGGTATAAGTAAAAACAGCAAATTCTATGAGTGAGAACATCTACATAATGCCACAGAAAAGCTTTATTACAGTTTCAGTGAGCACTAGGTTTCTAGAGATACTGCATTGTTTGAACATAAAAAACAACAAACAACCAACCTGCATGTCTGGCAAAACATTTATGCAATTTACAGGAAACAACAGATAATCTGTGTTTCTGCATTAATTTACCATGAGAATCCTAGCAGTGATTTCAGCAGGTTTTTTAGCTTTTCCACAATTCCACAATTCCACAATTATGTTTAAACACATAAAAATAGAGCTAGACTAGAATTTTCAGGCATCTAGCACTTTAAATGTTTTACTTGGTGAGAACTGTGTACAACTGCTTTCCACTCAAAACCAGCAGCCAGCATTTCTCATCCAGAGTGATAATTCTTACTCGATTCCAGTTAAGTGTTGCATAAAAACAATGACAGGCTATAAAGTCAATATTCATTTCTGTAACAGTACAAACCCATTTCATTAATGCCAGTGAATGTTCAAAATTCATCAGAATAGCACTAACCACAAACTGTACTAGCCAACCCCAACATGCCTGCATGCCCTGCACCTCCTGTACCCACATAGCCCAGAAACACACACTTAGTCATGTCATTTAGACAAGTAACTTTAAATTACTGTGTAAGGCACTTCCAGCGCATGGAATGACAGAACTATTAGCTTACTTTATAGAGTCAGATTTATGTGTTAACAGGACCTCTTCTGAGTAAGTGCTGAAGATCTTTTTCTTGATTTGATATTCCAGTTTTGATTTGAAGTTTTACCAATTACAGAACTAGTTTTAGTTAACAAAAAATAGTGCTTTGTAAACAGAAGTTTGGCTTAACCCAAGAAGCACATATTTTACAAATTCCATTATTTTGCTTTATTAATCCATAGTTTATCGTTTGTCAAGACAACACATCCTTGCTATTGAATCCCCTAGCCTTGTTTCCTACCACATCATCACATATACCAGAAATGCTCCCCAACATGAGAGTTATTCTACATATCCCTAGTACAGGCTTGTTTTAATCCTGCTCTTTTCCAAAACAGCTGCCACTGATCACCATCAGATGCAGGCAATAGAGCAGAAGAACCACTACACCAGTAACAGATGACAGTTTCAAGGTCAGCATTTTCACTAAAGGAAGTCAAATGAGATCCAAATACCGGAGAGCAGCTGTTTGTACATTATACTAACCTGTACAGAAGTAGCTCATTTAGCTTATAATAAAGCTAACAGGAAAGCCATTTTTACTAGAATTGATTAAGCAATAACAATAATTTTACATTGCTGTTTATTTGGATCCTTTGAAAGCTTTTGCTACTGATCCCTTTTTACTCCTTTTCTACCCTGTTCATGGAAAGCCAAAAGGAGGTTAGAAAAATGATATGTCACAATAAAAAAAGTAGACCTTAAATGCTTTTGTATTACTTGGAAAATGGAGTGTTCCATTCTGCTACAGAAGATAGCACTTCAAATTTGAAAGGTCAGCTGCAAAGATTGGCTTGAAAAGCAACTCATGATCACAACACCGGAGAAGAGAAATAGCTTGTCCTGGCTCAGTGAACAAGTAGAGGATCCTGGAGATTATTGTTTTCAGGCAAAACTAGTGATACAGCCAAGTATTTCTTGATCCAATCCTGGTCATCTCTAGTGAGACAGTGTAAAGTCCCATTTCCCTGAAGGCAGCAAGAACTAAGCAACATTAAACAACATCAAGCAACTGCTCTCAAAGTGAATTGCCTGCTTACTGCCCAGGCTTCTTCCCCAACAACTCTGCACTTTTGTGCACTCTGCATGGCCTTCTCTCCACCAACAATTGCAAGCTTTACCGCTTCTCGTCACAAATGGGTTCCCCCACCAGTATCTAAGTGACTGTTATTGTTACAACCTGTCCTTCCTCAAAGCCCTCGGCTATTTTTATGCACATCACAAAGGGTAAGTAGAGAACCAAAAAACCAGTCCAAGATGCTTAGCCCTACCCCTTTCCCCCCATCATTGGCAGTCCTCACTCCTTGCAAAGTAATACTGAATACATCACCACTCACCTAGTAAAAGATGGTTAGACAACTATCACTGGTTTACTAACATTCTACACCAGAAACCTAACACAAAAAATGGATAGTACTACAATGACTGAGAATTCTTGTGTATTATGCTACAGTTTGCTAGAGCCAACAAAACACCTGCAGTGGTACTAACAGACAGCGTTACATTACTCTGTGAAGCCATACGTTTCACCACCACTTTTAATGCCATTTCATTTGATGTAAGGATGAAAGCAACAAGTAATATTTTCATCCTAACTCAACAGGAAAGGAAGTCTTTTGATAATTATTTTTATTTTCCTCCCTTTACACTAGGAAGAATCTTTCCAAAAGCAGCCCAACATTCTGAAGTTTCCTACTGTTAGTTCTATAACACGTGTGACCTTTGAAAGCAATGCTCTGATGGGCTATTTATGGGCTTTACTCTTACTTTCCACTTAAGAAGAGACCTTGACTATGTTTTCATATGTCAAATATATATTCAGAAATTCTAATGGCAGCAACCAACTACAAAAACTAGAGACAAGAGTTCACATAAAAAACCTGAAAAGCCATTTGTGGCTACAGCCAAGGCTGCCGAAGAAAGAAGGATATCAAAATATTGCCATTCAATGTCAGAAATTCTAATGGCAGCAACCGAAAGCCTGTTACTAAGGTTCTGTTCTCTAATGGGAATGCAAATTGCTGTGTAAAAGAAGGGGAATAAAGAGAAAATTCAAAATGGTTTCATTTCAGAAGTCAAGAAACATGGCATTTTGTTTGGCAACACAAAATAAAAGACACCGAAACTTTCTGCTGACCCTTGCTAACACAGCGAAAGCAAGTATCACCCAGTGCAGTAGAAGCCAGGAAGTCAGTAACCACTGACAATCTGTACCATGAGAAAAAGCTGCGTCAACCGCTGTATTGTTACTACGCACTTATCATTGAAGGGTTTTTAACATAGTTCTACAACCTTATTCAAAAGAGCACAGAGAAGACAACAAAAGAAACAAATACATTATAGGTAAAAATCACTGCTTTCTGTTTATAGGCTTTTTATAGTTTTGAAGCTTTATTTCTTAATTTTAATCGGGACAGGACTACTAAAACCAAAAGCTACCAGAGGACCCTAAACTGGTGCCTCCTGACCAGATGGTATGACCAGAACAGCCTAAAGCAAATCAAAGAAAGTAAGCAGGGAATGGCACAGACAGGCAGCAGAAGTCACAGCCTTTCACACCTAAATGATATCTGAAGTGGCTCATGCTTCACTGCATAACTGAACAGTTTTCACTTCCACATCCAAAAAAATGGTGTAGTGCCCCTTCCTAAATAAAGGAGAGCTGGTTGAGAGTTTATCCTGAAGTTTTTTCCACAGACAAATCAAGAAACTCACATTTTGGAATCAAAATACGCAGCTTCTGTGACCATTCAAAAACACACAGGAGCGGTGAAGTGTATGGAGTTCTCAAATTAGAAACTTTAATCAAATATACAATCCTATTTATTTTAATAGCACTAATCTACATTCATACAGTACAGGGTGGGAATCTTTAAAAGCATTGTGATTGTCTTATTGAGGCAGGAACTTTTAGCACTGGCTTGTAGAGCAAGACTAAGCACATGGTTCTGCATCAGGGGCGAGGCAATACTAAGCACAGATACAGGCTGGGCAGTGACCAACTGGACAGTAGCCCTGAGGAGAGGGACTTGGGGGTGCTCATGGANCTGGAGAAGAGGAGGCTCCAAAGTTAAATTATTGTGGCCTCCAGGATCTGAAGGGGGCTGTAAAAATGCTGGGGAAGGGCTTTTTAGGATCTCAGGTTGCAACAGGATTATGGGGAATGGAGCAAAGCTGGAGATGGGTAGATTTAGGCTTGATGTGAGGGGGAAGTTCTTCACTATGAGAGTGGTGAGAGCCTGGAATGTGTTGCCCAGGGAGGTGGTTGGGTCCCCGTCCCTGGAGGTGTTTAAGGCTGGGCTGGTTGAGGCTTTGGCCAGCCTTCTCTAGGATGGGCTGTCCCTGCCCATGGCAGGGGGGTTGGAACTGGATGATCCTTTGGTCTCTTCCAAACTTGACCATTTCTATAACGTCTTTCCAGAGAGGGTGACAGGGCGCTGCAGGGGGCTTCCTGGGAGGGAGCTGTGGAATCTCCTTTTCTGGAGACATTTTAAACCACTTGGACCTGGTCTGGGTGTCCTGCTGTGGCAGGGGGATTGGACTAGCTGATCTTTCAAGGTCCCTTCTGATCCCTGATGATTCTATGATAACTCAAAACAGGGAACATCAATTTGCACAAAAGCAGAAATACAGGTTTTTCAGAGCAAGAAACTGAAAACCTGGGTGTGTAAGAACTACAACTAATGTTGTTCTTCAAAACACAAACCTACGCTTGACATCCACCCATTTGCATTTATTCACATCTTCAGTTCACTATTCACTATTCCAGTCTGCAGAGGAATTACTAATTTAAATGCAGTATTTCAGAGCAATTGATTTTTAGTTCAAATTAAAGACTGCCCTGACAAACATTACCACCTGTGGTCACTTCTGAACTTGGTTTTGAAAGGAAAAATCAAGCCTTATTCAAAACTCAGACCTGTTTCATCTGGGAAGTTCTACAGAGTACAAGACAAAGGCAGAGACAAGAGGAACTAGAAACAGCTATTGGTAGAGGAAAAAAAAACCAGGCAAGCACCCAACTTTCTTCATTTTCTTTGTAAGTAATGGACAAAATATATCACTTCAGTGTAAGAGCTGTGGATCCAAGACTACTGTAGTTAGATATTGTAGATTTATTCTTAAATTGCCTCCATCAAGACGCAGGAATTTAAAAGTAGTTCTTCAATATTAATGCTGCTTCTCTCTCTGGCTCCTCAGGGCAGATACAGTGTATGATGACCCAGTGTCTCCAGCTCACAAAGCCTGATGCTAATTGTAAATCTATGTCATTTACGCTGTTAATTCAGCTGCATAAGGAAGGCTTGGAGGTACTGGGATTTGTTTTGATATTGCCTGAACATTTCAGGGGGAAATCAGTAATGCATTTCAAGACACCATCCAGTTTCCCTGAAAGCTCCATTGTATACCTCAAATGAACTGGCAATGTTTGGAACAGCACCTCTTCCAGTCAAAGAACAAGCAGCTATTTAGAGAACACTTGCCCTGTAAACAGAAAAATTACATATAAAATAAAATAGTACCTTAAAAATAGACCAAAGGTAACATTTGTTCTGCTGCCGTTTTTCTGAGTTGCATTTGGAGAAAGTCTCTGAAACATAGGAGAACTTCAAGAAGTCAAATGGGAGCAAGTGATAGCTCAAGAAGCTGTTAGTCTGGAAACTAGTATCTTCTATCAGGCAGTTAAACAAAAAAGCCACCGACCAGAAAACCTGCAACATGCCACTGAAATGTAACACAAGGAACTACTTAGTGCAGATCAAGGATCTTCTTATCCCCAGCCATTTAAAACACGAATTATGCTTTTTAACTGAACCAAAACCAAAACATATGAACAACAACAAGAATTAGTTGACCAAAAGGACATCTCATTACTTCATCTTTGTTGTTTTGAAGACCACAGCTCAAAACACTGCCAATTAAAACATGAAACCAAGAGCAGAGAATACGTGCAAATTAAAATCATCTTTCAAAACGACAGTCATGGTTTTATTACTCTGCTCTAAGCATTCAAGCAGCATCAATACATTGATAAAGAAACTAAAACTTTTGGGGTACTGTGAGAACTTGAGGATAGCATATAGCAATCTCACCAGATACGATTACATTGATTTAGAAAAGCACAATTTAGTTGCACACACTAAAAAGAAAAAATATGGTTTCATTGTGTTGATGCCATAACAGAGAGATATTTGACACACACACACCAGATGATGCTGAAAATGAGAAATCCACTGCTCCTGTGGTACTCATGAATCAAAGCATCCTCATTTCTAGTTGTATTGCTCAGTATTTGTTCAATTCCAGCATCAGCTGTGATTTCACTGACATAATTCCCAAGAAGTTAACACAGAATTTGTTGTTGAAGGTTTTGTATTGTTTCATACCAGCCATCTAAAGTTTAGATCTTCTGACTCTCTTCTTTAATTGTCACAGGTCTTGCATAACTGAACTTATATCAAGCTCAACTTAGTACAAGATCGTCGTTACACTATATGCAACTCAAAATAAAATTGGAAAAAACCCAAACAGTCACTTTCTGTGAGAAGACACGGGCTTGTATTACTTACCACACCATACTGTATGCAAGAGATAATATAAATAGCAAATAGATGCATAGCAATAACCTATTAATCTCAGCAGCTGTGGGAAGCGTTATGTATTAGTTATTGACAACTGCACCCTACCTTACACCAAACAGTTTCATGTACACAGGTTGCCCAACTAAACTGAAGACATGCATGTGCTGATACTAGCAGGTCCAAGAGCATACATTTTTAAAAAGCTATTTATTTGATCTTCACATATCAGTCTCCAGAACTCCCCAGCAAGGACTTGAAGACATACCTTAATTGTTATCCCAAGCTTCTTTGTCTCAATTCACTTTTACCTACCATTGCTAAGGAATTAAACCCAAGTTTTTATTCACAGAATTCTAACAAGCTACGATTCCTCTTAAGTACTGTAAAGCAAAGATGTCTACCCACCATCAAAGTGTGTGGATGTATGTGTATCGGTCTCTAGCCCTTATAAAGGTATGCAGGCTACCAGCATTACAGAGGACTGAGTTTTTCTCAAAGGCACGTAAATAAAAATGAAGCTAGCTATGTGGAAAGCCTCCAAGATGTTAATTATGATATAGCTGAAAAATGCAAAACCTAGGCAAATTGATATTGCCTCTTGCCAACATTATTTTCCATATAACTCCCAGTAACAGCTTAACTTTTATGACTGACAATGAAGGAACTCATCGTATGCAGCCTTTTTAACCTACTTTACTTTTGACGAAAATTAGAGCCCACAGCACTTTTTCCTTCTTACACTTAAGGAAAGGACGAAATCTCATTTTTTTCAACTCTGGCTGCTGTTGTTCCATAGACCTTTACTTATTAAGAAAGGAAAAAAGACTGAAGTGTTTAATAGGTAGCAGAAAACTGGAAGCAATGGAATAAAACTGAAAAGTAATTTCTGAACCTGGGACAGCATTATCCTTCTCCACAATACGTGATGTTTCATGAAAAACCTAGCTAATGGTTCCACAACTAGTCCTTGCTGTGTTATTAAATGCGAAACTTCAGCATGTCAAGTTACATCTCACTTGATATTTCCTGCTTTCTTTTCAAAGCAAATTCCTTCAACAAGACAGCTTGCTGCACTTTCAGCATGTACAAAACTAGACAAGTCCCGAAGTAGAGCAAAGTATTTTGCTACTTCATAATTGAAAAGTCAGCGATACTTGTGGTTTACAGGTTTCCAACTCAAAAGCACTGAAGATCAACTTTAGAAAATAGGAAGTTGGTAAATTCTCCATTACAATCTTCAAGAAATCCATAGATTTTAACATCAAATCTGAGTTGATGTTAAATCAAATTGTTTGAATGGCAGGTTGTGCTCCAGAGATTTTATATACTCCTGTGGGTAAGTACGATGTCACAATTTATTTCCGGTTAGGTATTCAAACTTTCCTCAGTAGTAGAATGCTAATAATACAGATGCTATTTCTAAGAGCATAAAATATTCTGAAAGTTGAGGAGTATTACACACAATGATGAGTATTTGGTGCTCCTACATATAGGCACCTTTTTTGTGCTTTAATGATCACCAAATAATTTTTTCCTTTTATTATCTTGATTTACACTTTCAGCTGAGAATGTAAAGGAAGTACGGAATACCAAGACAATAGAAATACATCAACAAACTACATTAAGAGTCCAGAAAAAACCCAAAACACAGACAATAGACAGTAAATTACTGATTTTTAAATGAAGATCGAAACCATCCATCAGTATTGTTATTGCCCAGGAGAGCATGTCTCAATATTGCTATTACATGAATAAATGCTTAATGAATAGGGTATTGAAGTTAGCAAATGACTCTACAGTCACAGGAAGCAACATTATGGTGCTACTGTTGTTCTCCATAGAGAGAGGAACTACACCACAGCACTTCAGGTAGCAGAATATGGGTTTGTTACCCCTGCCATATTTAAGGAAGGAAGCCTACACACTTTAAAGAGAGAGAATCAAACAGAACAAAGTCATCAAAGCAAAACTAGAAGCTGTATATATCAAATAACTTTGTTTTTATAAATTCTTTGTGTACCAGCTTCCTTCACAGTTTTATCCAGAACTGAAAGCAACTGTTCTAAATAAATGGATAAGATTACCTTTAAGGGACCCTTGCGAACCATTTTATGAAAAATACATACTATAATCCCACTGATAGTTTCACTTTACCATAATCTGACCAAAGCTTTGTCAACCAAATTGCTAGTGATACAAAACAATCACATTTATGAATAAAAACACATTGTATTATGCAACTATATTTTAATTGTGCAGATGTTTACACACCTGTACATAGTAGCCATGAAGTAAAGCCCATATACTCATGATATCTTAAAGGTTATTTTATCAGTAACTTCCTAATTGTTGAAGATAACTGGACCATTTCATTAGCAAATTAAAACCAGTCACATTTATTTCTTCCTGTACAATTTCCTGTGTGGTACAGTCTTCTCTACGCCACACATTATTGTCCCGACAGGAATGCCAGTACATGGCATTGCCTTTGTTCATGTCAAGACAGTGACATATGTGGTCATGTACTCCTAAAGTCATTTTCATAATATAAGAAATCATGCTTCTCCTGTTTGCCTCCCCCTCACCACTCCCCAGGTCATTCTTTCATTTAATAAAAAAAATAAGAGATGAAAATGGAAAGGCTGGGGAAGACAAGAAGAAAACTAAGATTATTTTTTAATTAATCAGGTGCACACATACAAGTTATTTGAAATACTAAGAGCAGATATATCTAATTTCAGTTACCACCAGTATCATCTGCCCACAGATTTTTATTTTAAGATTGCATAAGACTTACAGAGCATAAGCACGTCTGCAAACTCACTGCTGTTGGCTTGATGGCCAGTCCCATGTTCTGCATCTGTCAGCTGCAGCAATCTCACAGAGTCAGAGTCTGCAGCAAGCAGATTGTAATTTGGTCCCCAAGAGAACTGGGCAAGGGATGCCAAAGGTAACTCATATTTATCTAAGGTCTGGAGTGAAATGCCAGGCATAAGGAAGGTATTATTAGATCTTCTTTGTTTTCAAATGGTTTTCTTTGTCCAGTCTGCATTGCTCAGCAATTGAATTACAGCTTTGTCCTGAAGCTTTAACTTCTAATTTAACTTCCTATTTCCTACAGCCACCCAGAGAAAACTTTTGTAGGTACCAAGGTCAATGGACCATGTGATCACAAGCAAAGACACCAGTAGATGAGAAGGGATGATTCAGCAGTACAAGGAGTTATAGCTGAACATAATGATGCAGCAATCCAGGCTGAACTGCCACCTCAGTAGGACCCAAACTAGAATAGATCTCTTTATGAAGAGATATAATTAGTGAGGGTGGGTAGGCATGGGAATTGGATGGTTTATGATAAACTAGAAAAGAACACTGCAGCATTGAAATTTTCTGCTAGATTTCAGCTATGACATGAGATTCCTGTAAACAGAAGTAAAACTTCAGTTCTTATATCTTAGCACTTGCTTAAGTGTTGTTGCACCTTGTTCCAACAAGGTGACACTGTGCAAAACTCCTGCTTTTGAAAGACAGGCATATCATATCAGAACTCCAAGGCAATAACTACATAACCAAGTGGATGGGGACTTAGACCTTCAGAGCAACTTATCATATGAAAGCTTTAGAAAAGAAGAACAAGAGTCTCATGGGTCATTTTAGAGACCAGAAGGGCACTGAGTGCTAAGTCAGAGAATAAGTATTTACATGATTCAGCAAGAAAGTTGTAGGCAGGAAACAGCTATATATAAGTGGGCCAAGATCTGCCCTAGGGAATTCTCATCTAAGCAAAACAGCTCCTGAAGGGTAACAGAAACTGTTACAAGGAAGTTCATGCAGGTGCTTTATTGTCTAGATCAGTCATTTTCAGCTGTTTTCAACTAGACTCACCATATGGTAAACACAAGTCTACTGACAGTAGGTACTTTTTCCTCAGTTACCTTTCAACCACCCTTTACAAGTAGCCCACAGATTCCCAACAGCACTAGTCTATACATAATTTTAGAATACATGAGGCAGATGGGAAATCTAGTACAGTTAATAAAAGATGCAAAAAGTGAGAAAGGTTGCTTCATCAGCCTTAACATTCTTCAAACAGCCTTTGAGAAAGTCAGATGTCAAGCATATGTCCACAGTTAAAGGACAGTGAGTCATTCAGAGCAATGTAGAAACTTCTAAGATGGCTCACCCAGCCTGGCCAGAGAACACAGGGATGTGACTCTAATAGAGCAATGTCAGACAGACTGTACACTAACACTGTACACAAGGAGAGAAGCCTGTAGTCACCCAACACCCAGGTCCTACCCAGATCCTCTCACCAGTCACAAGAATATATTCTTCTTATAGTACAAAAAAACCTCAAAACCGCCCTAGTATTACACTCTGCAGTCTCCACTCTCCAGCTTTTTCTTCCCACCATCTCTTATTACCTGGGCTGCTGCTTCTAAAGTACCTGAATCTAACACATTGATTGGTTTCTGTTGAGGAAGATGATGAGGCACTCAATAAGGTCTACAACGGGTGTTTTTTAAAGCAGCCACATAGTATTTGTTTGAAGATGTTGGCCAGTTTGTACCTTTCTAGTTATTTACTGGAGATGTCATTTTTGTTATTCATGCTGTAAAGATTTCTCCTTGAAAAGTGAACATCCTTTTGTGAATGCACTACAAATAACCTATTAACCTCTGGAATTGCTGGATCCTTGAACTACAACAATGAAGAATTTTTATTGTTGAAAATATTTTAATTATGTTGTGTTTAAGTGAAGATTTTGTACTTTACTAGTTATTTGTAATTTACTACTCTAGATAATAGTAACTGCATTGCCCTGAAGAATAATAGGACTCCTGGTTTTTTACAAGCAGGAAAAAAAATGTTTACCTCTAACATAAGACCCAGCTGGAGTGCATTGGGTCCAAAGACAGACAGTTGTTACTTGTAGTAAAATATCAAAATACATCATCTCTACTGTTATCACTGATCTGTGTTGTTCCCTAAGCAGAGCTGTAATGAATATCAGTAACCTGCACTGAAGATTATCTCACCACATACTACTGATAATAAAAAGTGTTGAAATGCAGGCAGGTACAATCTGGAGCTAAGTAAACTGAATAAAGTAAAAATATATTTCAGTTGCGGGTGTTCTAATTAAATATTTGAAGCCATTATTGCTCTATGCCAACACTGAACCCCATGTTTCAATGTCCAATACACACATCCTAATATTTCAGCAGTATACAGGTCTCCTGACTTAGATGAGAAAACCTCAGTGTGCAAACTGTATAAGTTGCCTAAGTAGAAGCGTGTATGAGGGTGTAACCCTAAATCTTCTGTAAATGTATCTTTAGAATTATGCCATTAGAACAAGCTTTCTTTACTGTATTCATGAATTCTAGTCTCCTTGAAGCATAAGTGTTCCATTTTCTTGAGACTTGCCATAAAAGAAATGCAGGACTTAACTAATTTATGTAAATCTAGCAAGAGGCGCATCTATGAAGAAAAAGAGAACAAGCACCTAACTAAAGCCACTGTTATCATCCTTAATCGAACAAGGTTCTGTCTCCCAGGTGCAATTACCAAAAATCACTAAACCAAGGCCTTAAAAATTTGCAACTCTCAAACTGGTCTATTGGAAAGTGGCCCTGATTATAGCCAGTGGGTTGGACCAGATGATGGTAAAGGGTCCCTTCCTACCTAAACCATTCCATGATTCTATTATATACTTTAATATTTTGGCTGTCATGCCTAAGAGGTATTTGGAGTTATTCGAGCCTGAATAACTGCTGCTTCTTCCTTGTTCATCTTTCATTCCCCCATCCAGACAAGATTCAAGAATATGTCAACATTGATAGGAGTAATGGCTGCCTTAAAATGAAGCTACGTTATTGTTTACAGCTTAGCCCTTGCTAAGAGCCAGGAGAAGATATCATAAATGCACACCATGCAGTGCCAGGACAAAAAGTCTCATAAAATACATTAAAAAAAATAACTCCATAGGTCAAAACATGGAGGGTCCAAACTCAGGAGACAGAGGTGAGTGTCTGGAGCATCGCATTACTATTCATTCATTGAACAAATCTATACAAGAGGCTTTTTATAAGGTTCTGACTCAATAAATTAGTTGTGACTACACAATGAAGAGGTCCAACTCAGTCTCTGTTGAATTCAGGACTACTTGTTATAGCAGCTACCTTGCTGTCTGCTCAGTGCTGTCTAGTCTCCTTCATATGCTTACACCTCTGGTTTTTATTAAGCATTAAAATATTTACCATATATGACACAAATGGTTGTAACAAATATTTGAGGCAATGGATATTTTTCTGTATTTTTAAATTAGTAATTAAACTTAGTTTAATTAGTAATTAAACTCAGAAGTTACTTTCTAAAACCCTAATCAGCCTTCAGCAATTGAAAAACACCTTTGGCAGGTATTTCATCTCCTTGCAAATTCCTCACTTACAGAGATATTCAGAGGAAAAACTGTAAAGCTTTCTGGTGCAAGTGAGTAGACTGGAAGCCACACTGCACTGATAATACTGATAGAATTGGAAATAAAGGAGTGAGCCTTGTATCTAGGACAGGATGTGAAAAACGCAAAGGTATTTGAGGTTACCATCAAGATATTCAGCTGTTGCCACTTTAGCCTCCCCAGTTAGCTGTCTGGGTCCATAAAAGTATAAGGAATCTTTGCTATAAACATTACCACCTTTTCTCTTTTCTCAAGTCATTGGAATGATTGCTAATGCATTTGCCTTAAGAACAATACTACGTGTCAATAAACTCGCTGAAAACAGATTTTAAATTCTGCTGTTAACTCCTTCAAAGATACTCAAGACTTCCATAGTTCTGCTCCTTGGTTCTGGCTCTTTTTAAGAACAAAATGTTTGTTCTTTTAAGTGTGTTCAAGCATGTAATTCTGCTTTTCAATTTCTAGTTTACAGCTTCAGTATGTGTTTGCAAGGCACAGAAATAAGAGGCAAATTTAACTTACATTCATAAGATCCAGAAAAGAAAATGGCTATTAAAGTCAAGGAAATATTAATGCTCACAGTTATATGTTAGATAGTTCTAGAAATCTCCCTCTCCCACATGATTATAGCTAATGGCAAAATTTTAACAATAAGAAGGAACTACAAACATGCTGGTTTAATAGTACTTCAGTGGTCCCAAATCAACTCCACTTAACACAGTTGTGCATCTTTCCTAAACACCTTAACTATATATTGGAACAAGCATTCAGAGGATTATTTATGGTGTGACCAGAATAGAAATCACTAAACTATTCATCTCTAGTACTGTTTAAAACTGTACTGCTAAATTCCTGAAGGCAAAAAGAAAACGATGCACAGATGGGAACAGTCTCTGTGCAAGCTGATGCATTAGGAAAGAAAAATCTGATTAAATCACAGTTAGTCCCACCTACTTTGTGAAACACAAGAGACCTATAGTATCAGTAGTTGTCATTTAAATATATCCTTGGAAAATATCCATAAGAAGATCTGAAGAGTCACTTCAGCTTTCATTTTATAATTCCTACAAACGCTAGAGTCTGAAGTTAAGACCTGCCAAAGGAACTCAAGATGTGTGGCACAGAACTGGTAATGTTTATTAAATATATAATAGACACATCTTATATTGATTTCACTTTCCTTTTCTAACATTTATAACTAAACTCCCATACAAAAACACAGCTAAACAGACATTGGTGTGTTTTACTAATGCTTTACTACTAACCTCCTATGCTGTTACATTCCAAGATTACATTAGCATTGTCTTCACTGAAACAGTGAAACAAAATTAATTTGCTTAGATGGTCTTGAAGGATGTGGGGACTTGGATGAAACATGGTATTGCGAATAGGAGTTAGCTTGGCAAAATACGGTTTTTGAACTGTGAGCAAACTAGCACCTCTCTGGCCAGGAGCAAGTGGCAGAAATATTTCCCTTGGCTCCTGATGACTCCTGTCATCACTATTGTGAGCTCCCTAAACTAAAAGAGGTTTATGCACTGAGGTGTTGTCATGAATGCATTCATTCCCTTCACTCGCAAGAGAGAAGTCTCAGTATTTATTGATACAAAACAGTGACTAAGAGTTTGACCGGTAAATGTGATTTTTAAACATTATTCAATGGCAAGGGACACTGGATTGTTTACTGCATGGAAGACACGGGCAGACAAAGCTGTCAAGAGACATTTAAAAGATTCTATGTACACAGCCTTTAAAATGTCCTTAGTGAAGATGCAAACTGTTTGCAGCTATTAACCACTTACGGAGGATCTGCTGCACCAAGGAATCTCTCAGCCTCTTAGAGGAGCCTCCTTGTCAGTGGTTTCCCGCCCAAGGGGAAGCCCTGGCAACCAACTGTCATTCAGGAGGGCTCCAAGGGCTCTTTTTGCTGCCCACTATTTATGGATCTAATATGCCAAGTCAGCCCTTGGCTGTTGTATTGGTGTCTGCCTCCCCATATAGAGCAGGATGCTATCACCACACAATAGGTTATTGTATCGTTAGCTCAGAAGCAAAGTACAGGAGGTAAGAACCATATTGATGGGAGGGGTTACGCACACCTTCACAGGTATCCACAAACAAATATCTCCCTCTACCTAGGATACAAAGCCACAAACTTTTCTTTCACATAGTTCTACACAGCTTAACATATGTTTTCAAACTCCTGAAAGAAAAAGCACACACTGCAGTCTAACATTTCTGCACTATAGTGGTCTCCGTTTAAATTCTTGTCATCAAATAAAGCAAAATGGGAATTTGTATCTACTTTTTCACATTGCAACTGTGCTTTAATCACCAAAATGTTCAAGACAGACATGCGTGCTCAAAGCACACTGTAAGCCAACTGGACTCAGTGCCAAACAGGCAAAGAAACACCACAATCAAAAAGTACCACCTGAGATCTTCACTCACAGGTTTTCCAAGCAGCACAGCTGTACTCATATTCTGCTAGTTAATTAGTCTTGATAAAAAGTTCAGATTTATCTTCTTAAAGGAATATAATGACTACAGGTTAATGTGCTCTGCTCTGAAGAGCTATCAGTCTCCTTGTGGTTCCCCATGTTACACTCCACTGCTCAGTGCAGCCATATCTTATGCTAACATCAATACATTATTATGAAGTTTCTTCAGAGTAAGATCCCACAATAGCTCAAAATACTTACTGTTTCATGTTTATATTGAAGTAAAACACACATGCAACAAAAAGCATTAAGCTTTCATACAAGCACATAGAGGAAGTGAATGTCTGACCCCAGAGGGAATACGAGTGGAAGCCATTTGGTAAAAGGCCTTCAATTAAAGGCATGAACTCCAGTGACAGAATTCAGTTAAGTGCCGCATCGGTGTATTTCAACCTCAGTCCAAAACATACAAAATTATTTGAAAGTAATAGCATTTGGAGCTAATAATACAAAACCAACTTGGAAACTGATAATATTAATTGACAGAGTCCCTTTTTATCAGGTCCTTCTCATACTTCCAGCCCTAAAAAGCCAATACTAGGACCTACAGATGTTCTTTGTGATTATCTTTCTCCCACTGATTTATCATCTTCTATCTCACCACAAAACCTTCACTATAGGACTGAAGTGATTTCGGATTTGCACACAACTTGACTAAAATATTTTAGGGATATTTCAAATTGCATTAAATTGGGGATTTTGACCTTAGGAAAACACTGTCAGAGTGTAGTTAGATGTCTCAGAAATATTGCCCATCTTCTTTACTGCTAATTTCTCAATATAGCACAGATTTCTAATTTTAGACTTACAGAGCTATTGAACTTCCCCTGAAAACAAAGTATCTGAAGTCATTCCAACACCCAGCCTCCTTTCTCCTTCTCACTTGTCCCTGAACATTTTGACTAGCGTAAGAAATATATTCGCTATTCAAACTGACCTTGTTCTGTTTCACTGAAAGTAAACAAGTCATATCAGTGTCTTTCACTGTTTAGCAGCAGTCAAAAAGATTTCCATCTCTTAAATGAAAGAAGAGAGGGGAAAAACTCAAGAAAGAGAACATAGGAAATGTCTCCAATTTAAGTTTGAACAAACCAGAAAATTAATTTCTAATCTGTACAGAGTTCTGCTATTTGAAGATAATTCAACAGAAGTCTCTGCCATGTGAAAGAGGAGGATTCACTCCATCTCAAGAGAGCCTTCTTAAATTTTAAACTAAAATAAAAGAATTAACTTTACCTAGATCCTTGAATACCATTTTACTTGAGACTAATCACATACAAGTAATTTATACTACCATTAAATAAAAACAGGTTTGGGTCTATAGCTCCAACTTGACATATTATTGCGTGACAGCTAAAGGTAATGAGAACACAGCACCACTCAGATATACTCTTATTAGCATGAATTATGTTTAGACAATGGCCTTGCAACAATAATCTGTGTTAAAATCACAAAAGATAATGAAAATATTTATGCTATTACTTTTCTTAACCTGAATTTTTACCATTCAAGGTAATTTGCACGTAGCCATTTTGTCAGTCCTCACAGGAAATGCTAATTTTACACAAGCAGATGGCAGAACTGTAGTGAGACTTAAGCTAACCTGTATGTAAGCTTAGGAGTGACCATAAACCACGAGTAACTAAATGCAAGTCAATATCCAGCATACATAATAATCATGCTCGAATTCAATTTTGAACATTCCCAACTTTTAAGAGGCATTTTGGGGAATCAATGCCTTTGTTGACTTCTTCTGCAAAGTGTTTCCAATGACTTTGACACATGAGCTCTGTCGACCTGCTTTTCCCAATTTTTTTGATGTTATATGTAGCAGCACTTATAAACCACTGAATGTGATTCCCCCATGTCAGTCACTGCAGTTCATACTTCTATTTTGCTTCAATCTGCCTCCAAGCATATTTTACACACTGAGAAACAGGATTGTAGATGAGCCTGTAAATGAGTGGATATGAATGCTTCATTTTCCGAGGACATCCATAAATGATAACTCTTATTTCCTTCCCTTTATTTTTGTCCCTAAGCCTTGGTTTTTTATTTAATCTCTTAGTTTGGAGTATTTGTCGGAATGAGACAAAATTCCATTTTGAAAGTGCATCTGTATTTAAAATGTCCCAGGACCATATGACTAAACTATGCTCTTCATACATCCATCTAAAGCAAAACTAGTATCATTTAGCCATCATTTATCTTCTAGCAAAAAGAATGTTCACAGATAGTGAGAAGAAATAAACTGCCTTCCATGGTCAAAATCAGTTAAGATTGGTTAGGTCAATGAGAGACACAGGACAGTCCTATTTTGAGGATGAATTCGGATACAAACCAGTGTCACAGTGACAAGAAGTCTATATAGAGTTCTTCCAAGACCATAAAAAATGCATCATGATTATGTTGTAAGCATCAGATGATACTGCAAAATCAGAGTTACACAGGGAGAGGGCTTTTATTAACAATTTGAATAAACTCCCTGAATTATACTGAGGCCAACAATTAACGTAATGCACATTTAATTCCTAGGGTTCAATGCACCCCTGGAATGGTGGTGTTCTAACATCACACTGAGGAATTTTACAAATCTGTCAATTTGCAATTTTCATTGTGTTTGATCTTTGAATGATTGATAGAAAGGCAAATCAAAGAGGCATTTTCACTACTTGCATTTATTACTTACACTTTTTATATAGTATGTCTGTCTGCATGACTGGGAGCTATTGTGTCCTGCCCTATTGTTAAAAATAGAACTAGATGCAACAGGAGCTGTAATCAGAACTTGTTATCTGCTGATCTTTTCAGAGAAACTTGAAGAAGGACAAGTGTCTTATTTTTGGCTGAACATAAAAGCTAGCACAAGCAAACATGATGAAAGCATTAATCTCAGAATTAGACAGTTAGCTGTTGATGGCTCTTCTGATACAAGACCAGAGGTTGGTGAGGCTTGTTTCTCTGCAGGGAACCTATGACCTGTTGGATAGGAAAGTCACAAATGCAACAGATGTAATTTGTCAAAGACTTTGACACCATCTCACATAAAATTTCATTACTAAATAGGAGACATAAATAATATTCTCTCTCTCAGGATAAAAGGTTGAGAAACTAATCTTAAGGAATATTTCTGGAGGCTACACCTAATGTGCATCCTGCCACAGTCTTCTCTGTCTGAGGCTTTAACAATGGAAAACCCCACCCAGCAGTATTACACTTCATGCACAAAGATCACAGAATCATAGAATGTACTGGATTGGAAGTGACCTCTAAGGGTCATCTAGTCCAACCCCCTTGCAACAGGCAGGAACATCTCTAGATTGCTCAGAGCCACATCAAACCTGACCTTGAATATCTCCAGTGATGGGACTGCCACCACCTCCCTAGGCAAATGGTTCCAGTAATCTATCACCCTTCCTAATGTTCAGCCTAAATCTATCCCTTTCCAGCTTAAAACCATAAGTCATCATCCTATTGTTCCACCTCCATCAAAAAAAATCCTTGTTCTTGGGTTGAGAGTTTCAGAGTTGCACTCAATACTCCAGGTGAGATATCACCAGGGTAGAATAGAGGGGCAGAATGCCCTCTCTTGATCTGGTGGCCACACTTCTTTTGATGCAGCCCAGAAAATGATTAGTGATTACACATTGGTGGCTCACGTCCAGGTTTTCATCCACAAAGATACCACCCTGTAACATTCAAAATAATTTTCTTCTAATATTTTTTGAAGCAATTACTTTTGTAATCACAAATACACCAGGTGTTGCAGCTGATGGTGTGAGTAGTGCAAAGCTGACTTCTTAAGCCAGGGTTGATTCACATATAACAATTTCTGAAGCCATTAATAGAAATTAAATTGATATACAGTCTTCAGTCCCTTGTTGTAATTACTTTGACTGGATTTGCTTCCACACCTCTAAATTGATTCTGGGATGTCACAATTAGTCTAAATTATGTTTGAGGGCACAAAATTATACTGTTACAAAGAAATGAGAAAAGAAAATGCAGAGCACATATTGCATTGACTTAAGTTTCCCCTCTTAGCATTCAAATAATACATAAACACTCATGTTGAAGAACATCAGACAAGTTTTTGGCTGCAAACTCTAGGATGACTAATTGACAGACCCTAAAAGTGATGTTAAGTGACTCATGAGTATCATTTGTTGATAATGTGCATACAATTATCATTAGAGAGCTTACGTCCCAATTATTTTTAAAATAATCTAATAGTGTTTGATCACTTCAGAAAGCATTTGTACACTATACGGAATTAATTATCTGAGGATTTTATCTGCTCTGTAAATTATGATTATGTATCACAAGATGAACATACAGAACAGAAAAGGTCATTCATCTCTCCCTTTCCTGACTCACCACTCCTTTTCTCACGCAGTCAGCCCATTTTTCCCCTAATGTACAAAACGCTACATCTACAAATTTTCACCAAGGTGTACCAAGTTGCATCCCACAAAAGAATTAATCTTAGATTATCTGAATATTTTAGGGGAGTGCATTATTTTAAGAGCAATTACTCCTGATCAAAAAAGCTTGCCACAAAAGATGAGCAATAATTACAGCAATAGGTTAACTACTGAACAAGCAAAGAAGCATGAATAATGAATATTTTAGGCTTAGAGAAGATGTACCCACCAAAAGAAAATTGCCTCTCATACAATTAGAGTTCATTATATATTCACCTACGTATGTTACTTATGTAAAAATCTCTATTTTCTAGAAACATGGCTGCTACACAATTGCAAGGAGAAAAATGTAGACAAAAGCTGAAGACTTTGTTAACAGAATATGCATTCAAGTATTTTAAAAAGCATACAGGGAAAAAAGGAGGAATCTCCCTGTGCTGTGCTCACAATCTTTTAAATTATCTATCATTTTTCATTTTTTCCTTTACCATAGCTGCCTGCACTAACACAGAGCTGCTTGCATATGCCCAAAAGATACATCAAATTAACATCCTCCAGCTCACGCAAATTTCTAAACAATTCTTAAAGACTAAAGTGATTATGTCTTTTTCTGTTGCTGTGCAGTTACTTACTGAAAAATGTAAGCATTGAAGACAATAAGAAGTCAACAACTACTTACAGGAGCAAAGTGTTCACCATCTGGTCCTAAGTAATGGGTCCTCAGTTTCTAAAACCTTGAGTGGTAGCTCTGAAACTCATTAGGAGCTATTGTGATGCAATGATTAGATAAGCACAGAGAAATTTTCCTTGAAAATATACCATTACCACATCTTTTTAATGGTCATCAGTCTGTGAATACTCACAAAGCCCTCAATAACCTATCAAAGCTTTCTTTCAACAGCCATTGAACTAACTGAAATTTCAGAAAGCATTCTCTAGGTAAAATCTTTTCTTAGATTCCAAAATCTTGGTTAAAAAATCCTGGAAGATAATCTAGAAGGAAGCAGATGGTTACAAAGTAGGGTAGCATTACTGTGTTTAAAGTTCATACTAAAACTGAAACCACAACAACGATAAACATTTTAACTCTTTGCACAATAATAATACTAAAGCATTAAACTATGGATTCCAAACATTGCATCCAGAAGGGAAGTCCAGTCATCCCTACCATTCACTAGCACAGGATTCCCCTTACCTGATGCAGACGATAGAAATTATACAGCCTCACAGCGTGCCAGATCAATTTGTGGCCAAAGGATCACCAGTGCTTATACAGGGAAACAGTGGAACATACAGATGTGGGTAAGTCGTTGATCTGCTCAGTCTCCATCACTGTGACAAAGCTCATCCATCAGAAGAAAATAGACTACAGAAAACATTTTCATTAAACATTCAGAGTAGTATTTTCCAAGAGAGCAGTGGTTTATAATTCTTCTCTAGGTCTACTTCTGTGTTAACACAAACTGACATTTATTCCATTTAGTTCAGTTTGCATCAGAGAGGATTCATAAATATTCAGTAAAGGGGCACTTATGGAGCATCTCAATTTAAACACCTGGTCTTGTGTGTGCATGGATTTCAGTTTTCAAATTCAAAACTGCTTAAGAAGTTCATCAACAACTTCTTATCTACATAATTTAACAAAGCTCAACAGAAAAACATATACATGCCAAAAAAGAAAAAGTGATTGTATATATGATAGAACTTAGAGCTAAAACTCCAACTGCTCCAAAATGACAGCAAAAACTAGTCTCTGGTATCTATCTATATAAGGGGAATAGTTTCCATTGCTTCAGTATGACTGACTGACATTTAACCTTCTGAAAATCAAGCCACTTATATTTAGGCAACAATCCATGCACTTGGAATCTGATTTTACACTTCCAAGTTACTTAAATCCACTCAATATTTCTGTAAACTATTAAATTATTAGAGAAATTTGAAATTGTAGTTTGCATATACGCTGGTTACCCTAAGGGCACACTGTCAACCAAAGGTACAGCAAACATAATGCAGACAACAGGATGTTGGCTTCTCTTCTAGCACTGATCATAAAATATATGCACAACAAAAGCAAAACGAGCTTTACCGTCTGCACAGAAACATGCTTCTCTACCTGACTGAATCATCAAAACGTACTTGTGTCTGCAGCTCAAATGGAAGTACTTCTGAGTATAGAGTGATAAGAGTAACCTGGCACAACTTCCTCAGTAGATGCTATTAACCTAATGAAACAAAAGAAGTTGCACAGAAAACCAACAATTTGGCTTTCCACAAGCACACTATTACCAACACAGCAAGCTTAGTACAAGAGGGACTGTATGTTAGTCCTACTGTGCATCAAATACTCAGTGTCTGGCAACATATATATGACATTGTCACCATGCAAAAAACTATACACAAAGTGCTAATATAACTATCATTCTCTGTATTAACCAGTTCTCCAAATTAAAGTGCGTCAGTCGATGAGTACTTGCAGAGAAAGCAATCATAACAACCCGGCAGAGACTGAGAACAGCATTGAACACAATTGCTGAGAGTAACCCAAAATTAATTTCCCAGAGACCTAGTCATGGCTCATGTGTTTTGCTGGCACAAAGCTTGGGCAAAACAAGGTAAAGAGCAACGGTTAAAAAAGAAAACAAAACCCAAACATGTTTACAGCACTCTGGATTGTTCCAAAGTGCTTCTAAACAGTGAAGACCAAAAGACACTTGACCTACAGCATACCTGCTTTCTCGGAAACAGCTCTCTCTTCCACCTGTGTCTTTCATAGAACTCCTGATTTTAATTTGTGCTTTCATCTGCTTTACTAAATAAGAAGTATTATGTAAGTAACCTGATGACTTTCTCACAACAGAGAGAACTTCTTGAAGCAAGGGTTTAGGCATGGGAGGACATACTTGCTACTAATGACACAATAGGTAAAACCTCTGTTCATAGCACAGTTGTCTGTGCAAAGACCGAGACACACAAAAGTTATAGATGCTCCATGCTCTATGAATTTCCTAAAGACTTCAGGCAGATTTTTTAAATCTGTACCATCAACCACAAAAAGTAATGCTACTTTTGTCCACCTCATGTTAGATCTAGAGAAAGACTGGTTATACTTAATCTGTAAATAAAAAACTATAAGGTAACAATAGATGAGGAGAGCAGCTGAACTTTCAAGAGAGCTCTTTTCCAAAAGACACCTCTTCAAACAAAATGTTTTCTGTATTATAGGCAGGACCATTTAAAGAAATTACGATGTCATCTTTGATGGCAACCCTGTTTCCTTTGTAAGGAACTCTTCATCGTTAACAGAAGAGTAGTGGAATCATACACTATAAGAAGGAATATAGCTTAAACGCTGGAACTGGAGCAAGAAGAAAGCAAAAATTGCTACACACTCATGTGGTGATATAAAGCTGTAATAAAAGCTGTCAGTACCTTGAGTGAAACAGAAAACCCCTTCCTCATCAGTCCTTTCACTGTATCACATTTGCTCTATGTTTGTGATGAGGGACTGAAAACTGTGTTTAAGAAAAATCTTTACAAATCCTTTGGCATTACTGTAAATATTGTAGACTTTAAAAAACTTTTCAAGCAGATAGTTTCATCCAAGACTATGTACATATAAAAACACACTTTATGATTCATTTCTCTTGAATGTCAAATTTGTTTTCACAGTGACACGCAATACCTCATCACCCATGAAACCCGGATGAAGGATTATATATAGTTTCAAGCCCGGAATTAATTGTAATTACTCGGAATTCACAGCCATATATAAAGAACAACTTTTAGACATGTCCAGTACAAAGGGCACTAGAAAAATATAGAGAACCTGTCTGATATTTTGGATGATATAATGATGCTCAGAATTTTACTCATATTTTATCTCCTCCTTTCAAATTCTAGACTGAAAAAATAGCTGACATACAGAGAAGTGAATATAAAAATATATGTGGCAAATATATTTTATTAAAGTAAAAAGGCTACTTCAGGAAGCTTGATAATAAAGCCTAGTATATTATTCAGCACTGAAATTTCTAAAATTATAATGAGATGGTGCATGAACACTCACATTATGTTAATCTGAATTCCTTCAGGACCATCCACGATGAAAGCTGAATCTGACAGAAACCATTTGTGGCTAAGCAACAGTTTCTGCAGTCACATATCTGAAGTGCATGTTAGTTCTATAAAAATGCTTTGTTCTTAGTCTTTTGAGCTGTTCTTCATTAGACATGCAAAGCTCACTCTGGTATAATTTGACCAAGTTTAAAAGGCAAAACAGAAAAAGTTTGCCTTATAGAACTATAACATGAAATATTGCACTGAAATTCTATTTAGATGGCCAAGCAATTGCAACAGTCATTGATTCTTTGTACGCAAAACTTCATCTACAGTTTTAAACTTCAAATAAATGATCCTATGATTCCAAATACCTTGTGGTTAGCACAAAAGGATGAAAGAATCAACAGTAAGTTCATCACATGACTTCATGTATTATTTCTTAAAGTCAACATACATGCATTTTGTCATCCCAAGTAGTAATGTGTTGTACTTCTGCAGGAAATTAATTTATTCTTGTAATCTAAAAGGGGCAAAACTGACACTTATCTTGTAACAGATTTTTATTAATTATTTGAATACTGAGCAAGCAGTTTAAAGAATAATTCTAGTATTACAACCATTTTCCTTCATATTAGAACCTCATGGTTCTTAGTCACATAGTTATGGCTGTCATTAAAAATGCCTCTTGTAAGCTGGCAGCATTCTTTTCTTGTGCAGTCAGCAACATTCCAACTTACATACATAAATGTTTCTTAAATCTCTAGCCAACATTTCTGCCAAGTAAACCCAAAGAAAGATGGGGAAAACTCAGAGAAGAACAATATTTACAGTTTTAATCTGCTGACCAGAAATACAGTATCATTGTGCTTAGCAATCACAAACAGCTTTCATGAAAAAATTCAAAATCCAAGAATCCGCCTGCTCATGGTCAGTGATATGGCACTCTCACTCTGTTGTTCCAGTGGTTCTATTTAAATCATCTATACTGTGTCAGGATTCAAGAGAAAGCAAAGAAGCATTAAGAGTACTAAGCACTGAACTGAACTTAAACCTGTTTGCCTTTCTGTTAGAACAGTATAGCTACATTTCCTATTTGTCTTACAACTTACATTTTGAAGCCTTCATGGTTCTGTATCAATGATTTGTTCTGAGGCAAAATTAACCAAATAATATAGTTAATGTGCTAATGGGCCAAAACTAAAAGAAAAGAAGGAACGTTTCAAAACCACTTATAAATTGCAGGCAAAACCTAACTTTATTTGGGAAAAAAAACCCAAAAAGACAGATTTCATTCATTCCACATTAAAAACACCAATACAAAGACATGTAGATTAATCACAGTTCTTACATAACCAGACCAAGCTGTCTCCACCCTCTCAAGGGGAAGAGACTTCCAGCAGTTCTTTTTCCTTGTGGAAACAGAGTACATTCTGTCTCTGCACACACCCCTCAGTAAGCACTTTAAGATCCAGTTCCATTCTATGTGTTTCCGAGCCAGTCCTCCAATTCCGACATGCCCATTCCTACAGCCACAAAAGAGGGAAAAACACTATTTCAGCAAACAAAGGATTACAGGCAAAACCTTCCCTCCACCGATCTCCAAGAACATCCATTCTCTTGTCATTCACCACATTTCCAAGGCAAGGTGGCTGCTGTGCCCAGCCCAGTGCCACATGTGTCTTCTCTAAACAAACATACAGAGCCAAGTGAAGGAGGAGCCATAAACCCAGAACTGAAAGTTCCAAAGCAGTTGTGCCAGTTGCAGAGTCAAAAATATTTCACAAGCTGCCACAGCAACTTCCCAAAGCCTCAAGCCAAGAAACCTACCAAATTCAAACAATGACATTCAGAAATTATGCAGTTTTCACAATAACATCTTTTATTAGTAATTAAACAAAATGAACATAGCATAAGAAAGCACCAATCTGGTCTGATATAGAATTCTTATAAGAATATGCAGTATGTAGCTTAGTGAGAAGATCTATAAACATCTCGCTCAGGCTCTACACCTCTAGAGTTCTCCTGCTGTAGTGGCACACAGTTCTGTAAACCTGTATTTATTTTGCCGTGCTTCACTACCTCGATGTTTCCTTTGGGTTTAGCTACCACAGTAATATATCACCTACAATATGAAGAGCTTAACAGAGCCACCAGGCATTTTTAAATTCATCTTCATAGCTCCTAGGGAAAATGAAGTATCAATATCTGGAGACAGAGTGATTGAAGATTAGCTATTCTAAAGCAAATAGTTGTAGAGGAAGGAAATATTAAATGCATATACACAAATATATAGGTAAATCTGAAAAACTGAGATCATTGATATGTGAAGGGTATCAATGGGCCATGGCAATGAACTTAATAAACATAATGCCAAAACACCAAATCCAGAGGAAAGATCTCTCAAAACAGGCTTTCATTATGACTGTTAGGACCTTACATAATGTAGTGCTCCCTGGTTATCCATATAGAACTAGAAGTTAAGAATATTCGTCTACCACTTTACTATTTTTTGTCTTACCCTAAAGGTAACACCACTCTTTATCACATCATGGATAGTGTTTGGACTTAAAGTAAACATCATTATGGATTTGTATGTAACATAGCTACGCATTGTAATGTTAGACTTGAAAGTAAATGCTGTAGAAATCCCAGTCCTCAAGTACTACAGTATACAGATGCTTATCCTCCAGACAAAAGGAAACAGAAAGAATACCTCATTTGATCATTTCTTACATCTACTGATTAAATTACTGTCATTTCTCATAGCTGCTGACTTAATCCTCAATTCTTATTCTCAAAACTATTATAATCAGAAATTCATAAGCATAATTTCTTGTCATCAACAAGATCAGACAATCTTCTAGAGATTATGAAACATACGGAAAGCAGTTACAAAGAAGAATGCTGACTAAAGATTATCACACCTTAAAAAGAAACACTTCCCTACACAGCTTTGCTAGAAAGGAAGCAGGACATGTCTTGCCCTCTTCCACAAAAGCACATCCCAGGATCAAGGTAGACATAAATCTTTATTATTAGTGCTAATCCTTGCACTTCTTGATGAGTCACCACCAAGCAATCTAAAATGTGAGTGTGGAAGCTATAGTCACAAAACACACAAACACAGACATAATTTTGCATAGAATAGCTCAATATTTTACAAATGTCAATCAGCCTCTGTTTCTGGAATACATTTGAACAAGCAAACTACAATAAATTACTAACTCAAGGATATGGGTTATTTTTTGACTCCTCCAACAGACAGCTTATTTTACCTTGCATTATTCATGACCACTTCATTTTGTTTGAATCCTCTGGTCAACTTTTGCTTTGTGTGAGCTATCACTTTTGTTCAAACCAATCCAGTTCACTAAGTTCTTTAGTATATGGTATATGCTTTAAAAGCAATTCTTTTCTGCAGTAGTCTGCAGTTATCAGCTGTTCACTAACACCGAACAATGGTATTAATTGCAGTATATTTTTTCAGTGAAAAAATTCACTGGCCAATCTATGCTGTTAACTAATTGTTTTGAATGGGAAGATAAAATACATTGTTGTAAATATGATTTACTGTAATAGGAGAAATAGAGAATGGATAAGTACATTTCAGAAAAACTCTAAATGCTGCAGAGGCTTGTCTTCAGCCACTGTGATTACTTTTTACAACAGTTTTAGAACCAAATTTAATATTTAATAAGGTCAAGTGTAAAAAGGCAGGGTTTTTTAAAGGCCTGAAATAAATGAAAGCCTAGTTCATACCTCTTAAGCTTATGGAAGGGATGGCTGTCATAGTAGCTAGCCGTCCTTATTTTTAAATTATAGTAACAATATATATAATGACATCTTCAGGAAGGTATGAGTCTTCAGATCCTTTTTATTTTAATACGGGGGTTTCAAAAGTGAGCATGGTGGGACAATCAGTATTAACAAAATGCTTAGTCATTCGCTACGTGTGAAGGCAAGCGACATTTCTGATAATATCTGGTGAGCATAAATTGAACTGACCTTGGGAGAAACCTTAATGTCCTCATGTGCATAAACCAGTGAAGAGCTATCTATATGCAGTTTCACACCTCATGAACTCTTACACATTATTCATCTAAATCAGAGATCCAAATATAAAATCTGGCACTTGGGACACCATGTGGATTTCTGATATTCCTTGGCAAATGTAGGGTCCTGAAGTAAATGGCTAGATTCAAATGATTTACAGATGTAAGGGTAGGATAGCGGAGGAGAGGTCTATTTTCATTTCTTATTCCAGATGCACACCTAAAGAATAGATAATCATTGTTCTGCCTGATGGTGTTTCAAAAAAACCATATTTGAGTAAGAACAATGGCATGGAAACTGATTATACAAACCATGAGTGGAGACTACAGAATTTCCTAGCATCTGGCATACTCAGTTAAATGAAGAGCTTGTCATATGCTGGCTTTTTGACTGTGGCATGTCACCTAAAGTCTGCAGTGCTAAAGCAAAGGTGAAATGACACGGCTGATGTGCCAGGATGTGACATACCTTTAATTTCACATGCCATTCAGAGCTGCATCCTCCATGTGAAATGTTGCAGGGGCAGATTTTTCAGGTGATGTTACATTGTTTTGCTGGATAATTTGCTCCAATTTAAAGGCAAAATTAGCACAATTAGCATTTGAGATTAGAGGGAAAATATTAACCAAGCTGCTTGAATAGCACACTGTAAGTGGAGACTCTATCTTCTCATAATGCTAATCACCACTACTACTGTCATTTACTTTATGTCCAGGACCTAAATGCATTTTTCTGAATTGGCTTACCAATGAAGGCACATGGTAAATGCAGCGCAGCACAGAAATCTCTGCATAACTATTTTTGGCAGAAGTAGGAAAAAAAATTAAAAGAGCAAAATAGCCTATATATTCATAATACAAAATACCAATAAAATACGTGCTTTAATGCACAATATCAAAATGTCCACTTATATGATTCATTCAGAATGAATAACCCCACAAAACAAGACTGCTTAAAAAAGCTACAGCAACAGCAAAAATACCAGGAGGATATAGTGCTATGAATGCAATTGCAGAAATAATCTTCACTGTTACATCAAATGGTAAAAATCACAAAATGCAGTGACAAAACATAGCTGAAACAGAGTTGCAATACAGAGTTTTTGATGGGGATATTCATAAAATGCCAAAGCAAAGATCTGTATTGCTTTTCTCTGAAACTTTAAATAGATGTTATGCAAACAAAACAGGCTACGCGCAGTCCCCACTTTATTAACTCTCTTTTCTAAATATGACCTGCATCCCTACCTCATGTCTGCCTTTGGATTTCTCATTTGAAGAGTATTTCACGTCATATTTGAGAAGTACAATTATGACCACTTTGATGATTAGCAATCATTCCAGCTTGATTATCATTTTTATAAAGACACAATACATAACAACTTTCATTGTCTCAATAATTGTGCTTTTAATAATATAAACAGAATTTAAATGCTACTAGAGAAACTTTTTGGATAGCGATGGATATGTAAAACTTGGTTTGAGAAGGAAGGCTTTACCATTGATATGCCAATATAGCTCACCCACACTCTGGATGTTCCTACCCGAGGTTAACATTGTCTTGGTGCCCATGCAGTCTTAGCGCTTTCTGCCAAAACATGGAATTTGCCTTTTCCAAAATGGAATTGGTAATTCAAAGGAATTGATCTATTTGCTAGTGAGGATCAATACCACCAACTCAATTATTATGTGACAGTCAGGGGAACCAGTATCCAACTTAAGCCGAAGTAAGAGCAGATGAAATCATGGCAAGCTCTGTATCCTACTGCCATTCCAACAACTCCGTTGTCACTATTTTCACCCAGTAGCAGGAAGCTAACACATTCAGTTCTGAGACTCAATCTATTAAAATTCTAAGATGCATGAAGTAAATACATCACAATTTCCACAGGTATTCCTGTTTTTTTCTTTTTCCTACACTTCTAATATAAAGACTGACAGAGGGATTCAAATATAGTTACTTTATGTTAACGGATATTCTTCAAAATTTAGTGAGGAAATGAGTCAATTATTGCCAACAAAAAAAGTAAAAGAAAGAAGGAACAAAAGAAAACTAGGAAAAAATCATTACTACATACAGAACAAATGGTATTGAATCATCAATAAATGCAGTGTGAGCAGTTTGTAAAATTATTCCATATCAGAGAAAATAATTTTGAAATATAAAAAACAGATCTGAAAACTAGATAATAGAACATAAACAAAAGCTATTCTTTGTAGTCTGAATTACCCACCTGACTCAGTGCCATAATTTTCTAGGTAGCAGGAGAAGAAAGGATAGAGAAAAAGCTTGAATATCTTTTCCCCTTACTCCCTCAGTGAAGAAATGGCTGAAGAAAACATCATCTGAAAGGGCACATTTACCATTGTGACTGCAAAATCTGTGATATACTGAAAGTCTGTTACCTTTTAGCTGTGTTCAAATTAGTGGTTATTTTTCTAAAATGAATAATTTATGAAAAATTATAAAATTAAAATGCTTCCCACAACTCCCCTAACAATTTAATGCAAATATCTTCATTGCACATCCCTTATTCTTCATCTCCTGTTAACCCTTTCAAATGGAATGAGGAGCTCTCTCCACTGGATTGTGTGTTACCTCAGGCAGGAACACCCTTGAAGTTAAAAATCGCAGATGGGGACATTTCTGCTGCAAAGATAATTATACAAGAAATAATCCAAAAATATATTGACTATTTTTTCTAATTTTTAACTGGAATGATTATGCATTTAAATGCAGTACAGACTCCATATACAAAAAAATGTGAAACAATCTGTGTGCCACGTGAGTACACTGCAAATGCTTCTCTGCAAACACTGGCTGAGGAATGAGCTGGCTGCACATTCATTGGTCTTCTCTTTTCACATAAATCAGAGCTGTCCAAAGTCTAATCAGATTTTCATTGGCTGCCAGTGTTCCCAAAGGCCTCTGCACTAGCCTGCACTAGCTTGGCAGTTCTATAAGGAAGAGACAGCAACACACTGTACAGTCTCCCGGGAGAATCCTTATGTTGAGCACATCCCTCCACAGCCAATTAAACTGGTTTTAGAGTCACCTTGCACTGTTGGCATGGTGCAAAAAGCCTGCAGTGCAGCTAAGGACTAGGGCCAAGGTGTTGTCAGTTCTGATCCTACGGTTGGGGAATGCTCTGTTGGAGAAATTTTAGAGTTACTTTCACAGCTCATTGCAAAGGTACCACACACATAACCTTCTCATAAAATAAAACCCTCCCCTGTGATAAAAGCTGCAAAAGAAAGCACTCTCACCTAAACACAGAGCAGCTCCCTTACTCAGCAAAGCAAGACATGGTTATGGCTGTTGACTACAGTAATGTCTTAAAGAATCCTTACAAAATATATCTTTTGTAGGTATAACAGATTAAAAGGTATTTAGAAAGCTCTTTCTTTTAGGAAGCATTTTAAGGTTTATGTTGCATGCAAAAGTTCTATATTTATTAAATATACATGACTTTATTCAGTAGAGCATTTTTAGTGCCATGCTGCACAATGACAATCATCTACAAAATGCTGACTAACCAGCAGCAGCTGTTGAAGAACTTGCTGGAGCTGCAAACCACCCTTTCTCAGAATTTTCAGCTAGAAGCTGAGAAAGCTGAAATATTAAGGAGAGAGTAAAAACTGGTAGGTGATCTCATAGTGCTTTCAGAAAGTGAAGGTTTTAAAATCTAACAACAGAGTTACCTTGTAACCTCAATGAGAGGTTACTCATAGGAGAACATTATTAAAATTTGAAAACACCAAGAAGACTCAAGGAAGCAGCTGTTTAAATACTAACACAAGCATTTCACATGAATTAACAGTGAAATACAAGAATGCCATGAATATGCAATTGCTGCCCAGAAGACCACTGCATTATGGGCTGCATCAAAAGAGGTGTGACCCGCAGATTGAGAGAAGGGATTCTGCCCCTCTACTCTGTCCTGGTGAGATACCACCCAGAGTATTCTGTCTAGGTCTGAAACCCCTAACACAAGAAGGAAAAGGACCTATTGCAGCATGTCCACAGAAGGGCTATGAAAATAGTCAGTAGGCTGGAGCACCTGTCTTTTTGAAGACATGCTGAGAGAGTTGGGATTGTTAAGCCTGAAGAAGATAAGACTAGGGGTGGGGGGAGAAGGAACCTGAAAGGCACTGTAAGTAGGCTGGGGAAGATCTGTTCACAAGGACATAGAACAAAAGGACAAGAGGTCATGGATTTCAGTTGGGAAAGGGCTGGACACTAGGTTAAAATTTCTTTAATTTGAGGGTGGTAGATCACTAGAACAAGTTGCCTAGAGAGGTGGTTGAGGCCCCATCCCTGGAGACATTCAAGGTCAGACTTGACAAGGCTCTGGGCAATCTGGTTTGGTTAGAGATGTCCATACTTGTTGTAGAGGGGCTGGACTACATGACCCGCAGAGGTCCCTTTTAACAATATATTGTATGAGTACACATATATTTAAAAGCAAAGCCTTCAATAGTAAGTCAATTCTTGAGCTGAAACAAAATTGTGTGCCACACAGTACAGATGGTTGTGCTAAGTATTTCCTGGGCATGTGGAATGTACAGGAAATGACACAACTCTCCCTGGCTTTTGTAAGAAAGTGCTTGGGTTCTGTGCTATCTAACTAGTTACAATCAGTAATCTGTGTGAATATCTGTTATTAATTGAATTAAATAAAACTGCAGAGATCATTTTTAACCTTATTTTTAACAGGTGTTACATAGCAATGTTTCATGTTGTGGTACAGAATACCAACACATTCCAGTGGGCCACCAATTCTTTGAAATGTTACACTATACTTTGCTACACACACTTGTTAGTCCTGTACCAATTTCAGAACTGAAGGATCTTTTGTTGCCTCTTACTTTACACTTTTCTTTGCATCAAATCACAGCCTAGCTTATATTAATAATTAATTGCTGTGTTTATTAGAACTAGAATTAATTTAACACACAACACGTTTGTGACATTTTTCTATGCATAATACACATTTATTTTTTGTCATGTACTTAAGAAAGAGAGCATCAGAAGCAGACTAATTCAAGGAGCTTAATAGCATCAGGAATGCAGGATTCAGACGCAGATTGGCTATTTGCTCTGAGAATGAGCAAACACTGAAGGCAGAAAAGTCTGTGTCTGTCCACATTTACTTTTGAGACTGTCCTTTCTTGAATGGAAATGGACAGTATTTCTTTATACAAGTGGACTCCCAGGGATAAAAGTCTCAAATCTCAATAGCCAGGCAAGGGATATGTTGACAGAATGATTTGTGATTGCCAGGGTGCAGTCACAGAAGTAAATATTAATGAGCTGCAGCACCTCGTAGACCAAAGCAGCACGTATTCCTTTAAACACAATGTGATTCAGTAACAGCAGCTCCTGAGAGCCTGCCTTCCAATGCAAATATCAAGGATTCTTGTAACATATTCATTTCATTATTACCATCTTCTCAAAAAGTTATCACTTACACATGGGTACACTAAAATTAAAATGTTTGTCATCCTTTTCAGTACTCTAAACACTTTTCAGAATAAAGGAGCAGAGACATAAAGAAAATTTTAATAAGAGCATTTCTTCATCTGAACTCAGGTATAGTTTTCTGTAAATATGGGTAGAAAAGCATTTAGAAAAAAAAACCCAAACAAAATTTCTTCCATTACATGCACTGCAGTTGAATACAAGGGCTTGCAACTATAAACAAATGATTGCACTAATAGCAAGACTTTGTTTCTCTATTGATTCATTTGGAGAAATCACAAATGACAGTATCCATAAGCTGTAAAATAATTTTGGAAGCATGCAGCTGCAGCACTGTGTAGAAGCAGGCATGATGTTTCAACTAAATGTTATGCCCTGTAGACCACAACTTATTACAAATCCATCTATCTAGCAATTAGACACTGCAGCCTGAACTTTCCTTTAAAAAGGGCATGGAACAGATTGTACTGGACCTAATAATTATTCCCACACACACCAAATTCATAGCACGTAGAGAAAAGAACGCACCAGGAATCAACCACTAAAGGCTTCTCAAGGTACACAAATGTGCCACCAGTTGCATCTACCTATTTTTAATGAATGTGTTCCATGCTCTCTTGGGAAAAACAAATAAACATGCTTAGCTGAAAATGGCTTTTCCTTACAGGACTATATTCAAGAAAGACGGGAAGAAATGTTTTGGTATGAACGCTACTAAAACATACGGAGAAATGTTTTAGTGCAAACAAGCATATTTATCCATGTTCTCTCTTTTCTAATCAATAAAGTTTACAAAATGATACAAAATTACTTGCTGGCCTGCATGGAAAAAGCAGCAAGAAGGAGCAAGAAGGTAGCCAAATCACTAAGTAACTCTGAGCTGTGCAGTGACGTGTACAAGCTCTCTTTTACAATTCTTACGGTTAAAAGCACAGGATGTACACTTGTAAGAGAAAGTTGCACATTTCTTCACACTAACTCTGTCACAACTTCCACTGAACCTCAGAGAGAAAGGATGTCAGACCCTGGAGTTAATAGGCAGCAGACTGCCTTTTCATTAGAAAATAAACTGATGAAATCTGGTCAAAGAAGAATGAGGAAAATCACTACAGTAGCAGAATTAGAATTACTTTGAATTTATAAATAACATCTATTGCATTGTAAAATTACTTTTAAACATGAAACTCCAGAAAAAAATTAAAAATGAATGAATAAGCTAATGGTTCCAGCTGAACTGAAAGATTCCTTTACTCAGCATTAGAAGTTCAAGACATTCAACCACCATTCATAGACCTACTTGTTTACCAGCTGTAAGACAGACTTCCCTTGTATATAAATACAAGAATGCTACCCAGCTCTGCTTCTACATCTAGGAGGTGCTTAACAGAGAGTTAGATGTATAAAACAAAATTGAAAGATCAGTTGCAGTACAACTATCTTCCAGGTTATATTAAGAAAAAAAAATCCTACATTTAATTTCTTCTTAATCTCAATGACCTCTTTTTCCTGGTTGGTCTGTCAGCACACACAATATCACTGTTACAGCATTTTACCATTAATGTTACCACTAGGTAGTAAGATTATGGAACAGCAGGTTCCATGCTACATGCTCATCTTACAGGTCTGTAAGATTTGCAGAAGGCTTGAAATAATTGTCAACATTAGTGATTGTCCCAAAAAGAAATTTAATTACAACATATACCTCATCTACCAGGCAGCTGCACTTTGGTTTCACTGCATCTCCAGAATACAGTAGGGATAACTTTTTGTTAACCCCTCCCCCCAAAAACCCAAAGATGGATGGATAACCTGCTAAGTGCTTTTGCACATTTCTGTTAGCCCTGACAGTATGGACACTGAAAAAGAAAAAAACAGCAGAGAAGAGCATCTCTGTCATGATGCTCTGGAGAACACTAAAGAGCAGTGCACATATGACATGATGACTGCAGATAAGAGCACGGCTGAGACCATCCACATAGGAGAAATTTTCTCCAGGGATTACCTGGTGGTTAAATCATTTCAGAGCTATCTGTCACTGTCATTACAGTGTGACATAGAATTGACTGTCTGAACACAAAAGTGAAAGAAATTTAGAAAGCCCTGGCAAACATCTAGTTCAAAAGAAGGATCTGGATCAGAGTTCTGTAACTAATGTATAGGAGGCTTTTTAAAGTTAAAAATCAGAATCGTGGAATTTCTTTCTTCTTTGGATACTTTGTTCTCTGACACCACACTGGGGCAGGAATTCCTCAAAGTTAGATGAACATAGCAAAAACAAATTTATCAGCATGAAAAAAAGTCTGCTGTCACTCAAGGCAGTTTGGGAAACTGGTGTTCGTCTAGATACACCCATTTTTTATAATTTACTGCTGACCTGTATTTCAAAGCATGTTTCTTAGTCTTCAGATTCCCTCAGCTTTCACGTATTCGCTGTGAAACACTGCGTGTTCTTCCTGTGTAGTGTGGAGACACCAAGTGGAAGAAACGAAGCAGCACAGAGATTAGATGATCGGTAACTCAAACTGCTAAGAAATTCCATCTGTGTCACAGAATCACACGAAGTTCGGGGTTAGACCTCGAAAGAGGTCTAAGCTCCCTGCCAGAGCAAGATCACCTACAGTAGGTCACAGAAGAATGTGTATATCTTCTTATGCTGCCATTTCCAACCATCTAAGCATTGCCTTGGCTATCAATTGTCAGAAGTTCTCATTTTAAAGTCGTCACAATCAATACCTGAAAATACACATTTTAAATCTTCCCACTAGGCATTTCTTCCTTCAGATTTCTTTTTTTCTAGGATTGGGAAGGAAGATTACCTACAACTCCAGATGCATTAAGCCTCATACAATGTAATGTGCACACCATTTTTTTGTTTCATATTTTGAATGAAGATTTCATTTGTCATTCTATTTTCTAATTTTATCTTATCATCTATTCCTTAAAATGCCATGTAATGCAGAAACAGGAGGAATACTTCAACAGAAAATGTACATGCTATTACTTGAGTGACACGGAGAGAAAGGCTGCTAGTAAACTCTTCTGAGTAGAAACCAGAACAATGGATTTCCTTTCTTAAAGAAACATTTTTCTTAGTGATATCTCTTAGCTGTACATCTTGTGATTAATGAGATCCTCACAAATATAGATGTAGCAGTAGAAATAATTTAAAATATTTAGTTTCACATCTCCCTAATACTTTTTCAAATTATTGTTTGACAGACAACCATTACTCAGAAAAATTGTAGAGTCTAAATAATGCTTGTATTATCTTCTACACTCTTCATATGACTAGTGCAGCAGATGAAAAACAAGCAAATAATCACAGCTCCACAATTCTGTGGGCAAGCCAGCAGCAACATAATGACCCAGCAACACTTGTTTTTCATACGATATTACACATCAGCTGGATTAATGGATCAAACTGTTGTCCCTCTTTTGATGTCAGAGAGGCAGAAATGTTGGGAGCAGAAACCAGCCCTTTGTGCTTTATT
Source organism: Upupa epops (assembly GCA_013397515.1). Taxonomy (NCBI): domain Eukaryota; kingdom Metazoa; phylum Chordata; class Aves; order Bucerotiformes; family Upupidae; genus Upupa; species Upupa epops. The sequence continues at coordinate 150,561 of VZRI01011630.1, read as the reverse complement.
TCAGCTGAGAGCAGAACACTTCTCTACTAATTAATTACAGCCGGCATCTGGCACCTCTGTATCACCTGAACTGTAAAAGATGTCAGATCAGAGTGTGTGGAGATACATGTCCTTTCACATAGCAGTTACTGAAACCAATACTACAGAGTGGAGTAGTTAAATAGAATCATAGAATTATCAGACATTGGAAAGGGCCTCGAAAAATCATCTAGTCCAATCCCCCTAC
>VZRI01011630.1:58426-150315 GCA_013397515.1 Upupa epops | reverse complement strand
CCTCATCCAGCCTGGCCTTAAACACCTCCAGGGACTGGGCCCCAACCACCTCCCTGGGCAACCCTTTCCAGGCTCTCATTGCTCTCACAGTGAAGAACTTCCTCCTCACATCAAGTCTAAATCTACCCATCTCCAGCTTTGCTCCATTCCCCCTAATCCTGTTGCTACCTGAAATCCTAAAAAGACCCTCCCAGCTTTTTTGTAATCACCTTCAGATACTGGAAGGCCACAATAAGGTCAACTTGGAGCCTCTTCTTCTCCAGACTGAACAGCCCCAACTCTCTCAGTCTGGCCTCACAGGCGAGGTGCTCCAGCCTTCTGATCATCCTCGTGGCCCTCCTCTGGACTCGCTCCAGCATGTCCACATCCTTCTTGTAATAAGGGCTCCAGAATGGGATGCAGTATTCCAGTACACTGTATATGTATTCCTTTGAATAAATTAATGGTATGAATTAAACGTCACTAGAAATTACTGGAAGAAATAGCAAACTACTATAAAACAAAGAGACAATGGTGGTTCTTAATTTTACTTGATATTTTTTGTGATCTTCGAATATTTCAGTACCTTAACTTTCTTTGATCTATTTAAAAAGAACACGATAGATTGTCAACACTTAATAAAGTTTCTTTTCCATAATGGATGTTAAAAAAAAGTATACACTTCATCAACATAAGTATTTTTCTAAAACCACTTGGAATTTACATAACTGTCTGCACCTTCAACTGACTATTCTGGACAACCATTCACAACACTTCAGAGATGTCTTTTCTTTTCTGAATAATATTCAGAATTCTGTAAAATTCTGTCTGGTTACCCCTTCATATTACCTGCCACTACTTGAAGATTTGTTATTACATTACTGCATCATGCATGGTACTAAAAGATCCTTCTCAAACTCTCAACAGTTAAATAAAGTTTGAACTGTTTAAAGTAACTAAGAAAACAAAATTATATTACACATATTATTTACCCTTTCCATTACTAATGTATGGATGTATAGAATTATACAGAACAGCAGAGGTCGATGGACAGAGCCTTGTGGGGAGTTCATGAGTAACACTTCATATGCACATGCATAATCGATTCCTTATCTCTTTTAAAAAGTACTATTTCAAATACTCTTCTAACAGTTGGAAAAGGATCGTTACTTCTGTTCAACAGTCCTTAAAATGTAGGTACACAAGGTTTTCTCTTTGACAACTTGAAACAGGAAAATACAAATGTAACGGGAATATTTAACTGCAATTCTGATAAATACAGGTCTTGCCCTCCATAAGCACAGGTAGTCACATATTCAGTAAACATTAAAAATAGCCATTCATTCAATATAGAATAGATTTGAGAGATATGTAAAATCTTACTGTGTATAACTAACATTCAACAGATTACACTAGCACTGCAGCTTTCCAGCTGGATCTCCTGACACCCATTACATTTTGTGAGCTGTTTGTACTGTAGTTTTTTTATATTCTTAAAGGATTGATGGCATCCATTTCCTTTCAAATAGGGTCATTTTCAATTTAGCAGCATTCAGCAACCTGCAAATCTGAGTCTGCAAAGCACTCTTAAGAATATCAGTTTCGGATGATGGATGTTTTCCAGGTGGTTTTGCAGAGAACCATGAAATGCAGCTGCTACAAAGCCTTTGATGAGACATAAGTAGAACAACATCAAAAGTGTGCTTCTTTTTGAGCAAATACATGAAAGCACAAAACCAGCTGACAGTATCACAACATGGAATTCATTTTAACTTGCAGACAGAAACCAAAAGTAAAGATGATTTCTACGGCCATTTCTATTAGCGTGGTACAAAACACACAGAAATAGATTTTTAACACCACCATTATATGATCAGCCACAGAGCAAAAATTAAGGCTTTCAAAGAGAAATACATACACACACACACATAAACACACACACACACATACGTACATACATACACACATATGGTATCATTAACCGTGATACGGACTTCTCCAAACTTTAATTTTAGTGCAGACTACAAGATGCATAAATACAATTCACAATAACAGTTCTCACAGCCTCACTCAGCCTCCTGAAAAGGTGCAGCAGCTGCTATGGACAGTGGTGCTCAGCAAGTCCAAGGTGAGCCCAGCATGCTTGCACTCGTTTAGCTAGTTTGGTAACTACTAATTCAGTCAAAGTATTTCATCAAACATTTAAAAAATGAACCACTGTCTGCAATATACAAGTTCAATTCTCTAGGCAGAAATTCATTGAATGTAACTTTAAGTTCCTAGCATGCATTTCTTTATATCATCTATAGTTTTGTTCAGAAGATAGAACATTTATATCATAAATCTGCTTTTCTGAAGTTGCTATGCACATTTGGACCCAGCCCACTTTAGTTATGAACAGAAATTGACCAGAAAACCTTATACACAATCAAAGTAATTGGAAGAAAACAAGAAATAACCATGGGAGGGACAGTACTGCAAACATTTCTTAGCTGGCAGGCCAAGACTTTGTGGGGAAACAAACTTCACACCTTGACTCAGTAAACTTGAACATTTCAACCACATCTGAATACATGAGGCATTACTTTGATCAGCACCTGGGACATTCTGATGAATGTGAATCAGCATTAATCTGAATGTGAATCAACATTGGTTCCTAATCACAGAAAAATAAATGGATTACACTTTCTAATGTTTTTGTAGTTCACTGCAAGGAGAAAATTGTTGCTATTACAGCCACAAGTGTATGTTCCATGGCAAACACCAGTAAAGCAAAAACTTCTGCTTTAATTAAACTACTATAAGCAGCACGTTTTGTTTCTACAGTTAGGAATGCCAGAACCTCCACTGAAAACCTTTACAGCAATGCACATAGCCTAACTAAAAAATGTGCTCAAAGCCAGAAACTAAGACATCACAGCTACAAAGATTTTATTGCATTTTCTAAGTATTTTTCTTAAGTGTTTTTCTCTGGTTAAAGACAGAAGCTTTGTTACTGCCTTCAGCAGATTCAAATAGAGTCCAAGCTAAATAGATACTTGGTTTGCTTAATATTTCCGCTGCCACCAGAACTAGCCTTAACTGTAGTCATATCTCCAAAGTCCATCACTTGCCAGCTCCAAGTGAGTTTTATTTTTATGGACTGATGACACAAACTGATTTTTCCCCACTGGAGTACAAACAGACCCTTGAAACAATGTCTGAGCAGCTTATGCAACTTACTGTCACATTTACACTGGTAAATTTTATGCTAGCAGAAAATCTGTAAGCCATTGGCTGGAAAAATACCACTAGTATATTGCTGGCCTTCATAAAGGGAAAATCCTATAGAATTGCTTTTTTACCTTAGGAAAGCAACATAGATGCCTGATCTACAGAGGGTTTACTTTTGCTGATTGTTCTAATCCAAATCTGATCTCAAAGCAAGGACTAAATATATCAAGAAGTTAATATGAAATTATGATCAGGAAAAGTATTTGCTAGAAGTGTGTTTAACTGTGTATTTAATTTTATGTATATTTTCACTCTAACACGTATCTTTAGTAGTATTTGCTCTTCAGTATCACTGCACCTGCAACTACTATATCCTGTTTTGGTGTACTAAATGCCCTCAGTATTTTGCAATAAAAACCATTCATTTTATTGGACCCAGAAAAGAAAAGAAGATTCATTTCAGCTCCATTTGCAGCTATAACCATTGTTAAACATTGTTAAGCATAAGGAAATTTCAGATCTGCTGTCTTGCAATGATTTCTTCCAATAGGAACAGGAAATGAACATACTCAGTTCATGGAGGTACCTACTAAATCACAATGTCTTGACAGAGTTTCCAGCAGATCTCTCCTTTCTATTGTCACCATCCTTGGCTAGTCAGATTTCCCAGCAACATCCTTGCCAACACACAGTTGTCCCAGCACCATTCAGAAGTTTTTTTTTTTCTGATGAAGACATAAGTTTCAACTTTTTATTTCACAGTTCTTACAGAACAGCCTCAAGGGGACAAGATTCCTTGTCCAAGTGTTGCAATGCGTGTCCCTTCCCTCTCTTTTATATGAACTAGTTTTACTCCTTGGCCTATAATTACTCCATCTGGAATTTCTACAATATTTTGGAGGCTTGAGCTTTTTTTTTATTTTGTCTTATTTTTTATGAAATTCACTTGAGTCTTGTATCTGTGACAATTTTTCCATCTGATAAACATCTCCAAGACATTCCCACTCACACTCATTTACCTAAGGAAATCTGTCTGACATAACAGGAGCTCTACCAGCATATCTGCTATTAGAACTGTCACGTACAAGGTGCTTGAGTGGAAAACACAAAACAATTCACCATTTTTTGCAAGCTGAAGAGAGCCCTGTTTATGGTTCTAAGTAACAACAAATGGCAATGAAGAGGATATAACACTTACACAAAAACAGTAAAAGTAGCTTAGAAGCACAGCAATGCATTTCAGGATGCTATCCTGAAAGATTACTTCAGTATCATTATTCTACGTCTGTCCAATAGCAGAAAATTCTGTATTGTCAGAACTACAAATGGTCAGCCTGGCTCCAGAAATCTATAGACCAAACACTTCTTGATGAGAACAGAAGGAATTTTTTCATGCTTGCTATAGGCTATTTGCACTTTCAAGGATGTCCTATCTAGAAATAGCACTTAAAATGTATCTGCAATGTTTCTTTGACATCTGTCACACATTTGAGCACAGCCCTTTCCAACAACACATTCTCATGAATCATCTACTTAAAATCTACCTCATGTGCCAAAAAGATGGTGATAATGGAATGGTGACAGATTTTTGGATTTGTTACACTGATAAAACCAGGCAATGTGCTGAGACAAGTCCTAGCACCTATAGGGAAGAAGGTGGCATGATATAGTTGAATTCTATCTGTGCTACAATCATTTGGCTTCTCCACATGATAAAGTTATTCACTTCCCATTCCACAGCAGGTTAGCACTCAGCCACAGCTGACCATCTTAAAAATGGGCAACATCAGTCATAATCAGGTAGCCCTGATTGGTAAAACCCAAGTAGGTCCCACGATCAAGGAGGTAGCAAAAAGATACTTAGATTCAAGAAGATACAAACATAGGTAACCTCAGTTTGAGGGCCATCACAAACACCATCTTATCCACCAAGCACTGAATCACCCATAAGATATTTGAAAAAGACGTCTATAAACAATTTTAAATTTTCTAATGGAAATTCTGAAAGTGTTCTAAGAACAAAAACCTCTGCCTTGAGCCAGTCAGGTCGGTCACATGCCTCCAACAGACACCAAGAGTGGATATAACTTGGAATGATAATTCCAAAGTATGCTTTGCCAGCCTCCACTAGCTTGCCACTCAGAATTTCTGACTCAGAGGTAATAACTTTCTGCTTCCCTGTCCTTCCAGAATTTTTCTTTCACAATTTGCACTTCTAAAATTCACATAAAATCTACAACATAGAAGGATTCCACAGCCAATTGCGTGGTGAAAACCACATACAGTTTTTCATAAAACCTGTTCTTCCACCAAAATGGATGAAACTGTCTGGAGTTACTTCTGCAGTGCAGATTACAGGGGAACTACGGCAGCATGCACTACACAGGAATTATCGATCAGTAATTTGGAGATAATCCCTGCAATGAAAACCTGTTGTACAGAATCAGCCAAGATACAGTTACATAAATGATGCCTCAGACAACCTGCACATTTAGTGAATAAATGGATCACTATCCTCAAGATTATAAAATTCACTGCTTCTGCACCTGTGAAATCACTGAATGAATTAACCACAGACTCAAATGAACAGAGATGTGCAAGCTGCTAATTTTTTTAGCAGTGACAAAAGGAGGACAGTATGAAAGATCATTTCAGCAAAGAGAAGAGGATATCTAACGTCTTATAAGTGGCTCACATTACCCCTGAAATGTTTTCATGAAAAACCATCATTACACTTGCCCTCTTTGAATAATACTAATGACTGACATTTTTACATAACTTTATTGACCATTCATTCTATATTTTTTCAAAAATTATTTTATAATACAGCCCACAAGTAGCAGGATCATTTATAGATGTACTCCTGAAGTTCAATACTGCTTACATGAATATACAGATCCATAGAATCATTTAGGTTGGAAAAGACCTTTAATATGATAGATTTCAACTATTAACCTAACTGTACCATGGCTAAACCATGTCCCTAAGCTCCATATCTACATGAGTTCTAAACACTTAACATGTTAGAATGTCTTGCTTTGTAACAGTTGTTGGGTCCTGTTTGCTTAGGTCTTTTGACAGTTTTGACATTGCTCCTGCCATTTACTTTGCAATCATACAGCTAGAACATGGCAACCATTTCTGTTGCTCTGCTAAATTCTGAAATCCCAAGATGCAACCTAAAGTGTGTGTCTGTAATAATAGCCACTGAAATGCATGCTAGCCAAACCATGCTGCAGAAGTTTCCATTATAGCATGAACAAAAAATCACTTCTTAATATGAGAAGAAACTATCTGTAATGGTTTAGGGAGAGGATCTAAATCAGTTTGGGTTGGTGCCTGTAATTCAAACACAACAACCAGCTCCCACCAAGAGTTCAACAGGCAGTGAAGCAACTTTGCTAGAAAGGCAACAGTTTATTGAACCCATCACCAAGAAGAAGAGGAAAAAACCCAAATAAGTAAAAGAATCACAAAGGTAAAACAGAAACTGTATCACAATGCCTTTACACACAGTCTGAGAGAAATGGGAGACAGCTAACACATTGGTTTTTGGCCTTAGATGAGAGCTCTGGGACAAGAGAGTGTACACCAACACTCATAGCCACAAAGCCACCACACACACAAACACTTGCACCCCACTTTCCAGAAGAGAAAGAGGTGGGGTGGGGGGGTGGCAGGAATACAGTACAAAATATACATTTGATGCTTGTGAAAAAGTTCCTTTTCCAGTCTTCATGCAGACATCAGCCCTTCCTGACATCTCCATCATACTTCTAGCTCCTGTAGGCTCAGGGACTCTTCTTTGAGGCTAAAGCAGTGCCACATGTATAGGATATAACAGAATCCGGACTCTCTCTGTTTGCCAAAGGCTTAGAAGATCAGTACTTGTGATCTCTCTTTCTCTTAGTAGAGTTTTCTCTCAGTCTCTCAGTGGCAGAGTATACAGGAACACTGCCAGTCTGGTGACAAAGCCAACATGGCACTGGTCACATGGATGTACCTGTTATGGCAAATGGGCCTCTCCAGGCCTCCCTCATGGGGTATTCTACAGGTCTTATGCAGAGCCTCTCTTTCTTCTCCCCTGTGGTTAATCACCAAGGGAGGTAGAGAGTTAAGAGCTCGCCTCTGACTGGAATCTTCAAAGGCATTCAAGCTGTAGAAGGGGCTGTGAAGGAGTTGTCCTCTCTTCCACCTGCTGCCAGGAGCTAGAACAAGCTGGTGCTGGCTTTCTGCATTTTAAGCCCTCAGAGAAAATGAGGAGGGCTGCAGTTTCCCCTCCATCAAATTGGTCTGCAAGTGTGGACAGTGGCTCTTCTCTACGGCCTGCTGCTAGAAGCTAGGGCAAGGTGGCCACAGTCCAAAAAGGTCTGTTTTCCCTGCATTCAAGCTCCCATGCAAAACAGGGTCATGCAGCAGAGCTGCAGCCAGTCTTAAGCTCTTTTTGTATTCCACCTTTCCATAGCAGGCGGTTGAGAGCCAATGCTCGACCCCCCCAGTCTGGAAGGGTGGGGGGAGCTCTCTTCCAGAGGAGCTCTCTGTCTCTCAAGACCTTCCAGAGGACAAAGAGGGAAAGACAAAGACAGCAAAGACAGTGAAGAAGACAACAAAAAAGAATGAAGAAACAGGAAGTATCTTCCCTTTATGCACTCTGTCCACCAATCAATCACCTGTAGAGTCCAGACACTGTCGCAGGAGGTCTGATAGGAAAGCTACCCCAGATTCAAAATAAAATGCTTTTTTGACATAAAAGCACCACAACTAATACTTGAAAATTTTATAATTTTCAAACCATTACACTGCCACAAATTTTATTTGTTTCATGCTGACCCAACACTTGCTGGAAACCTGCTGCAGACACTGTACCTGTTGTATAGCTTTTGCTTCTAAAACTCTATTATCTATAATGAATTTGCTTTTCAAAGATTAGCTTTCTAGGAAAGGTTAAATATGGATTGTTCACATGAGCCTGAGAAAATTTGTTTTACAGACCTTCTTTTTCTCTTTTTTAACAGAGAGAAACATCAGAAGCAAAGTGCCTTGGAAAAGAACTTGTGGCTTTCACATGAGAATCAGCAGTAGCATTTAAAAGACAGGCAGAAACTGAGTTATTTTCTATACCCATGAATCACCATAATCTTGTATTCACTATGACAGCTACTAGTAATCATCTATACATGGACACTGATATTTATACTGCTTTAGCATGGTGTTTAGAATGCAGATTTTACATGGCATGGCCACTAAGCTCCAAACATTCCAAAATATTCCAAACCAAAGCTAAAAGAATGTGATCTAAAGTGCTATAGCAATACCTACACACTAAGCATGTTCTCCAAGAGATGATGGTCCCCATGAAAGGACAATGCACACAGATGTAGATTTTATCTCCCTGTCATTCACTTTTATGGTACAGTTATTTTATATATTACTTGTTCTTAATTTGAAACATTGACCATTCTATTCAGCTTATAAACTGCTCCACCTTAATTTAAATACAGCTCCTTCAAAGTCATTCTTTTAAGATGCCACTGAAAACAATTTACAGAAAAAGGAGTCAAAGCACTATCCATCAATTTATAACACTCAGACTTGCCTGTAGTGTCATATTTTAATGGGGTACATCTGTAATTTGTATCTTTTCTCAGGGATAAAAATAAATAAGATGAATGATGAATACATCAATCAGTAAGACCAGGCTGTTTGACATACAGTGCTGATTAGAGAGGTTCTTAAAGATAGTGCAGTGAGCAAACCTAGTGCAGCAGTAATGAATTAGCATCAGGATACCTGCAAAGAGATGCACACTTTGGGGGTCAGTTTTTTCTCCCTGGACACTGGAGACAGAACAAGAGGTCACAGTCTTAAGCTCCATTGAGGGAGGTTTAGACGACATTAGGAAAAGGTTTTTCACTGAAAGAGCGATCAGCTTTTGGAACGGGCTGCCCATGGAGGTCGTCAGGTGACCGTCTCTGGAGGTGTTTAAGGTTAGGCTGGATGAAGTACTGAGTGGTATGATCCAGATGTCAGATGTTTAGGCTTATTTGGTTGGTTTTAGGTTGGAGAGGATGATCTTTAAGGTCTTTTCCAGCCTCATCATTACTGTGATACTGTGATTTCCCTAAAATAGATCACACTGACTCAGGCTAACTTGTCCGAATCAATCAACTTTCTATACACCTGAGTCAGCTTTAAAACAAGGTGTGCTTCTGACAGTCACCAGTGTTGGCTGCCCGGCCTGTTATACAGTGAATGCTACTATAAAAGGGGGCAAATATTTACACTTCTCATTAACTTCTGCAGGACAAACAGATGCCTTGAATTTCTCATAAACAAACACATATTCTCCAAAGTACTTGAAAAGGGGAATCTCCAAAAAATCATTCATTATGTTTCATCATTTAAAATATAGGGAAAACAAGCAAAGGATAGAAGAGCAGACATACTCTCTCTGCCCCAAAATGTATTGTGTGGAGAATTTTGTCCTGAAAAGGCCTGATTTCCTCAGAAGGAAGAAGTCTAGCTCACTAAAAAGAAATTGTATAAAGCATTGTATATTCATGATCCCAGTTCTGTAGAAGTGTGCAAATATCCAAGAAACAAGAGATTCTCTCCGCTACCCTCTCTCCAAAAACATAAAACTCTAAGTGAATCTATTAGAAAGCAAGGGGAGCAATTTCTAGAACTACATGGCTACTAGATGAAACAAACAGCTGATGGATTACTTTACTAATAAAGTGAAGGTCATCACAAGTTAAAACTGAAGCTAGATTATACATTAGAAACTACTGCCAAGACCATAAATCAGACTGTACAGTATGGAATCTGTGAAATCCATCTGGCAAGTGCACAAGAAAAACCTCCATCTTTGGTACTTATCAAGTTGGATGATTCTACAGAACCGTGAAAGTTCTTCAGTTTATTTTAAGATACAAAGCACTGCAGACATATGCTTTCAAAGGCTGCCTAGACACAGAAAGAAAATCAACAATTTCACAACAGAAGGGCTATCAGAGGTAATTCAGTTTATGGTATGCACCAGCTAAAAGTGAAAAGGCTAACCTATGTCTAGAGCCAGACCTGTCTAGAACTGGAGCGAGCCCAGAGGAAAGGAACAAGGCTGGTGAAGGGACTAGAGGAAAGTCTTATGAAGAGAAGCTGAGGCAGCTGGGGTTGTTTAGCCTGGAGGAGACTCAGCGGGGGCCTTATCACACTCTGTAAATACCTCAAGGGAAGTTGTAGACAAGCGGGAGTGAGGCTCTTCTCCCAGCCAACTAGTGATAGGCCTAGAGGGCAGGGCCTGAAGCTGCACCAGGGGAGGTTTAGGTTAGATGTTAGGAAGCCCTTCCTTGTGGAAAGGGTGGTCAGACATTGGAATGGACTTGCCAGGAAGGTGGTGGAGTCCCCATCCCTGGATGGGTTTAAGGAAAGACTGGGTGTGGCACTTAGTGCCCTGGTCTAGGTGATTGTGCAGATGTTAGGTCACAGGCTGGGCTGGATGATCTTAGAGATCTAGCCTCAATGATTCTATGATTCTGTAACTACAACCATTTTGCCAGAAACTATTTTAAAGCATGATGGACCTATGAAAAAAAGTTCATTAACACCTCCTCTTGACATCAGGGAAATAGATAGAAACCACTATATTCTTCAACAGCTTTATAGGAATAGCTTTGTATACATTTTCATTCTGAGTCTCCAGGTCAAATTGCATAACACATGGAATTTCTTTGAAAACAAAGAGAACTTTAAAAAACAAATACACACCTCAACAACCAACCAAAGTCCACAAACCCAAACAAAAATCAAACATAATTACCAACATACAGATTTTCATATAGACTAGTACCCAGAAATATAGTATTGCCTATTCTAGAAAGAGATCAATTGCTTTATGAGCTCCATAGGTTACACATTTTTAAATATAAGTATCAAGAATAAAAATAAGTTTTTGCACTGTCAGTTTACATTGATGAGAGCCCCTCTCATTTTAGCAGAAATAAGTTAACAGACTAGATTCTATCAGATTTTTTCCACATGCCATGGTGGATGGACCCAACATCCTTGAAATTTTAGTACCTGTCTTTGCTTGGGAAAGTTTAAAAGTAAAGTAGCATGAACATTTGGAGATTGTGTCTCAAAGCCACTAACAGATACAACTGCTCACTCGGCTTTTCTGTGAATGTCTTCAGATATGGAGCACATGAGTATACTTCTTCCTCAAATTAAAGTCCAAATATATGCAAATTATAAACTATGAATGTGTTTTATACATTTTTCTTCCTTTTGTTCTCATGTGACTACCTGATGATTTCTTCTGGACTATCCTGGACCATATCTCTTTCCTTATTGGGCTACAACCCAATACATGGGCCTACAAACAGCTCTATCTTTTTTCATTCTAGGCAACATTCAAGGTTGCCTATAGATACTTTCTAATATTTCAAATGGCTAAGGGACATAGGGCTGAATTTTTCCCCGTTAGTCCAATATAATTTCTAATACATGATCAGTTTGAGTAAAATCTTGAGAACCACAGAACCATTAATATATTCTTGATCCAAGTGAACACTAAGCATTACTATCTCCCTTAAATCAGGTAAATGCAGTAGGGAGAACATGATGACAGTGTTAAAGTTAATGACCCAGTGCAATAGTCTTTAAAAGAGATGTGGCACTAGCTTAATTATATTAATTGCTACATTGGACAAACTGAAGAACAATGAATACATTGTCCCTAAAGTCCTGAAGCAGCAACTTGTCCATTAATTATGGCATAGAACTTTAGGTGTGGTTTGTTTGCCCTATTACATCTAACTATGAATTATTAATCTAAACGGTCCTCAGATTAATTTTTCCATATTCTTTTACGACCTTTATGAAGGACCGTGTCTCATTCCTTAATCGCAGTAATATTGGTGAAAGAATATTGGGGATACAATGGTAAAAACAGGAGAGATTTGTGTCACCTAGTACTACTATCCTAAAATGATGGGCACACAGCTTAATATACACATATGTTTCTCTTTTTTAAAAAAATACCCATCATGAGCAACAAAGAGGAGGGTGAGGGGTGACCTCATTCATGTCTATAAATATGTGAGGGGTGGGTGTCAGGAGGATGGTCCTGCTGTGGCAGGGAGATTGGACTGGATGGTCTTTCGAGGTTCCTTCCAATCCCTAATGATTCTATGATCCTATGAAGGAAAAAGCTTTGTTACAAAGCACCACTAGCCATTCTCCAAAAGGTAGCCATGCATACCTTGTTTTCGCCAGGATCAAGGCAGTCTGTTAAGTTTACAGAGCGTTTTTTAATGCAAAAATCCAAGTTAATTTAGAGTAGTTGCACTGTAGTCCCAGTTTAGCCTGTCATCGAGTACCACTGCAGTCTCCTGCTACCCATAGCCAGTTGAAAAACCTTGGATTTGGATGTGTTTTTTTTCCCCTACCAGACTCAGGCTAATTGGATCAATAAGTTCACTGACCCACAGACATACCTTCCTCAAGACTATCTAACTCTCCTTGAACTCAAGCAATGCATGAGAGTTATCACAAATCCACTAAAGGCCCAGACACAAAGGATGAGTAGACTAAATAACATAAAAAAGTAAACAGCACAGCTAACCTCTGAGTAGTCACAGGAAAAGAAAAGCGTGGTAGCACTGAACTGAGTCAGAATGCTATAAATCAGAAAAAAACCCCTAACGTGATGGCATGAAAACCTTATTTTGTTAATAATAAAAAGAAGAAATGTATACCCGGATCTGTGTTATGAGACTATGAATGAAACTTCGCATAACCTGAAAACATATAACTTTGCAGAAATACTTATGCTTTTTTATTTAGTTAGACGACTGGAAATTAATAATAGAATTTTAAAAATTATTCAGTGGATTGGCTGCTTCGGGTGGAACTAACTGAATTTTAAAAGTGGAAAAATCTCTATTTGTTCAGATCTCAGAGAGCACAATTTTTAATAAAAAATTATTCAGAAAAAAGGGCCAATAATTACATTTAATAATGAATTCTTAGGCTTTAGCTCATTTCTAATCTTTCATCGTAACATCAGTCATGTTTGTGTATAGGACTAACTACACATTGTTTGAGCAAAGATAGGGAATCTTCTATTTACATCCAAGGTCAGGGACTTGAAGTGGGCAATAAGTCTTACAGATTCTTTTCTGCTTACACTATCATATGATGTTTTCTTTCTACAAGCATTATCTCTAAAGGGAAAGAACCTGCTGTCAGCATATGCAGCTATTTCTGTTAAGTCTTTCCACCACCTTGCAAAAGCATTTGAAAACACAGAAGTGATTTACAACATTTTACAACAAAATACTGCAGAGATAAGCGCAGTTATACAAGTAGGAAAAGAGTAGAATCATAGAATCATTAGGGACTGGAAGGGACCTCAAAATATCATCCAGTCCAATCCCCCTGCCAGAGCAGGACCACCTAGACCAAGTCGCACAGGAACACATCCAGGCGGGTCTTGAACATCTCCAGAGAAGGAGACTCCACAACCTCCCTGGGCAGCCTGTTCCAATGCTCTGTTACCCTCACTGGGAAGAAGTTTCTTCTGATATTTGTATGGAATCTCCTGTGTTGCAGCTTGCACCCATTGCCCCTTGTCCTGTCACTAGATGACCTTGAGAAGAGCCTGGCTCCATCCTCCTGACACCCACCCCTCATATATTTATAGACATGACTGAGGGCATCCCTCAGCTTTCTGTTCTCCAAGCTGTAAAAATATTAGCAATAATCTATAGATCAGCAGTCTCATCAGGCCTAAGAACTCAGACCCTTATGATTTCACAGAGTCACAGTGTTATTGAGGCTGGGAAAGAGCTCTAAAATTATCCAGCCCAGCCTATGACGAGCATCACCACATTCAGCTAGCAATCCCTGACATTAAGTGCCATGTCCAGTCTTTTCTTAAACATCTCCAGGGATAGAGACTCCACCACTTCCCTGGGCAGTCCATTCCAGTGTATGATCACCCCTTCTGTGAGGAAGGGCTTCCTAACGTCCAACCTAAACCTCCCCTGGCACAGTTTCAAGTCCTGCCTTCTCATCCTGTCATTAATTGCCTGGGAGAGAAGAGCCTGACTCCCACCTGTCCACAACTTCCCTTCAGGTAGTTAATTTCAATTAGTAACATATTTAAACAAAGCAGTGATTAAGTTTAAACTCTGTAAAGACCCTACAAAGACTCTATGTGAAGAATTATTAATTAGAAAAAATGAAATGGACTTCACAACACAGATCGTGAGATTTTTCTGTATGTAACACATAGTGTTATCTCATCCAAGAGATAACACTTCTGTCTTGTGCTAGCCAGTAGAAGCCACAGACTGCAGAAATTAAGTTACTGATGGAGTATCAAAGAACCAGAAAGATATTTACTTCAAAACGAAGGTCTGCAGATTCCAGAAAAACAACTCTGCAGATGTGATTTCAGCATCATCCACACCGGTGAAGAGACCTATATAGCTACAGCACATACACAATCAACTGCTTCCATTATTCTTCTCCCTTATTCTTATTTATATGCTTCCTTCTTTCTGCTTATCCCAGTTCTCTTGCCCTTGCCAGTGGCAATACACAAGATGCCATAAAATATGGAAGAAATTAACCGCTGAAATGAGGATAAGTGTATAATTTGCAAGGTATTTATTAGTATAGACGACATATTGCAAAGAAGAGCTACATTGCACAGACAGGTTTCAGGAAGGTCAGCAAGACCAGACAGGAAAAAAACCAAAAAAAAACCCCAAAACTTATGGAAAGGTATAAAGAAGCTCATTTTATGTTGAGGTACACCAAGACGGTTATGGATCCCTAAAATTCTATGTCATGCTAATTCTCTAGGACAAAAATCACACTATAGAATTAAAGTTGTTTTGTTCTCACAGTTTATACGTCTCTAACTGAAGCAGTAATGTGTTCAGTGTTCCAGCTGCACAAAGAGAAAGGTTACACGACAGAACAGAGAGGACTGCAATCCCAGTTCTGTCCCTTTTAATTCTGGTTTTTCAAATGACATGAGGAACCCAGGTGGAAGGATAAGCTCTGCATGTCTGGCCATGTGGCACAGAGGAAAATGTAATTGATTATTCTTATTAAGGAAACTGGTTTTGCCAGAAAGATCAAGTTTATTCAGTTCCATCCTTAAAAAATGAGGTGCGCAATGTTGTTAAATATTATCTCTTTATACATAGCTTGAGTTGACTATAAGTATTTCAGCTATAGCAATAATGAAAAATGCAATATTAATTAAAAAATAATGGAAAGTGAGAAAAGGATGCTGTGATCAAGCCCCCAGATCTTTAAATACTGATAATACTTACACTGTCATTGCATATGTCTGTAATAATGTTGAAATGTC
Source organism: Upupa epops (assembly GCA_013397515.1). Taxonomy (NCBI): domain Eukaryota; kingdom Metazoa; phylum Chordata; class Aves; order Bucerotiformes; family Upupidae; genus Upupa; species Upupa epops. Next base: position 134,732 of record VZRI01011630.1, on the reverse strand, counting down.
TCAAGACCATCAAAAAGGAAGAACAAATAATACAATAAAATACCATGTTACATTTCCTTAGAATACAATGGATACCATGAAAAGGAAAGACAAGTACTTGTAGTGTGTAACTCTGGTAAAGGACACCAAGAAAACCATCTGCTGACCTGACAGTCTTGAGAACTCTGCTGCCTCCCAGGGGCTAATTTTCAGAGATGAGTCTGAGAGGATGCCAAGACTGATCTAAAGCACAGACTACTATTTCCTGTTACTTTTCATGTGGGCATAAATGACACAGCAAACCAGAAGCCCAGCAGAATCAAGAACTATAAAGCTGTAAAGTAAAGAAATTCTGTGCACAAGCTATCTTTTCCTCCATCTTATCAGTTGGAGGAAAGGACGTAGCCAGAAATTGACATATAACATACATCAACTCCTTACAGGTCTGACGCCATCGTGAGGGTTTTGGTTTTTATAACAAAGAGATGTCTTTCAGTGACTGTAACCTGCTAGGGTGGAATACACCTGTTTGGAAAGGGTAGCACAATCTCTGATAGTAGATTGGCCAGATCAGTGAAATGAGCTTTAAACTGAAAGATTTTAGGGCTGAGGTCCAAAATAGAAATTCTCAGGCCAACATTTCCACCTGGGGAACATATCTGGGAATGAACTAGAAGGCAAGCCACCCTGGAGCTGTATACAATAATGGTACATTCTCCCACTCCCCTGGAGGAAAACCTGCATGTTTATTTACTTCTTTAAAATGCCTGTACATAACTGCATGCAGTATGGGAAACAAGCAGGAAGAACCAGAGATCTGTGTGTGGTTGCGGGGCCATGATATCATCGCAGTTACTGACACATGGTGGGATGGCTTGGACAACGGAAACACCAACACAGATAACTATGTACTATTCAAGAAAGGCTATCAAGAAAGGGTGGTGGGTTGGCTTTTTATGTGAAAGAGCACATGAAATATGTCAAGTTTTGCCTAGGAGAGGACAAAAAAAACAGTTGAGAGCTTATGGATAATAATTAAAGGGCAGGCTAATACGGGTGACACTGTTGTGGACGTTTACTAGAGTCCAACTGACTAGGATGTGAAGATTAATGAAGCATTCTACAGACAGCTAAAAGCAGCCTCACAGGTCATGGTCCTCATGGGAGCCTTAAACTACCCTGATATTTACTGGAAAGGTAACAAAGCAAAGCACATTCGATCAGGAAGGTTTCTATAGTGCATTGAGGATATCTTTCTAACACGAGTGACTGAGAAACCTGCTGCACCTGGTATTAACAAATAAGCAAGGACTTGTTGGTGAAGTGAAGGTTGGGGACAACCTTGTCTGCAGCAGCCATGAAATAGTAGAGTTAGTATCCTGTGAGGAAGAAGTGAAAAGCAGGATTTCAACTCTGGACTTCAGAAGAGCTAGATTGGGCTGCTTTGAAGATCTACTTGATGAAAGGCTTGACAGTCGGGGCAAGAGTGTTCATGAGAGCTGGTCAGTATTCAAATATCACTTCCTCCAAGCTCAAGATTGTTGACCTATTATGAGTAAGAAAGCAAGCAGAGGAAGTAGGAGACCTGCATGCATGAGTAAGGGTCTTCTGGAAAAACTCAAAAGGAAGAAATAAATTTACAGAAAGTGGAAAACAACACTGGCCAATTTGGAGGAACATAGGAAAGTTGCCAGAGAATGCAGGGTTGCAACGAGAAGAGCTAAGGTTGATCAGATAGATTCCATCTAATCTGGCAAGGACTATCAAACACAGTAATAAGTCTTCACTGCTAACACTAGCCCTCATGAAGCTCAAGCCCTGGAGATAAGGGACAAGGTCTGCAGAGAAGATCAGAGAGCTCTCAGCTAAGCTGGACATCCATCAAATCTGGGACTGTACCCACCCACATATAGCACTGTGCAATGTGCTTTAGGAAGCTCTGCTTTGGCTTTGACCTCCTGAGATCCCTTCCAACTCCAGTGACTCTGTGATTCTGTGAGAATATCAGGAATCTACTATTGGCTATGCAAACTGGGTAAATTACTAACCATCTATGTAATTTTCATGTAAAACATCAGTAGCATAAGCTATTATTTAATTTTGATTTTTAAAAAGTATTAGTGTAGTGAGGTGTCATCTGAAAAAACAGCTTTAAAAATTAGCCTCCGGCAAAAAAAATGCAACAGCAACATGCTGTCAAGCAATAAAACCTATCTGGAATGCCTGGAAAGCTAACCCAAAGTAAGAGACAACTTTAAGAAGCCATTAGTGATGTTCCTGTCTCTTCAGACCAGCGCTGATATAAGAATAACCGGACAAAACACAGCTCACTGGTTCCACAACCTACATTCTGCCTCTCTGCACTAAACAAGTACAGTCTGATGGGACCCAGTCACACAGCAGCAGCGGCCGAAACTACACTCTCTATTGATTTTTTAAATTATTTTTTTTAAATTGCTCTCAGGGGCATATTTTGAACAGCTTCAAGAGGAGAATCAGTAAAGAAGCACTTTCTAAAGCCTAATAAATCTTTGAAATCCAAGTTCAATTATTTAGAAGCTTCTCTCATATCACTGTAGTTTTCATTTCTCTGATCAAGACTGAAGTGATTCATGTATCTGGCTAAAAGCTGGGAAGAAAATCTACAAAAGATTGAGAAGACTGTGAATGAGTCTTTTTTGGCAACTGAGAAATAGGCAGAAGAGAGCCAAATGGAAAAAATTAAGCTCTAACACAAACACTCTAACAGAGTACGAGAAGCACATAATCCAGAAACCTAATGATTGTTTCTATTATCCATAAGGCAGGCTACAGAATCCGATGTCAAACTCTTCATAGAAAAGTACAAGATACAATAGGAGATAAATATGGGAAAAAGTTATTTCCATCGAACATCTCAGCTTAATTCTTACTGCTTGAAAGAAAGCAGTGGGAATTAACCTGATCATTTATATCCCAAACTTTTTTGAAAGCATAAATTAAAACTCATTCTCCTAGTTGAAAGCACACAATTCTTTTTGATCTTGATTTTATTTTTTTTTTTTTTGGTATTTTTTAATGTCCTAAGGTAACAAGAATGAAGAAATCCAATGCCTAAGAGAAATCTTTCTTTAAACTCACTTCTGCTCCCAAAAAGAAATTTAACTTTGACAGTAGCCTAGAATATGAAAATCCTATTATGAAAGCATAAAATCTAAAACACTTGGTTTCCAAAGATTTTTTTCAAAGAAAAATATTCTTGCAATACAGAGTTTAGTGGGTTTTTGTTTGAAGTACAACCCCCTTCTGCATGGAACCGTCTTTATGTCAAAACATAATGGAGGGCTTCTCGATATCTGTTATCACCCACTAATTTTCATTGACATCAAACATTTTGCATTACCAAGAAAAATACAAAACTTTGAACTGCTTAATCCATTTATATTTTTATATATTCCATCTCTCCTACTATTTATCTTCCTAGATACTTAGGTAATGTTACATATCTGGTTTTATGCCTGACTTTACTTCTAAAAGAAATCAACTTCTACTACTGTCCTTTTTACTGAGACAATTTTTATTGTCTTCTTCCTGACACAGTAATTGGAACTCAACACACTACAGAAGAATTTAACAAGAATTTTTATCATCTCATTGCTTAGCATAACTCACATTCTTTTTTTCCTACCATTTTCTACCAGCTTCAAGCTGACTGGATTGCTGTAAAACCTGAACTTTTACCGTAGTTATTGGGGAATAAAATCAGCACTTATGAATCCTTTACAGACTGGATCTTTTTATTCCTCAAACATGAAACACATGACAATTCAATTGCAAATAATTTTCAACATAAAGAAGTTACCAGGGATTCTTCTTAGTGTAATGAACTTGCTCTGAGTTTAAAAACTAATTCCTTAGGCCAGGCAGAAAAGCGAGAATTTTTGAAATCATACAGTATGAAAACAGAGAACAGAAAGTATAGTTTTGTCATCCAGCCTGATGAAGATGCACAACATTTTTAAGGTAGTCATTTCTTACTCGGGGTTAACTCTGCTTTTAATAGCACTGAGCCAGTGCACATTATATTCTAGATTAAGAGTTCCTCATGTTATACCTCATAAGTGAGAAAAAATGGGAATGTAATAAAATACAGTTGAAATTCTGTATCTAAGATCAGTTCTTTAGGGCTCTCTATCATGTGACAATGATAGGAGCAAAAGTGATATTCACATAAAAGCTGAACCAGTGATAAGGTATTATTCCACTCATATATTATACAATACTTAGATTAACTCTTGCACCTGCTTCTAACTCTTCGCTTCCATACATCTTCACTATAAGAAGTCTCACATGTGCCTGGGATTGATTTTGTTAGCTGAAAACCATTTCTTTCAACCCATGAGACACTGTACAGCCTCAGGGACCAACCTTCTGCAGAACATGCAATTGTTCTGGGGGTGTGTTCAGTTCTTTAGCTTGTAGGGACTTATTCCATTGTTTCAAGGACCTCTTTTACAAGATGTACTCTAAGATTGGAGGGCATCTTTTATCATGACTGTAGGTTCCCTTCATGTTCAATAAAACCAAGAATGGTAATGTTGCATACAAAGAGACATCAAATTAGGAGCAGTAAAAATATAGTATGAATTATGCAACCTCTGTGCAATGAACTTTTCAAAACTTACCAAACACCCTCTAATAATTCATAACTATGTGCATTTCAAATACCTACACTGCTTGCACCCATTTAATGGGGCTTTTTTTATTTCATTAATATATTCCATTAAAGTTATCACCACAAGAAGAAAAAAAATACATTCCTACTCCAGCACATCCATAACAGTCCTTCAGAACAATTTGTCAGTTTTCATATTAGCATTTCATTCATTAAATAATTACAGAATTTGCCTCGTCCACCTACTTCTGACAAGCACCATAACTGCTATTTTATCTTGGCTGCTAAAACAGTTAACAAAAGCTTAATGGCTAAAACAATAGATCAGTATCAGAGATGCCTCTACCAACAGTTGAAACCTTGTTTAATTTGTCAGCTTCCTTGGATTGCCATTTTGAAAGCAGTATGGAAATTCTCAAGATTTGCCTACATTTGTCTACATTGCTGGTCACTATGCTGCAGAGAAGGGAAAAACCAAGGTTTCATTTGCTGAAAGCTGGTATGATTCCAAGACTGCGTATCCACATCGCAGCAACAAAGTCCATGCCAGCTGGCCAGTGTGCAGTGTGCATAACACAGGAACAGAGAGCTAATAACTCTGTGCCGATCCTGCAGGAATGCTCCAGCTGCTGTGCAGTCTCAGCCTTGTTTCATAAGGAGGGAACACACTCAGCACAACAGCACAAGTGCCTGCAACAGTGCACCAAATGCAGACACAAAACTCCAAGCATAGAGAAGCATTCCTGTTCACTTAATGATCGGTGTAGATGCAACCCATGCATATCCAGCAGAAAAGGACACTATCTATGTGCACGTATTTTCAGTGACAAATGCTTTTTGATTGGGTATATGAGAAGTAAGAAATAATTATGTGAATTTGTCTTCATTCTTTAACAATATTCTTCAGCAATAAGAGTGCTGATTATATATTCAATGGACTCCTTTTCCCATCTACTATACTTCAGAAGATCATTATTACTCTTATGTTCATCTTTTTTCAGTTACACCAAAAGATTGCTAAAGCTACAACAAATAAAATTGGAAGTCAGCAGAGTTCTCAGACTCTCCTCAGACTAAGTGTGGAGGAAAATAAAAAAACAAAACAATAAAAAACAACCAATCCACCCCTCACAAGTCAGTCTTCCCTGTTATGTAATACCATAATGTAATGGTTTAACAAGAGGGTCTAAATCGTTTTGGGTTGGTGCCTGTAATTCTAGCACAACAACCAGCTCTCACCAAGAGTTCAAAAGGCAGTGAAGCAACTTTGCTAAGAAAGACAACAGTTTATTGAACCCATCACCAAGAAGAAAATGAAAAAAACCCAAAATAAGTGTAAGAATCAAAAAGGTAGAACAGAAACTGTATCACAGTGCCTTTACACACACTCTGAGAGAAATAGGACACAGCTAACCCAACAGACTTTGGCCTTAGATGAGAGGTCTGGGACAAGAATATGTATACTGTCATAACCAACAGCCACCACACACACACACACTTTGCAGAAGAGAAAGGGGTGTGAGGGGAGTGGCAGGAATACAGCACACACTATATATTTGGTGCTTATGGAAAAGATCTTCTTCCCAATCCTCATGCAGACATCAGCACTCAGCGATGTCTCCAGCATACTTCTAGCTCCCCTTGGTTTGGGGGTTTTCTTTGAGGCTATAGCAGAGTCAAGCGTGGAAGATACAGTAGAATTCCAGACTCTCTCTCCGTTTGCCAGAAGTTTAGGAGATCAGTATTTGTGATCTTTCTCTCTCTTAACAAAGACTTCTCTCAGTATCTCTCAGTGGCAGAGTATACAGGATCTTTGCCAGCCCAGTGGAGCCAAGGCAACATGGTGGAGCCACACCTATTATGGCATATAGGCTTTTCAGGGTCTCATCCAAGGGCTTTCCACGAGCCTTAGGCAGAGCCTTTCTTTCTTCTCCTCTGTGGTCAGGCATCAAGGGAGGTAGAGGGTTAAGAGCTCACCTCTATCTGGCATCTTCAAAAGCGTTAGCTGTAGGAGCAGCTATGTGGAGGAGCTGCCCTTACTCTGGGGTCCACTGCCAAGGACAGGAATGAGCTGGTACAGCTTGTCTGTATCTGAGCCCTCGGTGAAAGAGGGGAGAGCTACAGGTTCACCCCCACAGAAGGGGATTTGCAGGTATAGAAACAAGCTTGCCTCTTCAGCCTCTCTGCGTTCAAGCTCCGGTACAAAACAGGGCTGCGGCTATCCCCGCAGCAGAGGTGTAGCCAGGCTTTTCTGTTCCACCCTTCAGTGGCAGGGGATTGAGAGCCATTGCTCGCACACAACCCCCCACACCCCCCAAGTAATCACCATTACTCAATAACCACACATTAAACAAGGGTATTTCATCACTGTGTTCTGGTAGTTTCAGGAGTGACTGGACATGCCTTTTTTTCATTGGCACATAAAAATCAGCACACTGTTCACACTATTGTCATATCCCAATAAATCAAAGAGCAGAATGACTCAGATTCGGGGATTTGTTCGGGTCAAATTAAGGAGATTGACACCATAGGTCTGCACAGAAAATAAGTTTACTAAAGTTACCCATGCAGAACTCAGAGAGTACAGAAATCATCCAAGTTACTCAATACCAAACTCAAGAGTAGAGAAATCACTGAAGTTACTAGACGCCTAACTCAGATTGTAGGGGAGAGGAAAAGGGAAAAGAGAGAATATAGTTAAGAGGTTAGATCACCACTCCAGGCTGCAGCTCTGGCCTTTCACTTGCTTCTCAGATACAGAGACACAGAGTTCTCACTGGAGAATTGCTGGGTTTCTCTGGCCGTCTTCGTGATCAGTTTCTCTGTAGAGCTGGCTTCATGGACGGCAGGTGGTGGTGGTGATAGGTGATAAATCCCTCTTCACTTCCTCAGCTTCGTCGATTTTTGGTGTCTCCAGCAGTCCTTGTGTCAGCCTCCACATGCTTGCAGGCTGGGGTGGGGTTTGATGGCCACCCTGTACTGTTCACATCCTTCCTTTTATTCCTGGTCCCAGAGGTGTTTTTCCTCACCCATCAACAGTATGGGTGACTTTGTTCTCAGGCGCTTAGACAAAACACTGCTGAATAGGCCCTTGAAAGATGACAACTCATTGTGTTCTCACCACTTAAGCATAGCTTAGTGGATAAAACAGTAGTATCTCAGGACCTGCTTATTCTGCTCCCACTGCAGAGCACTTACCTATTTGCCAGGTGCAAGGCTTCTTCTGCCCTCCTTGCTGTTTGTGCCATTATGTTTGTGCCATTCTACTTGCTGCTAATCAGAGTCTGACATGTGTGCAGAAGAGAGTGGCAGTTTCTTTCCAGACTCATATACTTTACATTGAAGACCAACTATTTCATTCTACAGTGGGACTATGTAACAAGGAAATGCTATTATTGAGGGAAACAGAAAAGCCCAAGACAGTTGTTTGGCATTCCTCCAGCATATATTTATTTGCTTTCAAACTGTTAACTGTAGTAATTTTGCACTAAAGTCCTATCATGGTTGTTATTCAAATATAAGCAAACCGTATAAAAAATAAAAGCAATCAATTTACAAACAAACTATGTTACCAGAACATCTACTCTCTGTTCCAGTTAAGGTGAAAAAGCAGTTCACTGCATTATGCACTTGTTTCCTTGACCTCCTTTTATGCTGAGGTCAGAGCTACTGATTTTGTAAAATGTATCTTCCAGTTGAAATCTGCACAAGGTATCTTTGACTCAAACTCCACAGCACACGAATGCACCGTTTTCTGGGGCACCAAAGAAAATTACTAAAAAAAAGGTCTTGCCATGGTTCAAAACCAAAGCCTAAGCAGGTAAATTCTGCTTAAAACTCTGACAATGAATTAACATAATTTGGTTCAAATAAAATAATTTTCACCAGCAAATTATTTTTTTCTTATAATAGCCGTTAAAAATTAGAATATTAGAATTATGAACCATCCTCTGAATATTTTATGTTGCAATAAACACTCTACATTGTAATCTGGCATTTAGAACACTTTCTAATACATGTAGTATTAATTGTGTGTGCATAACACAAATATTGCACAACAATCAAGTCTTCTATGAATAATTCCAGTCTAAATTAAGTTGTTTAGTCTCCATCTAAATTATATGATGCTGGAACATGAGTACTACTAAGTGGAAGAAATATAGGCCAGCAAAAAAAAAAAGAGAAAGATGCCTTCTCTATTCTTACTATTTAAATGTGCTCAATAGTTCACAAATCTTCTTCAGGGCAGGGTCAGGTTTCCCACATGTAGCTTTTAATTTAAATTATTTTACCTGGAAAAGTGTACATTTATATTAAAAATGCAGCCTAAATTGTAAAGATGTACATGTGTTCATGCTGTACAACCACTTTTTTTACACACACAATTTTCTACTTCACTTGCATCAAAGCTAAAAGGTCACCTTTTCATACACAAAATGCTATCAAAACCCATAGTTTTGTTACTTTCAATGGAAATAATATTAAAAGTTACTAAACCATAGTAGCACATTGCTTGGACACCAGAACATCAATAAGATAATATTAAAAGTTACTAAACCATAGTAGCACATTGCTTGGACACCAGAACATCAATGAAAATGCACAATTCACAAGGAATCAAGTTATACAAATTACATCTGGAATGCAGCATAAAGACAAAACCACCTAAAACCAGATTCTACCAGAAGTTCAGACTGCATTAAGAAAATAAATTTCACTTAGTATTGGTCCTTTTCAATTACTTAATGTATGGCCTACACCATACTCTTCATGACATAGTGCAGATATTTCCTTTGCTTACTATCAAATGATCACATCTCCACAGTTTCCAAACTGCATCTATGTCAACCTCAAGCTTTTGTGCACAAATGACTGATTGGCTTTATTACTCATGGTACTCACCTTCAGAAGGGCAACCTAGATGTTGTGTGAAAGAGTAGCTGCTCAGTGCAGGCTGCCAAGGCAGTGATGCTACCTGAAATGAGCTCTTGCCAGAGCTTACACCAACAGCTGCTGCCCCAACTGGACCAAAATGTGCATGCAAATGCACATTAATAACTTTTCTTATTCCTTTTCCTGACCTGAGAACAGGCTGGCAAGCTTGATGAAATAATATTACTATTGATTTTTAACCATTCCTTTCAAATTTCAAGTTTTTATGTCTAAACCTTAAATACAAAAATAAAGGAAGCATATCTAAGGACTTTAAAAACAGTAATAAATACTAAATTTTTAATGTATGGTTTTAAGCTATGGTTGGCTATTTTGCTCCTATTAAGTACCTGGATATGAAACTGTGTTAGGAATACACATACACACTAGTATTCTCCATTTAAAAAGTATATTTTCTCTGTTTCTTTTGAGGGTTTGAAGTTTTGTTTCAGTTACACAAGAGCATGTCTGTGTGTGTATGTTCTTTTATGTGGGGTGAATTCTTACTGTGGAGTTTATATGTGAAGTGAATTAAATATCTGTGTATTAATGTTTTGGTTTTTGCTTCTATTTCATAAATTTCAGCCCAATACACATTAAATAAATTAATTGGTTAATCTTCTCTGAAGGTTTTTAACCCTTGACACAATTATGTCATTTTAGGGCACTGAGACAATACTTATCATTACTTCATTATTAAAAAAAACAAGACTGTATCACATATGATTTGTCTTTAAAAAAAACAAAACCAGATCAATCTGAAGAACCCAATATCAACATCTTTGTTGTTTGGATTTTGGGGTTTTTTTAGTCATTTGGAAAACAAAGACCACATTATTTCTGCACTATTAACACATTCCCTCTGAAAGGTACTGCATTAGAAAAGGGAACTACTTCTTCAAACTCTTACTACACTGATTCAAGAAGGTCAATATCAGCTGCATTCAGAGCATAAGATCAAATGGAATAATTACCAGCTCGTATTCAGGTTCACTATTATGTTTCTGACTAAAGTAAGTTAAGAGTTTGGAATGCGACATGTATTTTTACACTAGCAGGTTTGTGTGTGTTTTCAGTGCTTAGTTAGCACCATTACCTTCCCATTCTCCCTGGTTTTATTTTCTTCCCGGTAAACATTGTAACCACAGCTTGTGCAATAGTACTTTAAACATAAGATAGCTTGCTGTTCTGTCTTAAAGCCTAGAGAAAACAAAGTATATTTAAGAAAATAGTTTCAAAACAAGACCATATCATCGTTACATGTTAGCATCCTAACGCAAAGATGTGCATTTGTCATATACTGTCCTGAGTACCATTCTTTTCCTATTATTTGACAATATCTTTTTAATGTTTTAGCCATCTGTATAAACTTAGTGTTTATACAGAAATACTGTATCAGTCCATAGGAACACACGGTATCAGTCTTACTATGAATTCCATAAAGTGCAACAATGTATTTGTTTTCCAGTTTATCATTCCTTTTATCTGGTTTCACTGAGACTCTAAATCTTAAAATAAGTGTTTTTAATACCCATGTAAGTTGTGCTCTGCAATTTGTAAATGGAAACTGGTCTGACTACTCTATAGTATTTTAAAAAAATAATTATAAAGACAATTAAGGAAAAAATTTTTTTTAGCATGCTGTCTGCATGTATTAGACCTGTCTATTATGCACTGCCTAACATTCATAATTTTATACATACTGCCTTTTCTTCTGTTAAGAGGTTTAGCAAACAACTACTCAATTATTATTAAGAAAAGACAGGTCTTGCAAAGGCATTACAGTGCTTCATTCAATGCAATCTCTCAGCAGATTTACATATCCCTTCTCTGCTAGTTTAGAAAAAAGGAAGAAGGCATTATATTTGGCTGTATAAAAAACTATATAGCTATCTCTAATTTTTCGCACTGATTTTCTATGAGAAAGAATGCTGACTACTATGTGCAAGATAACGGTTTTATAAACATAAAGTAATTCACAATTAATGCTTAACTTTGGGCTGAATATTCCCACAAACATACCTTAAACCTACACAACCACAACCTTGTGGTTACATGTAAGGAACAAAAGTTCCTTTCAGTAGGAAGTTTTAAATACATCATACAGTCATAGGCATGGCACACATCTTTAAAGAGCATCTAGTCCAACTACCCTACAACCAGCAGGGACATCTCTTAGACCAGATTGCCCGGAGCCCCATCTAGCCTGACCTTGAATGTCTCCAGGGTTGGAGACCACCTACCCTTTCCCAGCTTAAATCCATAACCCCTTGATCCATCGTTCCTCGCCCTTGTGAACGGTCTTCCCCAGCCTTCTAGCACGCCCCTTTCAGGGATTGGAAGGTCGCCATAAGGTGCTTGCGTTCAATCATATTTCTAACGTTCCTTCTAGCATCCCATTCGGGGAAACCACAGCGATGGTCCAAGCTCGAGGAAATGAAGGCAGTGACACAGCACAAAGCGCTTTTACCCCCGATCCAGCACAACGAACTACAGTAGATCACTGAAAACATTTCATGTTTATGAAGCTACCTAGGCGCGCCAATACCTGCGGGGATTGCCTGCCGGTAAACCCTTACACAGCATTACATCCAGCAACTGCCACGCTATCCGCATTCGCGGAGCGAGTCTGAACTGCCCGCTCTGAAGGAGGAGATGTCCCTCCCAAAAGAAACCGCAGATCGACCCCTGAGCTGCTGAGCAGGTGGGAACCCTCTTTAAGCGAGGGCTGCCGAGGAAAAGCCCTGCTTAACCAAGCTCTGACCCGTCTGTTCCGTCGCCCGGTAACGCAGAGACGGAACAACACACTTAGCCCCACTCGGCACCGGCCCCTTAGGCGGAAGCGCGTAATGGGCAGAGCGCGCAGGCGCAAGTGGCGTGGGGCTGGGTACGGGGCCGGTGGCGAAGCAGGCCGGGGCCCGTCGCCATGGTGTACATCAGCAACGGTGAGCGGCGCGGGGGAGGGGGATGCCCAGTATGATCGGTACAGACTGGCACGCTGCTGCGCGGGGTCCACGGCGTTGTCAGTTGGGTCCCGCACCAGTCCGCTGCTGTGCGGCCTGAAAGGCTTGGGGCCTTTCCAGCTTTTCAGCGGCTTTACGGACTTAGTAAACTGTGTTGCGCAGTCACGGGGGGTAGAGACAGAAGCAACTTAACCACGTACAGGGAAGTGGAGACCGTGCTTTCAGTTTTGTGAGTTTGCCGGTACGCGGCACCCGTTCGGTGTCGATGTTTCGGTTGTCTGAAGTTCTTGAGCAACACCCTGTTGAGAATAGAATCTGCTGCCGTTGCCCTCTTTGCTACTCAGCAGACACGTTCTTCCCTGAACAGACCTTAGAGCATCACCCACTAAACATCGCTGGGTGTTTTGTGTCTCGATGTGTTACAGGTCAAGTTTTGGATAACCAGAGTCGGGCTCCTTGGCGTCTGTCTTCTATAACAGATTTCTTCTGGTCCATAGTAGATTTCGTGGTTCTGTTGTAAGTAGAAATTTATTCTTTCACCGAGCTTTATCTTAGATATGTCATAGATGTAAGAGACTCAGTGCTATTGCTAATACAACAGTATTACTTTACTCTGCAGCAGTTGGACTTGATCTTAAAAGAATCTTCCCACCAAACCAGTGCTGTGATTCTGTTCCATTATCCACTGTCCCCAAAACAGCATGAATGGTTTACTAAAACTGTGTGGCATTGGGCATTAAGCACTGTACCATACTTAATTGACAGAAAAGTGTATGAAAGGTTATATTAGTTTACTGACAGTTCATGAGAGTTTTCTTATGTTTCTTCCCATTCAGAACTGCAAAAAGCAGCAGCGTGTACTTTTGTTAAGCAGCCAGTTTCTAATCACTGAGCAGATTATGATATTTGGACAATTTCTACAGGTGACACTGGATGCTGGCTATGTAAAAGTAATCACACAGCAATAATCACAAATTTACGAGCCCATATCAGAGCCATTTCAGGAATAAAAACTTATTTTGGTAACACTGTTATTTCATTTACAGGTTTATATTAATTTATTACATTTATTGCATAGTTAACAGAAAACTAAGTTTTATACTTTGAGCCTAATTGTATTTTAAAACTACTTCAGATTTTATTTCCATTTGTAGGGGAAAAAAAAGTTACCAAGATTTAGAAGTGATCTTGAGAAGATTATAACTGAATACTGATTGTGTTTTAAGGCCATTTCTTCCAAAAACTCAGAAACTATGCCTGTCAATCAATTCACATAACTCCTGTTGCATTTATAGTTTCCAGAGCATTATTCAACCAGACTTGAGAAGAAGAGGCTACACATCTTCCTCCTATTCAGGATACAGTGATGGACGAGGGTAATTTTTCATATACTAGTTCTGGTGGGTTTTACTATCTTAGCAAAATGACACAGCATATTCAGATCACAGTTGTGATCTATATTGAATTGGGTCCTGCAAGATGTAATTTGCAGTATTTTGTCCAACATGCACTGGTAGTAATGTATAGCTTTGGATAGCTATAATAGCAGAATACTTAACTGTCACTGAAACTTCTCCTTTCAAACATGCCTAACACACAATATGCAGTTTTGCTGAAATTATTTTCTTAGACTTGCTTATACTCAGCATTTTATTTACATTAAATCAGTCATTTCATGTAATAATTACCTACAGATAAAGTCAAACACTGTTACAGGGGTATTGTTTCTGTATTTACTGTGTTTCTTTGTTACTAAAGGTTTGCCTAACTTTGCTATAGGACTGTGTAGAAGCCTCACATGTAGCTTTCTTCATTGAGACAGGAGCAATTAGAACAGATTGTATGAGAGAATTTTTCTGAAAGCTGGACCTTTGGGGGTTTTTACAGCTTTTCACATGAAACTCTAATAAGTTTTCTAAGGTTCTCACATTCTAATTATAATGAAGAGGCAGTGTTATATTCTAAGTTAACAATTTAAGGCCAGTAAATGTTATCCTTGCTTTCTTTTCAGGCCTCCAGCACATCCTTACCGTAGGATGGGTCGAATAAATCACTGGGGTGGAGGCCCCAGTCCACCACCAATGGCTGGAGGTGGATGAGGAAGGTAACTACAAATCTGCTGTATCATGCTGTATTTTTTAAAAATAATAAGGATAATGGAAGTTTAAAATTAGCAAAACTCTTCACAAAAAACAGGAAGAAAATCAAAGGTGTTGGATGCTCTCATTAAAGAGGTATAAAGGGAGGGAGGGTGTTAAAAAAGTGTAGCTCAAAAATAGTGATCTTTTAGTTTAAAACACATAGAAGTGGATATATAAAACATAGCACAGGGTTTTGAACCCAGCTGATTAAAAGAAGTCATTCTCAATAAAAAAGGAAAATCAATAAAGCTGTTATAAGATTAAGTATCAATAAAGATCTTTTTGTCCTTTTACAGTGATACAGCCATGCAAATCTTGAATTTTAGTATAGCATAGAAATCAGAATTGCTTAAAACAAGAAACATAAACCATATAAAACCCAACCTTTAAAATTTCTTTTAGCTGCCTGAACTTTAATTCTGTTTCATTAATGAGTCTGGCTGGTAGGAGTTTCATCTAAGACTGAATGCATATGTAGTATGGCTTCATTTAGCTTTAGACTTCAGTAAACTGTCCTTCATGAATCCCTACCCATTATTACGATAGTAAGTTACAAGAAGAAAGCTCACATGCAGGTGTTTAATACCTGCAGATGTTACATGAAGTTTGTATTCCAAAAAGCGTAAGACACCAGTATTTAAGTTCCTTAGGAAAAAACCTAAGCTTCTTCCCATGTTTTTTTCCTACCTGACCAGATTACCTGTGGCTTCATCTCTGTGAGCCTTTAGAATGCTTCATGTAGCTGAATTGTTTAAAAAAAATAACAAAAATCTGTGCTTGCATCGTTGTACTTTGCAAAGAAAGAGCTTGTCTCTATAAAGGTACTGTACTTGTCTTTTAGGTAAATGCCTGCTGAAGAGGCAGGCAAAAGCATACACATTTGCAAGATGAAAAGGAAGAGTGTAGTGGTAAACTACATGAATTTGGAAGCTGCAGCTGTGTATGTGTAACTGGAAACTGTTCTGCAATATGAGCAGATTAATGAAGTTACATTGGGAACTCCTTCTTCAAGGATCCAGTGTAACTGAACCACAGTTTTATCAAATAAAAGGTTACTGTCTACAGTCTTTGTATATTTTCCTCAACATTTTACGATAGCTGCAAAGTTATAATTATATTTGTCTTGTCAAGAGAGTTTCTCGTAATTTTCAGAAAAAAATAAATCTGTGTGAAATACAGTAAAACCTTTTCTGTTCAAATGGGGAAATACACATTTGTATTTGAAACAGAAGGTTCCTCAAGAGTCAAAGCAGTAGGTTTTCTCTTTGTCAGTACCAGCATTTTGTACTTGTCTGTATTTCCATGGTATTAATCATACTCTAAAAACTTTTTCAATGTTACTTTTACAGCCCTTACTGTTCACTAATTCAGTTGGTTATGGCTCATGATAGTTTTTATAAGCACCACCTGAACGAGCTTCCTTCTCCCATAATCACCCATAAAAGACTAGAAATCTTAAGCCTAAATTTATTCTAATAGAACTAGGCTTTGTTTTTATTAAATGAAGAAAGGTGTTGAACTCAAATAGCATTAGCACAGAAGGGTTATTATCTTTCAAACAGTAACCACCTACCTTTTAACTAATTTATCCCATTTCAGGATGGAAAGCCTGTTCTTGAACTTGGTTTGGGGTTTAGCTCTTTGCTGTTCAGCTAAAGAGGCCTGCATCAGTTAGAGAAAATATTAGTGGCCAAGAATCTAGATGGTTACCTTCTGCAAGGTGCCACTGCAATTATTTTTCTTAAACCTCTCCAGTAACCTCTTTAGCAGAAAATTGTAACTATCCCACAGTGCCCCTTGGTTAACAGAAGTACCTGCTAGTGATTAGGTAGCTTTTGCCAGCTAGCCATTGTGAAATCAGCTGCTTTGGTATGCAAACCCAACATAAAGTGACCATCTTTTCAGCTTGCAACCTAACCGCAGCCTCCGGTCCACTCAGTCATCACCTCACTATAGTTTAGAAAGGAAACGCCCACCCACAGACCAGGTTCTTCATAGGAGCATCACACACGTATCAGCCGCACTGGAATGTTTTCGCATTTAACCGGTTGTGAGGCTCCTATTATCCGTCCTCCAGCATCATCAGCTCGGCTGACGGGGTCTGGCTGCTGCTCGACGGGACCTCCCGCAGCCCAGCGGGCTTCCCCATCCTTGACCTGCCACTGCCCGTACCCTGATCGCAGG
This sequence comes from Upupa epops, assembly GCA_013397515.1. NCBI lineage: Eukaryota > Metazoa > Chordata > Aves > Bucerotiformes > Upupidae > Upupa > Upupa epops. The sequence continues at coordinate 117,879 of VZRI01011630.1, read as the reverse complement.
CGCTAAGAGAAATTTCACCCCGCCGGGACAGTCATCGTCTGTGCGATCCGGCTCCGCCTCTTCCCCGCCCCGGTACCTGACCGCAGGGCGGTGCCGAGCACGGCCCCTCCCACTTCCCAGCGGCGAGCGCGAAGGAGGCCCCGGGCGCAGCTGAACGCTGGCGGTGGCGCGGGTGGCCTCCGCGCGGCGGGACCATGACGCAGGCGGAGAAGGGTGAGGCGGAGAACGGGAAGGACCGGGAGCGCGAGCGGGAGCAGCGCGGCACCAAGCGGCCTATTGTCCCCGCGGCCGTGCCGGAGTCCCTGCAGGAGGTGCGGCTTTTTACTGTCCGGGTCGCGGGGAGGAGCGCGGGCAGCGCCAGGTGGGTGCGGGGGCCGTGGCCCCGGGTGGTTGCAGGCGGCCTCAGGTGGGTGTCTTGGAGCCGCGGCCTCAAGTGGGTGAGGGCGGTCCCGTGTGAGTGTCGGGGCAGCGACCCATTCTGCATGCCTTGCGCTACTTCCAGCAAATCCAGAGCAACTTCATCGTGGTGATCCACCCAGGCTCAACAACGCTGCGGCTCGGCCGGGCCACGGACACGCTGCCGGTGGGCATCCCGCACGTCATCGCGCGGCGGCACAAGCAGCAGGGACAGGCGGCCCACAGGGACAGCTGGCTCCTCCGCGACGGGCTCAACGTAAGCAGGAAGCCCTCAGACCCTTTGATTTCTGTATTGATAATGTATTTTTAGCTGTGTAACGTGCATCTTTCCTTCACGCTCTGCGTTTTGACTTTTACTGTGGTGAAGTTGGCCCCATAAGTAGATTGGCACCAGGCTGTGTTAAGGCTTTCTTTGATTTGTTCACAGTGAGCTAAATCGATACATCAAAGGTTTGTACTCAAATCTCTGCTTTGCTGCCTGGTGTCACACACGGTATGTCTATGTAATGATCGACTGGCATTGACCTGATACATTTGTGAATGTCTTTGTTACAAGTTGGCTAGTAATTTGGATGATCTAGCCAGTTATTTTAGCTAACCTGCTTAAAAGTAACGGTCTTATTAATACATTTAACCTGTACCAAAGTTACTAATCTAATTAACATCTCCAGTATTAAACCTCACTTTAAACATTTGAGATCTACTTAAACATTTTTGCACCTGCTTGATATTTCTGTAGTTAAATGGATGGCATCATTCACGCATCGCTCAAGTTCAGCAGACATTACAGTCAAAGACTCAAGTCTGACTGAGACAAATAGGTGATGAGAATTCTAATATGAAATATAGTTTCTTCAAAAATAGGTATTTGTTCATTTTATGTTGTACAAACTTCTTTTAACTACAGCAATGATTTTGTTTAATAATAGCTTGATGTTGCTGGTATACAGACATGTAGTTGGAAAGTAAGTTATTTACATTGCCTATTTGTGTGTTTTGTTTAGAAACCTGAAAGTACTGAGCAGAGACAAAATGGCCTTAAAATGGTGGACCAAGCCATATGGTCCAAAAAGATGTCAAATGGTGCAAGGCGTATACCAGTGTCACCAGATCAGGTAACTCATTCTCAGGATTTTCTTAAATTGTTCATTCCTGTAGTCATTTGGGGTGATGCCATGTGGACAAGACTAGGTATCATTTAAACACGGATAATGTTACTGTGTGACCTAATCCTGAAAATCTGAGAAAATGAAAATTATAAAATAGTTCCATAAAAGGTGACTGGTCAAGTATTTATCGAAAGCACTTGCTTTGATTGCATTTCAGGCCCGGTCATACAACAGGCAGATGCGACCTGCTATTTTAGATCACAGCTCTGGAACTAAGTGGACAAACACATCAAATCATCCAGAGTTTTTGGTAGGAGAGGAGGTAAGATTCATTTCCCTACTGAGTTGAGGCTTTGTATTGAGTTTAAAGCAGCTATGTAATCAGTAGTGGTTTGTTACAAGTTAGTATGTGTTGAAAGACATAAATTTTCTCAGTGCATGAGCTTTAGTACAGATACGATGGACTAACTGAGTATTTATTATTGTACAGCAAAACCAGACCCTTTCTTCTGTTTGTATTCTGGATCCTTTGCTGCTATAAATCAGTATTTCTGCGGGGACTAGGTGGGAATATAATTCAGAGAAAAGTCAAGAAACTAATAAAAGGATCAGTCCATGGAATCGCTGCTGAGTATTTAGGTATTCTCAAGCCTCAGAGCCTTTAAACTATTTTATTTACTAACTTGAGATTGTGAGAAAATACCCTGTTACGTTGGGTAGATGTTTGTGGATAGGAAAACTTGAGTAACATAAAATATGTATTTATTTTTTTAAATCTGAATGCTTTATAATCAAGCCGTATTAAAAATAGTGTAGTGCTGTCACAGTTTTCTGGTCCAAGCGCTGCTGTGGGGTAACCTAATGGGTTGAAGGCTGGACCTGATGATCTTAAAGGTCTCATCCAACTAAAGATATTCTGTGATTCTGCATGTTTTATATTGGCTTCTGAAATAACTTTCAAATATTTCTTACTAATCTTCTGGGAAAATCAGTGCATAGAACATGGTCTGTTCTTCTCAGGCGCTGTATGTTAATCCAGTAGATTCTTACAATATACATTGGCCAATTAGAAGAGGACAGCTGAATCTCCACTCAGGACCTGGTGGCTCTCTCACTGCAGTATTAGCAGACCTTGAAGTCATATGGTCACATGCAATACAAAAATACTTGGAAATACCATTGAAAGACTTAAAGGTAAGCCATGAACACATTCACGTGGGCTGTGTCTGGTTCTGTAAATACTATTATTAATCTCGTTCTGGGGATTTCCTTAAAGAATAAATACTTTCTGATGGTGAGCATGGTTCACAAAACCTCATTTGGAATTTTATGCATGTCCTAAAGATAAAAATTATTAATAAACTTCTGCCATGGAGTTTTGGAAATCCCATGACAGAATTTCATGCTTAGTCTGTTTTGGATTTTATTCAAATTTAATAAATGGGTGGCTACTGAGGAATGGGTGCCTAATACTTGCATAGATTCTTATTGCCAAGGTGTTTTTATCGTATCTTATGTACTTCTAAGTGTTTCAGTGACCTCTAAACACTTAACCTGGTACTTCCTATGAACTAACTTTTTTAATTACCAAAACCCTTACCCCTTTACGTAATTTTGCTCCATTTTGTATCTCCTACATTATACTTTCTTCCTCAAGCATCAAGTATTCAAGAATATAAAGAGAAACTTAATTTAAGAGCTGACTCTAATTTACTGTTCTTGTTTTCAGTACTACAGATGCATTTTGCTAATTCCAGACATCTATAATAAACAACATGTGAAAGAACTGGTAAATATGATCCTAATGAAGATGGGTTTCTCAGGTAAAACTAGAAGCAATGCACAAAATGCAGCTAATGATTAACAGTGTGAAGAATTGTATCTTTATGGTATACTTTTGTACATGAATCCCGGTTTGGCTGGGACTAGCACCTTTTGTATTGTGCTATTCCTATAACTTGTCTCTTTTAATGGGGCGAAATGGTTGGCTAGCATTGAAACAATTTTTTTTGTTTGCTATTATGTATTCCAACTGTGGGCTTCTCACTTTAGCTGAAATAAAAGTTGTTATTTCTGTAGTGCATGTTAACTTCACAGAGTATTAAGATTTTCAGACTTCAAAAGTATAAAGAACAATGTCATTTTCTTACAGTTAAGCTGGTAGAAGTTTCTATCTTGTCTTCTGGAAAGATCTGTAGTCTTAGTCACATTCAAAGAGGAAACACAGCAAATCATTTAGGGAAGGAATCATACCCTAACTATACGAAGCATACTTAACTGGAAATAATCAGAGCACTACTAAGTTTGATGCTGCAAATTCATTTTTTGTATTCATTGTGCACAGATAGAGTTAAAAAGTGGACAAGAATACAAAGATAACTTATAAGAACTAGTCAAGCAGTAAGTTAACTGTAAGATGGTGGAGATTAATACTGCTGCTGGTTAATCAGTATGAAGTGCAGTTTCCAAGTATTATCCTCAGTAGACTATGTGCTTAGATATTATTGCCTCACACTTGAAAGAATTAAGTAGGCAGTAAATAAATGCTTCAAAAAGTGAGACTGCTCTTATGATATATATATACATATGTACATATATATACATACATATATGTATATGCATGTGAACTAAATCTGTATGTTTGACTTCTTTCATATACTCCTCAGTTCTTGAAAGTAATGCCAGCAGTGGCATGGCAACTAATGGTGCTACTCTGTAAGTGTACTGGTACTAGTAGAGAGGATTTTGCAGCAGAAATGCACTAGCTTTAGAAGAACAGGGAAAAATACTAAGAAAAAATGCAAAGCTTCATACTCATCTGATACATAACAGTGAAAACCCAAAGTATCATTAATAACTTTTTTAGACTTGCTGTAGAGGTGAGCTAGTTACACAGCATAACTAAACTCTTAAGGTATTTAAAAAATCTGCATTTAAAACCAGTCATTCTAATTTGTGTCTACAAAGCACAACTCAGCTGAGTATTTCTTTTTTCATTGGCTGGAAGGACCAACTGGAGCTTGCAGTGCTTCACAGGTTTGAGTTTTTGTGTTTCCTTAAAGACAGGTACTTGTATAATTAAGCATATTTAAAGGGAGGCAGTGAAATTTGACCATGTTCTATAACTATTTTAAAGAATGTATCTAAAATGTGAATGGTAGTGATGATTAAAAACGTAAGAAGAATTACAATTCATAGCATCTGAAAAGCAAAACTCTACAAGTTGCAAAAACAAGTCCAGAGGCAGCATCTTCAAACTTGTAAAAAATAATATAGGCATCTACCCCTGCTCTTAGCTTTTCCCAGATATTGAAGGGTTTACTCAACAAAACAGTCTTTAAGCTCCACCATCACTGAATGCACAACTTTCAGTGCAGAGTCAGGCTGTTAATAGATTTTTAAAAGACAAGACATTACAATATCCTTCAAACGTGAGCGAAATGGCTTTGGAGCTTGACATAAATTTGATATAAATTTTTCTTCTATTGCTAGGAATTATTGTGCACCAGGAGTCAGTGTGTGCCACTTTTGGAAGTGGTTTAAGCAGTGCATGTATAGTGGACGTGGGAGACCAGAAGACAAGTGTTTGCTGTGTAGAAGATGGTGTTTCCCATCGCAACACCAGGTATTTTTTAATGTCCAGTTATTATCATCATGTATTTAGCTGCTGCCAAAGACTTGACTTTAAAAACTTTTTATTTACAAATACAAGAGTTTGTTCGGTGACCTGTGTGACAGGGTCATCATGTTACAGTGCTACAGTATTAAGCATTTTGACATTTTTAAAAGCAAAAAGCAGGCAGAACACTGATACTGTACACTTTGGGAGGTGATGATCATAGTGTGGCCACATTGTTTCTAGTGTGTATATATGTGCTACTTTAAAAGGCCAGTCTTTCAGCAAATTGATAAAACAGTTTTTCATTGTGCTTAGGTTGTGCCTTGCCTATGGAGGATCTGATGTGTCTAGGTGTTTTTACTGGCTTATGCAGAGAGCAGGATTCCCATACAGAGACTGCCAGTTAACTAATAAGTTGGATTGTCTGCTGCTTCAGCACTTAAAAGAGACATTTTGTCATCTAGACCAGGTGAGAAGGGAAAAGGGTGCAATCTCCACATAATGGGCATTTTCTCTGGGAAACCGTTTTATAAGTCTACAATTGCTTGTAAGTGGAATAAAATTTAATATCTTACTCAGACTACTGGCAAAAGCTGGAAACATTTAGACTTTAAGTGTACCTGGGATTACTTTTCTTCTAGTAGGAAGAACTCCAACTCTTGGAAGGATAGTTTCTTTGTTCTTATTAATGAAATAAGGTGACAGTAGCTGCGTATTTGCTGTTCTTCCAGTGTTGTAAGATTCTTTCCTATAAAGGCAGATTCTTTCTGTACAAAGCCTCATTTTAGACAGTGGAAAGCTGTTTTGGCAGATTGTGCTACAAGAAAAAGACTTTAATTTAAAAAGTTAAATGACATTTACAGATTAAAATTTTGTTACTTTTTGTTGTTCTTACAGTTTAAATAGACTGTGCAGCATGATAAAGAAATAAAAAAGATAATATTTTTACATTTTTTCTGTACATTAGGATATTTCTGGATTGCAAGACCATGAGTTCCAGATTCGTCATCCCGATTCTCCTACTTTATTATACCAGTTCCGATTAGGAGATGAAAAACTGCAGGTTTGGTTTGTTTTTTTAAGTTACTAGAATTATATTCAGCATTCAGGCTCAGGGCCTTACTTTGTATTGACCCTATACTGCTAGGACCACATCATTTGTGGATTGTTCTTTATTTTAAAATTTTTAACAAGCACAATTTAATTCCTATATGTATGAGTGGTCCTAATGCAGCACTAGCAGATACACAAGACTTTGTAACTATCTCTAGCTCAAATGGTTGTAACGTCAACTAAACTTGCTCTGTCAAGTACAAGGTACTACTGCAAATTTTGCAGTATTTTCACATCACCATCAAACTTTCTAATGCTATAACAAACTGCATTTGAATACTCGTATGTCACGTGGTCATGGAATTTGTACAACTGAGTACAAATACTCAATTGTATGGTTTAGGGGCTTTTTTATTATACAAAGCTGAAGAACCTTTAGCCTTTTACAAAACTATTGAAAAAGCTTGTGATACTTAGAACAAGATTTTCCTTGGTTTTTTTTTATAGTAAATACCCAAAAGATAAAAAATGCAATGTAGTAGTAAAGCCATGTCTGTCAAATCCCTTATTCTCCAGGCTCCAATGGCTCTGTTTTATCCAGCAACTTTTGGAATTGTTGGGCAAAAAATGACAACATTGCAACACAGGTCACAAGGTGACCCAGAGGACCCTCATGATGAGCATTATCTGGTAGCCACACAAAGTAAGCAGGAGCAGGTGTGTGAATACTCATTTTATTTTTCATTATTTATTATTTAATTGGGAAAATAAAATTAGGACCTAATAACAAAATAACTTCTGAGATGAGCTATCTGGGCCAAAAGCATTAAAAAATAATTTAGAGTAAGAAATTACAGATGCCTAAACAAGTCCTTAATTAGAACTATTTATTTTCAGAGTCTAAGAATACTTCATAATATGACATTGATACATCTGGTTGGAGTTCAAAATAAAACTCTTACTTTGAAAGTGAGGATTAAAATGAAATAATGCAATGCTTAACCTTTCTGAGCAAAAACATGATGAAAAATACAAAAGTTAGTTGTTGTGTTGTTCTGAGACCTGATGAACATGTTTTTGTATTTTTTGTGGTTCAACTTGTTCTCTCGTTTTTAAGTCTGCAAAAGCTACAGCTGATAAAAAATCTACATCAAAGCCTGGCATGACTGAGGGAGACTTGAGAGGCCAAGCCTCAGACATTTCCGAGAGGATCTACCCACAAGAAGTGGAGCTGGGATCTTCCCAGAGCGATTGTATGATACCTGGAAATGAGTCAGAGGAACCTTTAAGTGCACATGTGTCCAGGAAAACAGCTATTTCTCAGTTTGAAGGCAAAGCCTTAGGCCTCGACAAAGCCATTCTTCACAGTATTGACTGCTGTGGTAAGAATTACATTTGTACCGTCCTGTAAGATAATGCACATCAGTCAGTGTGGATGTATTGTAACTTCTGTATTTTACCGAAGAAACCTGTTTTCCCTAGATTTTCATAATCTCTACACTAGTTACACCTTTCCTTATAATAGCATATAACAACAGGCCATATTAACTGAATTGCTCTTGTTTCAGCTTCTGATGATACAAAAAAGAAGATGTACAGCTCCATCTTAGTCGTGGGAGGAGGCCTTATGTTTCATAAAGCTCAAGAGTTCCTTCAACAGAGAATTCTCAACAAAATGCCACCTTCTTTTAGAAGAGTCATTGAAAATGTTGAAGTCATCACAAGACCTAAGGTATATACTCTGCTAACTAATAGCTGAATAGTTTAATAAACTAGGATTTGTTGAGATTGTAAATATATATTCTTTCAAAGCCATAGATAGTTGCATATCTATGAGGAGGTTTAGGAGAGCTCTTGGATCACAACATACCATGTCCCAGTTATACACTGAAAGTTAGATGCATCGCAAGAGAGTTACTTGCACTGATCACTGAAGCCCTTCTTTGCTAAAGGCCATGTTCTTAAAGAAGCAGTTAATCTTGATTGGTCTTTGCAGTGAACCTGTCTGCTCAGCAAGAAATCACATTAGGGATTTTATTACTATTAAGATAAAGTATGGCATTAAAAGAGCAATAACTGAATATTTTTCAAAGCTCCTATTGCTGAGAGCAGGATTTCCATGATGTTCCTAGGAGGCATCTTTAAGGTGACTTGCCCTGAAATATTCCTTAATATCTTTTCTATAATTTGTATCTTTTTTTTGCCTGAATAATTCTGAAAAACCTCTCTTCCCCTAATCCANATGTCCATTGCCCTGAAGCCATTCTGCAACAAATACTATTGGAAAAAAGAATAAACAAGTTTTGAGAACTATGCAAGGTTACACCAGTGATTGTATACAATCTGTGTTTTGAATTTAGGATATGGATCCTCGCTTAATTGCATGGAAAGGAGGTGCAGTTTTAGCCTGTCTTGATACCACTCAGGAGCTATGGATCTATCAGCGAGAATGGCAGCGCTTTGGTGTCAGAATGTTACGAGAGCGAGCTGCATTTGTATGGTAATGAATTTGTTTCTAGTGAAACATGGTTCAATGAGGATTCCTTTCCTCAAACACCTCTTGCAGTGCAGATGTATTGATCTGCTACCACTAAGTATTTTAGTTTAGTTAAAACTAACTTCAGCTGCTATTTTTCTAGAAGTGCTGCACAAGACTTTAATTATTGCTATACGTCCATCTTTTGAAATGCATGCATTGAATTTGATGTACAGACTACCACAGTCATCTCCAAATTCACTACATTTATATTACCTGGGTTATATATATTAAAATGGTGCAGTGTCAGAATTTGAGGTATAAAATACAGACTTAGCAGGCACTAAACCAGGATTCATTCCGTATACATGTATACAGAAGCAATAGCTGAATAGTAGGTTTAATGCCTTATTCTGATTGATACCCCAGTGTTATTGGGAGATTATGTAAGTCACCATTATGGGGAAAGCTAAATAAACCCAAACTACAGTTGATGTTTGCATTTTGCTTATATAATAAATTATTCATGTGAAAGTCTATTTTTTTTCTTACCTGTTCCCATCATCAGAAGGTATTGCTACCTTTTAATTATCCATGGTACTTATCCACTCTTTTCCCTATTTTTAAAAAACAGAATACACTCAGAAGAACTAAGTGAGTTTTTACATAGCCAGCACCAACCTCAGTCCTTTGGTACATGCACACAGGCTTTTTCTTCCAACAAATAATCCTTAGTTACAGCAGTGCTATTTGTTGGGTGTTTCTTTCTGTAACGAAGATTCTTGCTACCCTCAGGTCATACCTCAAGTCTGCAATTATAATGTAGATTGAAACTATTAAAACACTTCAAACTGAATAAACATAAAATATTAATGCACTTTCTACAAAGCATACGAGAGAGAATTTACTTCCTTTTAATCTGTTTCCATTGAATGCTCTAAGGATATTTCCACATAAGTGATGCTGTACTCTTATCTGAAACTATTTCACTTAAGGCTGTGATTATATCCTTGTATTTTATTAAATACATATTCTTTTATTGAAGATGGCATACAGTATTTCAAATTTTACTCTGCTGTGATTAGGCATCCTTGCTGTTTCAGGGGGTTTCTTTTGGTGGGGAAAAAATGGGGTGTTTACCTCAAGACAAGGGTCCACAATTCCTGTTACAGAAGCAGCATGGGCAGGTTTTTTAAGTTAGTCAGTTGTGATACAGAAGAGAAAGTATACACACACATACACACAAAGATCTTATTTTGATTTGTTTATATACAAATGGATCTCAGCAGCAAACATTTGACAACTTTGCATCACTTGCTGTTGACTCATGGACACACTGGAGGGTGAGGGAAATTAGCTAGCTTTAAAACCTATGTTATTCCTAAGGCAGCATGTCAAACATGCTGTGAATGTACACTGTAACTGCACAAAGTAACTTATTGTAACCCAGCCTTTAAGTAGTGTTGGAGAACCTGGAATGCTTAACTGTAGCTGAGACACCCCTCAGTTATCATAAACTGTACCAGAGTAATTCTAAATTACATGATGGACTGTGTTCTAGTTTCTATACAATCAATTAGTTGTAACAGTTTTATTTGAGAACAAATTTCTTATTATTTAGTTTCTTATTATGGAAGTCAGTTTTCTGAAACTTTTATCCAAACTATTTCAATTTACTAAGCTTGTATTAAACATGCTGCATTGCCTTATGGTATGTTCAGCTAGTGATAATTTTGTTCTCAGCTTTGTAAGACTAGAGCCCAATATCCACATGCCTGTTAATTTTCTGTCTCTTGCCACAAAACAAAAGGTCTGCTGAAGGTCTCAGTGTCCTTCGTAAGGCAATATTTTGCACAGAACTTCAGAGCACTTAATAAAGTGTCCTAAAATTATTATTTAGTGCTCAGACTCTCATGTTCATGATGAAATAATCCAACTTGGACAATTGATCTGCATTTCATCTCTCCAAGAATGTTGGAAATCATTCAGCAAGACTGTTCAGTCACTAGAACAGTTTAAGGCTGCCTACAGAGGTAGCAACCTTAAGTTACTGGCTGATGAGAAGAGGGTAGCAGAGGCTTGGCACTTAATTTGTTAGTCTTTTTTTCTACAGTATTAGTTTTGCAGAAAAAGTTTTAAGTAAACAAAAAATAAGCAATATGTTCATGTGACCCCAGCTGATACTTACTAAAGAGGAAAGAGCTAAGTAAAAATTCATCCACACTCTAAACAATTCATTGTTTACAACAGTAAATATTTACTCCCCATTTAGTGATAGAAGGGATACAGTTTAGCCCTGCATTAGCAGATAATGTGATAGAGTAGCAGAGACTACAGAGCAAAAAGCAAGCTCTTTCATATACTATTACCTAAAAGGATGCTTGCAGAAAAAAGAAACAAGAACAGAAAGTACAGAAATAAAGTTCAAAACAATGAGAATTCACTCATCCGTAATGACACAAGCTACTACAGCAAAAATACACACCATCACAATACAGCAACAAGGAGAAAACAGGAATCTTCCAGCTGAATCGGTTGGAGGATCTCGGTCAGAAAGTCAGAAAGCACAATCACTGTGAAACAAGCCTTGCACACCTAAGAAAACTGAATAAATTATTGAATTGAGCATTTCCAATGTCCATGTGCTGCAAGGTAATGCAAATAATACTTAATAACCACAGTGAGAACTACAGAGCTGTTGTGTAAACAGAACTGAAGTTTGGCTTTCCAGTCTGAAATCTTCCCTTGCACATAGTAAGTTTCTGTAAAATGACTAGCTAGAAAAAAAGTGACAGGATTTTTAATTACCATTTGTTAAAGGCAAGAAGGAAAAAATACACATAATAATAAATGACTTTCAGAAGTGGCTTATGATTTCTTTTTTCTTTTTTTGCTTAAGGTGACTGAATTAAGATTCTGAATTAATCTCAAGAAAATATTCCAGCCAACCTGAGCTTCCACTAGCTAACCTTGTAAACATCACCAGTGAGAAGCAGTCTAAATGCTTGATTGAAGACTTTCATAGAACTGCTGCTTTGTACAGTTAAGCAGTAACATATGTGTGCAACATCTGGTGCTCTGCTAAACCAGTGATATTTTAAATGTTCTATACTCTCACATTATTGATGTCTGAAATCCCTTTCCTGTAGAAATTAGAGTAGATAATAACACAAGTTGTTAGTATTAACTGCAAAAACATGTACTAAAAACCAGAGCGCATTAAATGAAAGCCTTGAACAGTGGCTAAACTTAGTGTACCCATAAACAGTACAGCAAACTCATTTTTCATTTGTTTGTCTACATCAGTCAGACCTTTTGGAATTTGAAGCATGAAAAAAGAGAATTTCCAGCTTTTCTTTTAAGTTTCTGCCACTGAAGATCATTCTCATGTATGCTAATTTACTTTAAAGAATTAGGACATATATTTTTAGCATGCAGACCTATTCATTCTTCTTTATTGTTTTTTTGTTCTTTTTTATTGTGTCACTCCTGAGGACTGTGAACTTATTACTTTTCCCTGTTCTGACTGTACTTACAATGTCTGTAATAATTAACTTATTTTTACCGGAAAAACTCTGATGTGATACTCCTTTCATGAAATAATGATATTTTTGTCTCCAAACTATGATCCACAGATGTTTCTATGCTTTTTTCCTAGTAACATATTTCAGATTTCATTACATAGCATTTCGTAATTAACTCTGTAAAACAGGTTTCATAAGGAGTCATGCAGAAAGGACAAGGGGCAATGGTTACAAGTTGCTCCAGGAGAGATTACGACTGAAATCGAGAGCAAAGTTTTTCATGATGAGAGCTATTAGTGGAATAGTCTTCCAAGGGAAGTGGTGGATTGTTCAACTGTAGACACTTTTAAGGCTCAGCTTGATAGGGTTCTGGGCCAGATCATTTAAACTATATCCTGCTTTAAGAGGCTGAACTAGATGATCTGAGGTTCTTTCCAACCTGCAAACCTGTGAACGGTTAATGGAATGTATGCAGATGATCTGAGGTTCTTATACATGCCACAAGATACAAGATACAGTAGAAAACAAAGACTGCAAGATGAACTTCTTTAATACATTTCTTCCTTAATTATTTGCAACTTAATAATTGAAAAGACCATTCAAAAAATAAACACCCATCATATATGAGGTATGCAGCTGACAGTTAATTTCTATGAGAATAAAACAGTATAGGCAACACAAGTCAGTACCTTTGATGTTCCTGTAACTGATCAGCACTACTGTTTAAACACATGGTGGTCATCCATGCACATTTTAAAGCTCTGCTTTCCCCCAAACATAATTTAAACATAATGTGACAAACAATATTGGTATTAAAATTTCATTAACCTGTGAAAATGTGCTGATAATTGTGCAGCATTGGTTTGTTGCCTTTTCAAGAGTTTTGATGTAGCATGAATTTAGACTGTAGTACTATGTGTAATGCACACACTGCATCCTGTCCTCTTACTTCTCTCTAATATAAAACCAAAACACCAGTTGCCATAAAGTCCTAATCTGGACACTGTTCCACATGAGGGACAGAGTTATATTCAAGTTACTCAGTCTAGCTTTGCCTCAGTCACATTTAATGGGTAGAATTCACTGAAATTGAAGGAATCAACAAATTAACATTATTTTCCCCCTGTAGGATAAGAGATCGTTACTGATTCTTAATGTTTTCAGAGTGGTTAAGACCCTAGCAAGAGACAAGGACTCCACTGCACACAGTGCTATGCGATCAGGGATCAATTCCTCCACACTATTCACTGAGAAGAAATAGTTCTTAAATGCCTATTTCAAGCATAGTTTTATTTTTTATATTCTAATACACATTGAATATTTGCTATAGTCTTCTTGGCTTACTGAGTAAAAGCACTGAAGACTTAAGAAAATAGCCAGACATAGTGAAAACTCCCATCAGCTTGGTTTCAAGCATTCTTAATCACTACGCAGATTAAAGATCACATCAAGCACACATTTACTCATAGTTCCATTGGGATAATTATTTGTTAATGGAAAACAGAAGTTCACAGTTTGGTGCCTGAGTATGAATAACCTAGAGAATATTCTATTGTTTTCTGCTTACCTCAGTAAGAATAAAAACATGAACAGGCAATTCTCACAGAAAATCATCATTCCAGGAAGCATGATAAGGAAGAGATTAGGAAAATAATCAGCATCTACAAACAACATCAAATGTATCATAACAGGGACTGTTGTAGTAACAAGATGTCTGGAGTAAGTTCTTACAACAATTACGTTGATTACTTTTCATGATGCCAGCGTTATTCTACCATGAGTATCCTAGGTGGATGAACAAGACTCTTGTGTTCATCCTCCAACCCAGAAGAGCAGCAGCGCTAACATTAATACTGATACTGATCCGTGGCCACTTCCCAAAGAACTTTTAGGGCTCTTCTTCCCAAACCAAAATTTAATTTACCAAATTTACAATAAAGTAGGATACCCTGAAGATACTTAGAGGACACCACAAACAGAAGAGTTGTGTGACAAAGGCCCTATCATATTTTAGTACTTTCAGACACCCAGTGGCATACTATTCACAACTGCTGTTGGCTGCATTTTGAGCCATGAGGAACACTAAATCTTACTACAACCAACTAGTTAACACAAGGCTACACACTTGGAGATACGTGGTTGGATTGCTGCACATGGAAAAAAAAAACCTGGGGGCATTTGTTGACAACTGTGTGAGCTAGAAGTGTGTTCAGATAGCAAAGATGACCAAGGACATCCTGGCCTATATTAGAAACAGTGTGGTCAGCGAGAGAATGGAGATAATCATGCCCCTGTACTCAGTACTACTGAGGCCACACCTCAAATACTGTGTTCAGTTCTGGGCTCCTCACTACAAGCTGGGCATAAACGTGCTGGAGCATGGCAATGAAGCTTATAAAGTCTGGAGCGCAAGTCCCCGTGAGGAGCAGCTAAGGAAACAAGGGTTGTTTAGCCTACAGAAAAGGAGACCGAGGAGAGACTTTACTGCTCTCTCCAACTGCCTGCCTCCCTGGTAGGCAAGTGACAGGAGCAGAGGAAATGGTTTTAAGTTGCTCCAGGGGAGACTTAGGCAGGATGTTAAGAAGAATTTCTTCGCAGAAAGTTGCTGGGCATTAAAACAGGCTGCTCAGGGCAGTGGTGGAGTCACCGTCCCTGGAGAGACTTAAACGACCTGCGGAGATGGTACTCAGGGGACACGGTTTAGTGCTGATTCAAAGGTTGAACTTTTCCAACCAGAGATTATGGGTCTGTTTTAAAGACTATCGGATTCGTTTGCTTCAGGGAAAACCTGTCTTTTCTCCACCCCGCCTGAGGTTGGGGTGAAGAAGTTGAAAAGCTCTTGGGGCAGGGGAGTGCAGGGCCCGTACCTGCTTCACCGCTGCTGAGTGCCTCGCAGGCGGAGCCTCTCACCCTGCTCCACCCGTGGGGAGGCTCCAGGCGGCCCGCGGGCTCCTGCGGGACGGGTGGGTTGGCGGACTTCGGCCCGCGGCCGGTTTCGAAACAGCGCGAAGTGCCTCCCATACATCGTTCAGGACGGACAAAGGGTGAATTCCTGTGGGACGTTCCACCCGCCCCCCGCAGACCTCTCCCTCCTCCTTTCCGAGCCAGTCCCGAGTGCGGGGACCCGCTAGCGCTGTACAGGGATCCCCCCAAACCCCATCCTCCACCGTGGGGAGCTACGACGGGAGCGCAGGGGGCTTCCCATGCTGAGCGTGAGAGCGAGTGAGTGTGGTCACGGCCTGGGGGCTTGGGAGACTCCAAGGGTGGGTTGCCGGGAGCCGAGAGGAGAAAGCGAGGCCGGGTGGAAGAAGGAAGAGAGGCTGCAACAGGATGGGTGCGCTAGAGCGGAGCCTCTGCTCTCGGGAGAGCTCTGAGGCCTCCCCGTCCGGGGACGAGAGGCGGCCCACGCGTGCTCCGTGGGGTACCGGGACGGGCCCGTCCCCCTCTTCCACTTCCTCCGCCTCGGGGCCGCCTTCGCGTGTCTCTCGAGCCGCTGTGCGGGAGCCGAGCAGGGCTCGACAAATCCACCCGTTCACGGAAGAGGAAATGGAGGGTAGGGGGACTTGAACGGCTCCAGCCGTGGAAAGGAAACTGAGCGCAAAGTTCTGTGAGTGAATGAACTTGCGTAGCACAGTCGAAGGGAAGGTCATAAACAGCCACAGCAAATGGATTTAAACACTATACCGAGCGGGGGCAGAAAAGAGAAAATCAGAACTGCTGTTACCTTAGGAGCATCCTAGGCCTAGCAGGATTTGGCAGGAGTGTACTGAAGCGTAGTTTCCACCAAAGGTCCCATTGCTTTGCTGCACCAGGTATGGTCTGTGCTGGTGAACATCTCAGGAGAGGGTCACGTTTACATCACACTACCCAGAGAGCATATTACTGGGTTAGCTCTGACAAATAGTGCAGGGTGTAAGGTTTAAGTGACAGTGTCTGTCTCATACCAGGATCGGTTTAGAGGAACTGCAGAACGATAGAGCTCATGCAGGAGGACTGTGTGTAGATGATAGTGGATCAACAGGCAAAACAAATTATGCATCGAAATTAGTGTTTTTAATCCAGATTGTGCTGGATGGATGCTGGATTTAAATTAAATCATAATCACTTGGGGTTTGACCTCTGCAGTTCAGCATTTAAAAGCACAGAAATTGAAGTCTTATCTACGCACTGGTTCACAAAGTCACTTGAATGTTAGGACTAGGACCCTATTAACTGACTTCACTCCCAGCTCACTCTTTTTCGGATGAGAATTCTCTTAGTTGTTATTTTGCCAGTCTTGTTCCATTTCACATAAAATAAAAATGCAAAAACATGAAATAACATCCAACTGTAAATCTGACAAACACATGAAGTAGACTCAAAAAGCTACTTTAGCTACACTAAAAGAAACATACTTAGCTTTCTTGTCTGGTAATGCAGCCTTCCAGAATTCCATAAAATGTACAGCAAACAACTTAAGTAAGTTGTGGACTTAACAGCCAGAATTTTTGCTGTGAAGTACTGTAATAGTTGATGGCATTATAGCTCCTATACCAAAATAAGCCAACCAGTACTTGTTCTGGAGCCTGTGAGCCCCACCTATGTAAATAGGAAGTATTGACTGTCCATAAGATCAGTACCTGAGGAGTAAGGTTGATCATATCATCGGTAAAAGAAACAACTAATTCTAAAGATAATGTACCTTTCTTAGATTAACACCATTCAGGCTCATATTCTACCAAATCTGCTGTTCATAAAGCAGTGAAGTCTTGTGATCCACCAATTCTCCAGGGTAAACAGAGGTGCTTCAGAATTATAGCCCTCTTTATAATAAATAAAGCCAGCCACAAAACAAATCAAAACATTACCTTTCATTCTTCTTTGCTATATCACTGCTAAACCTTCTCTTTTAAGGCGACTCTGATAACCTCCATCTGTAAAAAACACCCCATCCTTCACCCACTTTCAGCTGTGATCAGTTTTGAATTAGTTTTGTGAGAATCAGCTGTGGGAACTCTGGGTTTACATCTGGCTTCAGCATCTTTGTTTTTAACAGAGCTAAGCCTGTGTTGCTTGCAAGGCTCATGGACTTATGAGAAGATAAAGGTTGCCATTCCTACTCAGCCTAAGGATCATAGAATCATAACCGATCAGAAGAGACCTTAAAAAATCATCTAGTCCAATCGCCCTGCAACAGCAGGACCACGTAGACCAAGTCACACAGGAACACATCCAGGTCACACAGGAATGTCTCCAGAGAAAGAGACTCCACAACCCCCCTGGGCAGCCTGTTCCAATGCTCCATTACCCTCACTGTGAAGAAGTTTCTTCTGACATTTATATGGAACCTCCTGTGTTCCAGCTTGCACCCATTGCCCCTTGTCCTATCACTAGATGACCCTGCAAAGAGCCTGGCTCCATCCTTCTGACACCCACCCCTCACATATTTGCAGACATCAATGAGGTCACTCCTCATCCTCCTCCAAGCTCAAGAGGCCCAGCTCCCTCAGCCTTTCCTCATAAGGGAGGTGTTCTACTTCCTTCATCATCTGCTGATGATAGATGGTATCTGCTCTTGGATTACACCTGCAGGATCTGCTTTTAGTAATAAAGTAGAAAGCCACTGATTTTTGCTTCTGCCAATGACACGCCTCAAAACCCAGCAGCTAATCACTTTCAGGACAGCTAAAAAGGAATTCTATTACTACACTTGTGCTTTGTAGAGACATTTTCCCAGCTGTGGGTTGGAAGAATTTACAGTGGGCATGCTCATAATTTCTGTTGTTGTGAATTGGTTAATCAGAGTCACTGACTGCTACAAACATATAGGGAAGTTTGTGAAATATTCTTTCTTAAACTCTTACCTACTATAGGCAGATGAAGAGAGGCTGCAAGGTGAGCAAATGTTTCCAACCTTTATGGTTTTGTCAAATACTTGAAAATGTGCTCCTCGTGTCTATCTCACAAACCAGAAGCAATTCAAAGTCAAGCTGCCTATAGTACACATTGTGTATAATACAATATTGAATACATCTGCAATACATATACATGTGGTATGTAATACAAAACTGCCACTTGACTGGTGTGTAGGTTGCTTGAAAAGACAGCAGATTTCAGAGTAAATGCTCAGTGGTTGTGAACCTTTTAGATAGTGAGAATGGGTGAAGTATGCAAGTTTCACCTGAAAATTACTGACATTTTAGAGGCCGTCTGCTGTATTAGTGATCACATTTGCATTGTGACTTATGTTGCTTTGTTTTTCTAGGGTAAAACACTGGAATTTTTTAGAAACTCTGCAGAAGTGATACTGTCACAGCAAAGATGTCATGCCTAGTGATGGCGGTTAAGTGTTGCAGACCTGTGAATCAGATGCATAAAGTAAAAGGAGCTCTGTTTAAAGAGCATAAATTAAAGAACATACAGGGCATGAGTGAACAACAATTGAAAATTGCACGTGCCTCCTCTCACTGTAGTTCAGGAAAAGGAAACTCCTATGATTATGTCATTGTTGGAGCTGGATCAGCAGGATGTGTATTAGCCAACAGATTGACTGAAGATCCTCTCAGTACTGTACTACTTTTGGAAGCAGGCCCTAAAGATACTCTTCTAGGCAGTAAAAGACTGATGTGGAAGATTCATATGCCTGCTGCATTAACTTACAACCTCTGTGATGAGAAATACAACTGGTATTACCACACAACATCACAAAAGCACATGGATAACAGGATTATGTACTGGCCCCGAGGAAGAGTGTGGGGTGGCTCCTCTTCTCTCAATGCTATGGTATACATTCGTGGGCATGCAGAAGATTATAATCGATGGAGCAGAGAAGGGGCTACAGGATGGGACTATGAACATTGCTTGCCCTATTTTAAGAAGGCACAGACACATGAACTGGGGCCAGACCAATACAGAGGTGGAAATGGACCCTTGAATGTGTCAAGAGGGAAAACAAACCATCCACTTCATTATGCATTCCTAGAGGCAGCCCAGCAAGCTGGGTATCCCTACACAGATGATATGAATGGCTATCAGCAAGAAGGGTTTGGCTGGATGGACATGACTGTGCACCAAGGTAAATCATAAAAGGGTCCTTAAGTAATTTGTATTTCTGACCTGACAGAGGTATGGATGAAAGCCTTTTAGAGTATGGACATACAGCCTGGACCAATGCTATTTGATTGTTTAGATTACTGAACAGCTATAGCCCTCTTCATTTACACTCTGTTCATTCCACAAGAACTTGCAATCAGTCATATAATCATACAATCATCTAGGTTGGAAAAGACTGTTGAGTACAGCCATGAATCTAACTGTACCAAGCCCACTGCTAAGCCATGTCCCTAAGCTCCAGATCTATACAACTTCTAAACACATGCAGGGATGATGATTTAATCACTCCCCTGGGCAGCCTGTTCCAATACCTGATGACCCTTTCAATCAAGGTTTACGTAGTGTCAAACCTAAACTTCACCTGGTAACTTCAGGCCAATCAGTCTCCTCTTCAGACTAAACAGCCCCAGGTCCCTCAGCCATTTCTCAGACTCTGCCAACTTTGTTGCCCTTTGGACCTGCTGCAGCACCTCAGTGTCTTTCTTGTATGTAACTGCTCAAAACTGAACACAGCAGTTGAAGTGTGGCCTCACCTGTGCCAAGTACAGAGAGACAATCACTTCCCTATTCCTGCTGGCTATTCTATTGTTGATATAAGAAGCCAGGATGATGTTTGCCTTCTAGGTTATCCATGCACACTGCTGGCTTATACTCCCAGGTATAATCAGTGCTTCCAGGTCTATTTCTGTCGAGCTGCTTTCCAGCCACTCCCCACGCCTGTAGCATTACACTGGTTTGTTGTGACTGAAGTGCAGGTCCTGGCACTTGGCTTTGTTGCAGCAAATATAACTGGCCTCAATCTATTGATCCAGTGTGTGCAGATATCTCTGTAGGGCCTCTACCTGTAAACAGATCAACACACCCATCAGAAAATGGCATTGTCATGAAAGTCTTGATCCATAAATAAGTTTGGGAAGGAGAGTAGGTTTTCAGAATGTAATTGTGAACTTTGTTCTGTTGAAATCTTCAGTTATGATAGCAAGTCACGTTTTCTTTGTGTAAAATCTGTGAAGGCTTTCTCTCAGTAAACATCTTCGTAATTACTGGTCAAGCTCTTAAAAAAATACTGAACAGAACTATTTCACTGTTTAATACAAGTATGTATTGTAGGTCAGAGATGGAGCACAGCTAGTGCTTACCTTCGCCCAGCCATGTCACGCTCAAACTTGTCAGTTTCAGAGAAGACACTTGTAACAAAAATCTTGTTTCAAGGAACAAAATCAATTGGTGTGGAGTATGTGAAAAATGGACAAAGGAGAAAGGTAAGAGATTTCTGTTTTCCTGTGTGAAAAGTATGAGCTAAAGCAAAATTAAATTTTTCTTTACAACAAACTTCCTAGACGTGTGAAAGTGGCACTACTATGTGAAATGTCTGCTTTTCAGATGATTTGTTCTCCAGTATATGGAAGAATGAGAGTATAAAGGAAGGGTGTCTAATGTGGATCAGAATAGTGTTCTGAACAGAAGCTTTTGACATGTTGCTTCCATTCAGATCAGGCTTAATGTTAGGGCTTTTGTGCTCATTTTCTTTTAGGCTTTTGCCGCTAAAGAAGTTATTTTAAGTGGAGGTGCCATAAATTCTCCACAGCTGCTAATGTTGTCTGGAATTGGCAATGCAGATGATCTAAAAAAACTGGGGATACCTGTTGTTTGTCATCTTCCTGGTAATTTTTATTTATATTTTTTAACATCATCCCATGAATGCAATTCAGAGATCACTAATTTAAGCAAATCAGTGTCATTAAGTTGTCTTTATGTTTGGTTGTGTGGACTGAAGTGTGCTACACATCAGTGGAAACCTGCATTTATTTTAGAACTGAGCAATAAAATCCTATACTTCCTTTACTACATCCGATAATGAAAAATGCCTTCTGTAAAATGCTAGTGACCACTGCCAAACTAAAGCAGTATTTTACAATTTAGAATTTGGAATGAGTTTTGATTAACAAAAGATTGAGTAAACTGCCATTGTCATATGTATTCAAAATAGAAGGAGTAACATATAGTTCTGGGCATATAGGAAAGACATGGAGATGCTGGAACATGTCCAGAGGAGAGCTACCAAGCTTGTGATTGGTTTAGAGAACAAGTCATATGAGAAGAGGCTGAGGGAGCTAGGCCAGTTTAGTTTGGAGAATAGGAGGCTGAGGGGGGACCTCACTGTCTACAACTACCAGAAGGGAGGTTGTACAGTGGTGGATGTCAGCCTTTTCTCCTTGGTAACTAATGACGGAACTAGGGGCAGTGGTTTGAAGTTGAGCCAGGAGAGGTTTAGATTAGGAAGAAATTCTTTCCAGAAAGAATGGTGAGGCACTGGAATGGCCTTCCCACGGAAGTGGTTAAGTCGCCATCCCTGAAGGTGTTTAAGAAGCATGTAGATGTGGTGCTTCACAACCTGCTAGAGTGCAGGCATGGAGAGGGGTTATTTTGTGTTTTTCAATCTATCAGGTATCTGAATTTTTGTTGGTGTGGGGATGGTTGGACTCGGTGATCTAGGAGGTCCTTTCCAACCATGATTGTTCTGTGATTCTGTGATTGTGTTCTAAGAAAATATTCACAGAATATAACAAGAAAAACTAGTCTTTGGAGTCATATCTGGCAATTTAAACAAATAAACATTTAGAACAAATTTGCCATTTAACTATTTTCATTCCAGTTATGCTATATTTAGATAAAACTTTATTCTTACATGAGCAAAAGGCTGATATGCCTCATGGTCTTGATAATCTCTGCTGTTACAAGAGGTCAGTTTAGTTCCCATTGAGGCTGTTTTCTGTTTGCAAACATTGTATAATTGTTTTAATTGTATAATTGTTCTATGTGAAGTAAAATTTTTCCCCCTTCTATTCTCTCCTTCCCCTTTCTACTCCCCACCAGGAGTAGGCCAGAACCTTCAAGATCATTTAGAAGTGTATATCCAGCAAAAATGCACCAAACCTATTACTCTATATAATGCACAAAAGCCAGTTAACATGATGAAGATTGGTCTAGAATGGCTTTGGAAGTTTACAGGTATGACACAAAGTATGAAATTATTCTAGTATTGATTGATTTAAAATTATTACAGCCTTTTATCTGTGAATTTCAAAGTTTGTGAGATCTCATATGTAACTTTTTCATGTTCTGCAAAATAACTGGAGCTTGCAAATGAACTACTTTTTTTTTCTAAATCAGAATATTTTAAAACTGCTACATGTTAGATAAAAGGGAGGGAGTTATATGTTATTTTTAACTGCTGTTCTAAAAATAGAAGAAAAACATCAATTTGAGATAGATACATCAATAAAAACAGATTGCTGAACTGATTTAAGTTTTCTGTATAATTGCCCCAAAACAATTAGTTTATTGCTCTGATCAGAACCCTTTAGGTCTGCATGTAAAGCAGAGGTGACTTTCGTTAAAATGATGGACAGACTTCATAGTAACTCATTGTAGCTGAAAGTTATACAGCTGAAAGTTGTATTACAAAGAGAAACTTTAGAAGTAATCCTTGGAATTGGAAACATAGCTTGGCCAAAGTTGAGGTCTTCGTCACTTGCTGAATTATTATGTTAGCATTTGTTTGTTACTATGTGGCTTTTTACCACGCAAGATAGATAGATACTGAGGGCCAGTTTACCATTTTAAATACATGCAAAAATAACATAATATGAGCAGCATTGCAGGCTCTTCATTTTTCCCCTTCAGAGTATGTGCTGTGAATGGTGCTGCCTATTACAAGGATAACAAACTGCATGTCATGTATAGGAGAGGTATCTCCTCTCACACCTTTTAGAGGATCCTGCAACCAAATCTCTCTCTGAAGTAAGACCCTAGGCCTGCCACTTACAGAAAGGTAACTGTAACATCCCACTCTGAAATAAGTGGGATTTCCAGAGTTACACATATTCACATTTACCTAGTGATTGAAAAGCAGAGGAAAGTGATGCATATTGCTTAAATGAGAAGCTGTTCATAATGGACTTGTGCTCCTTGCAATTGTTACTGTATATAAACTATTCATTATAGTAAAACCATTCATTGTAGTGAAGTCAAGAGTAAAGAAGGAGTTTTCTTACTTTTCTGAGGTCTTTTAATGGAATATTGTGTAATTCTCACCCTCTAGGTCAGGGAGCCACTGCCCACTTAGAATCTGGTGGTTTTATCCGAAGTGAACCAGGAGTTCCACACCCTGACATTCAGTTCCACTTTCTCCCTTCTCAGGTGATTGATCATGGTCGGGTTGCTTCCACAATGGAAGCTTACCAGGTGAGTTGTTCAACACCACATTCCAGTAGCATTCTGTAGCAATTACCAAGGAAACTTAGGCTCTGTTATAAATATCAGTTATTTGGCTATATATTGAAAACTACTTTTTTCAGCATAATACAAACAAGCTAGCTTAACCTCCTACATCAAGTGAAAAACATGAGGTTTTTTTGTTTGATAGTGCTACCAAAATGATGTAACTTTTTATCTCTGGGAAAGTAGCCAAGTATTGGACTGCTGAAGAGCCACAGTGCTACTGATTGGGACACCACTGTACTAGATGCTGTATCCTCTTAATGTTTAGATTGCTTAATTTGTAAAGACAGTTACAATAAAACAAAAAAAATCATGGTTTATTTGGAAATCCATCTGATGGGATTATACCATGCTTATAGTCTGGGTATTGCAGGTCCACGTGGGACCTATGAGGAGCACAAGTGTGGGCTGGCTAAAGCTGAAGAATACAGACCCAAATGACCATCCTGTCATTGAGCCTAACTACTTGTCAACAGGTAAATGCAGCCTCTACTTGCAGGGATGTCAGCTTACTTCCTGTCTGTTTCAGAAGCCTATTCACATCCATTGAATTTCAGCTCAGAAGTGGAGGCTGGTGCACTGTTCATTTTTCTCATCTGTAAAGGTCAGATAGATGCAAAAAGGCCATTGTGCAAAGCGCTGTAACAGACCAAAATGAATTCCCTGTTGGAGAGTGCAGTCACATTTCTTAGTATTTGCTGCTTTGCACTGTTCATTTAATTCCCTCCTCTGCTTGTGATTATTACTTGCTTTTTAGTGCTGAGACTAGTGTCCTTGGCTAGACAGTGGGTATAGCAAAATCAAGAGCAATTCTTAACAGGTCACCTATTCCTTTTTGGGACTGTGACAGTTTTGTTCACAGTGAGAGTAAATAATCTGTGACCTTGAAAGATACCTTATTTTATTGTTGCTTTCAGCAATAAGTAACTTTCCCTTGTTTTCTTGGCTGTTGTTTTCTGTTATGCATTATGCATGTGTAACTAAATGAAGGGTATACTTACAGTTTTCTCATTTTCTCTCCATACAGAAAGAGATATTTGGGAATTCCGCCAGTGCGTCAAGTTGACCAGAGAGATCTTTGCTCAGAAAGCTTTTGAAAAGTTTCGCGGGCCTGAAATTCAACCAGGAGAGCATGTTCAGTCTGACAAAGAAATAGATGCTTTCATAAGGCAGAAAGCTGATAGTGCTTATCATCCTTCCTGCACCTGTAAAATGGGTCAGCCTTCCAATAGCTTTGCTGTAGTTGATCCCCAAACAAAAGTAATTGGTGTTGAAAACCTGAGAGTAGTAGATGCTTCGATAATGCCCAGTGTTGTCAGTGGAAATTTGAATGCCCCAACTATTATGATAGCAGAGAAAGCTGCAGATCTCATTAAGGGCGTCCCATCACTTCAGGAGAAAAATGTTCCAGTATATAAGCCCAGGACCTTGGAAACACAGAGATAAACAGATGTTCTTATCTTTTCACATGTTTTACTACTTGAGCTTTCATCACCATGTTGTTATCTTATACTGAACATGCAACCAAACAAATGCCATGCAAAACAACATACCCTATTCAAATAACTTAATTTGAACAATTCTCTCAGCTTAGATATATTAGCTTTTCTTAAGCAGCTGTCTGTTTATTTTAGTTTAAGATATGACTGTTTGTTGTACAAGTAACAGTACTTTTAAGAGAAGCTATTTCTAAATGACAAGACAGTGGTGCACATCAGCCAAAAATACTGTGCAATTGCATGAAGAAGGGAAGAGATTAATGTGAGCTTTTTTGAAAATCATTATGGTATGCTTTGTCATTTAAAGGAAGGACTTTTACTGCTTTCAGTGTCAATCAGGATAACTGCTTGTCAGGAATAGCCACGGCCTGCAAAGAACAGTTAAGTAAGCATAAGCAGTTATGCAATTTCATACTTACAGGGCAAAGTAGTTAGTATCAGAATTCACAGGAGAGAGGAATCTGCAGCTTTTTGGAATCTATCAAATGTGCTTTTTATGAGGGAAATGCACAGTTAACAAATCCTGACTGACAGACTCTGCCATACTTAGCAGCCTTAACTGTATAGTAAATGTGTTGTTACTTCCCAGAAACTTATTTTTCTAAAACCTGCAGCATGGGAGCTAGTATTTATAAAAATACACTGGAAAAGTTGAATTTCTCCTTGATTTTTTTCAAAGGAGTTAATGCTGATTTAATTGTATCACTTTAGCACAGTAAAAGGTCTGCACTCCTAGTAATATTCTTGAAGTTCCTAGTCTTTGCTCGAAGATGAGTGTTTGCAAAACACATTTCTTACTGAGATTCTGAATGGTGCATTGCTATCACTCAAATGGTACTAAAAATATTAAACCCAAGCCTTAATTAAAAGAAAGGTTAAAATCAACTGCATTAGGTCAGTAGTGTTGATGCAGGGAGTTGTCTTTTTTAATAAGAAGGCAAGTAACTTATTTAGTGAACCAACATTCCATTTAGGTAAGATTTAAATCTTTGTTTTACTATCTTCAGATGTGCAAAGCAATCTACACAATGTTTCATGGCTGTCTTCTGTGTCAGGTACTAAAAAAACATCAGAGGAAACCTTTCACAATGAGGATGACAGAGCATTGGAGCAGGCTACCCAGGGGGGTTGTGGAGTCTCCGTCTCTGGAGATGTTCAAGACCTGCCTAGATGTGTTCCTGTGCAACTTGGTCTAGGTGATCCTGCTGTGGCAGAGGGATTGGACTAGATGATCTTTCAAGGTCCCTTCTAATCCCTAATGATTCTATGAAAACTGAATCCATTGCTTTGTTTGGATTTATTGAATGTTCCAAAATAACTTCTGACTAAGCAGCTGTCAAATTATAAACTAAAAAGTCTATGATTGCTGAAAGAGTTGTAGTACACAGAATATAAGCTTCTGATTTTGCAGAAAAAGTGGAACTTTACACCATCTGAGCAGATTGTAAAAAAATCTTGCTGACTCAAATATTGGCTAGAGGGACAACTGCAGATGTTTAAGGCAGATACAGCAAGCATCACCTGGTAGAAATAAGGCAATGGTTGAAAGCTTTGCTGCTAACTGAGGAAAAGGACTTAATCCATTAGAGTATCTGCATAAAGACAAAGATACTGAAGATGGAAGATTATAGCAGTGAAATCTGCCCCAAATGGAGACAGGTAAACCTCTTCTTATGTATACAATGCATTCTTTTGGAATGAGGGGAAGAGCAAGAATATTTTAAGTCATAGGTGATTGATGAGCTGTGTTAGTAACAATTCTAACATAATTGTGCATTTGAGAAAAGCAAGAGGTACATGTTGTGTACCATTTTATGGCAGATCATCTTTATTCATCATTTGTGCTTCTGAGATTCTCATCTAAAGATACTCAATCAGCCTAATGTCATTTGAATATCAGATATTGGGATACTTACAGTAATATATACTTGTGAAACTTTACTACAGTCCTTACATTTGAGAGGAGGAAGCAATTTGAAGAGACAGTTAAGTTCCTGCATTTGCAGATTTACAACATAGGCTTCCACTCCAGGCATGCAAGATGGAATTGCTGTTATGCAACTGCAGAGGATTAAGTAGCTGCTGTCTTACATAACTTATTAATGAAGATGCACAATGCTGTCCCCTGCCATCATGTCAAGCTCTAAAAATATGGAGAGATAGCAAGATTGGATACACATGCCAAACAGCATGTTTATCTTATGATCAGGTGCACATTGTACAATCAGATAATGGTCAGGTCCTTCTGAAACATCTTTTCTTGAAGTTCTAAACATATATAGATATCTTGCAGATTCCTTCCCTTTTAAACACTTAAAATACTTTCATACCTGTGAAACACAGTTGCTTTATTAATTTAGGCCTCGCTGCTATAGAATGTTGAGGCTTGTTCATTACATTCTTTTAATGCAGTGCTACGGAAATGGCTCAAGTATAAGTTTTGCTGCTCTGGAGAAATCTCTATGTAGCATTAAGCTACAGCTAGTTTCTCCTGCATTTTATCTGGTTCCCGATACTGAATTCCTGTTAAAATTGTTCTTACATCTAGTCAAGTCTGACAAGGGATGCTTAGAACAGGTACAAGAGATTCTAACATGCTTCGTGGAGCACTAGAAATCTGCTAGCTAAAACTACCCATCTTTTACACCTTACTGAATTGCAGAACACAGGTTAATTAAGTCTAGTTTTACTTACTTAACAAAGCAGTGCAGGACATGATTATTCCCTGTTCTACCCCAGATACAAATTTTAATATGAATGCAAAGATTATAATGACATTGTGTATTCAAAAACAGTTTACTGTTAAGGCTGTTTGATGTTAAGAATTTGGGATTTACAAGACTTGCCACCAATGCCTTCCACCAGCAATGATACCACAAGTGAAATTACCAGTATTTCCATGGTAATAGCTTGCTACAGGTGCTTCAGACATAGTTGGGGTTTCTGGCTGGGAACAATGAGATTAAAAAGTGACCAAAAGCATTTTTTTTGTACACACATTTCAGTTCAAGTTTCTTTAGTGTGAGTAGTGCTTTTAGAAGCAGCAGAAAACAGTGGTATTTATAAAACTGCATTCTGTGTAATTTCTGTTAGGCTGCTTGAGGCTTTATACACCAGAACTTTCAATAATTCTACAGCTTAAATTCCTTTCCACTTATCAGAGTGCCGTTAGTCTGCATTCAAACAAAACAGCTGTATAAACACTACACAGCTATAAAGTGGGCTTGGAACTTGAATTTTCTATAAAAATAAACACAAAAACATATTTTGAAGAATAATAAAAGCATCTATGCATTTGTTTAAAAATATAGTCACAATTAAGACACTGTAGTTAGAACACAAACATATACTCTATAGTATTATAATTTTTTGTCTCTACTGTCATTCAAGCTTCAAAACTAGACACTATTCAAGTAAGAATATATTTTAAATATTAAGTTTTTCACTAAATTGACTTAAATGTAAGGCCTAGCAATGTTTATATTTTAAGCAGTGTTTTCTGTCATTATATACATGCATAAACAAATCTGGAAAATCATGCTTTTACTGTTGACATGATTTTTAGTTTTCCTGTGTTGCGTAATTACTGATTTGTAAGGGTGCAAATTAGCAAGTAACTATGCATATATGTATTACTTTTTTCAGTGTTTTTCTGTAATAAGATGAACAAGTATTCTATATATCTATTCCTATAGACTCAATTATTTTAATGGTCTTTTCCAATCTAAGCTTATATATGGTCTCCCTTAAACCATTTGATGACACCAAGCTGTGTGGTGTGGTCAACACACTGGAGGGGAGGAATGCCATCCAGAGGGACCTGGACAGGCTTGAGGAGTGAGCCAGTGACAACCTCATGAGATTCAACAAGGCCAAGTGTAAGGTTCTGCACCTGGGTCAAGGCAATCCCATGCACAAATACAGGCTTTGTGGTGGATTGATTGAGAGCAGCCTGGAGGAGAAAGACTTGGGGGTGTTGGTCGATGAAAAGATCAGTGTCAGCTGGTAATGTCTGCTTGTGGCCCAGAAAGTGAACCACATCCTAGGCTGCATCAAGAGAAGCCTAACCAATAGGTCAAGGGAGGTGATCCCTTCTGTTCTTTTATTNCAATCCCATGCACAAATACAGGCTTTGTGGTGGATTGATTGAGAGCAGCCTGGAGGAGAAAGACTTGGGGGTGTTGGTCGATGAAAAGATCAGTGTCAGCTGGTAATGTCTGCTTGTGGCCCAGAAAGTGAACCACATCCTAGGCTGCATCAAGAGAAGCCTAACCAATAGGTCAAGGGAGGTGATCCCTTCTGTTCTTTTATTAGACTCCATCTGGAGTACTGCACCCAGTTCTGGAGTTCCCAACACAAGAAGGATGTTGAACTGTTGGAACGTGTCCAGAGGAGGGACACGAGGATGATTGGAGGACTGGAGCACCTCTCCTAGGGGGACAGGCTGAGAGAGTTGGGGCCGTTCAGCCTGGAGAAGAGGAGACTCTGGGGAGACCTTGTAACAGCCTTCCAGTATCTGAAGGAGGCTACAGGAAAGCTGGGGAGGAGCTGTTTACAAGGGATTGTAGTAATAGGACCAGGGGTACTAGTTTCAAGCTGGAAGAGGGTAGGTTTAGACTAGAAGTCAGAAGGATGTTGTTCATGATGAGGGTGGTGAGATGCTGAAACAGGTTGCTCAGTGAGGCTGTGGCTGCCCCCTCCCTGGTAGTGTTCAAGGCCAGATTGGATGGGGCCTTAAGCAACCTGGTCTAGTGGTGGGTGTCCCTGTCCTGGCAGGGGGGTTGGAACTAGATGATCTTTAAGGTCCCCTCCAACCTGAATCATTCTATGAATCTATGAATTAACTACACATAACATGGTTTGTATCTAGATTTCCTTCATTATTTTTATAAGGACTATTTTTTTTCATAAAGCAGCAGAACTGTCCTACAAAGCCTAAGATTCTTGAAAGCTAAGGACTAACCATAGGAAGAAGAAAACAGTGAAGTGAGCATAGTTTTCTATCTTCTTGCTGTCAAAAGTCCATGCATGTAGTCTAGGATTTTTTAACTCCTGGTTTTGTGATGGTCAACCTCACTTACCTAAAAGGTAGTTTTCAGAAGTGAGTTCAGCAGGTGGGACTTTGAAAACTACTCATTGCTTTTTCACACTGACACCAGATCCAAAAAGCTCCATCTTGGTCTTCTGAATTTTGTTTCTGTAAGCCTGCTTGGAAAGCGTAACACAGCTGGTGCTGCTGGGTAACCACCCCCTGCATTTCCTAGCAGACAGCATGAAAGTTGGGCATTTTAGAAGATTTTAGTCAGACTTTCCTATTTTTTCCATAGCTCTTTATCTACAGAAGTAATAATCCCCCAGCTATTGGGGAGAAGTACTACCCTTCTTCCTATAAATAATCACTTTATTTCTTTTTGGTTAAGAGCCATCCTTCATAAACGACAAACGCTTTGACAGCGCAGACTGATGACAGTATTCCACACACGCACTCTCATGCCTCAAACAGTGCAAACAACTTAACTTTTGTTCCTTCTTGGTGAAAAACTATTCGTAAAAGGAGTCCCAAGTATAATAAAATTATTACACAGTTTTATTTTGAAGAACATTTTGCATGTCTTTTAATACAAAATGATGTAGGTCAAGAAATAATTTACAAACCTTTAAGTTCTTATCCTGGCATTTGAAATAAGAATTATTTCAGAGGAAGTCTGTAAGCTATTCATAGGAAACTCATTATGTACAAAATGTTTATTGACATGATTTAAACATCACATTTGTAAAAATGTGAACTGGATTGCTATCTAGCATATGAACTACAGGAAAAACCTGATAAGATAACTTGTTAGAACAAGTCGTTGTTATCCAGTGCTAACAAAATAGACAGTAGCTTTCAGTGGTTTTTGATTTTTCCTCCAAGGTCATTTCAGCCTCAAAGTCGTTTCAGAGTTTTACTGCATTGTGAACAATATCTAAGCCCTCTCTTGTTTGCATAAAAATAAATCTTTGAAATAGTATGAATAAAACAACAGAAAAGTAGAGGCAATAAAATAGTATTCTGAAGTGTTTTCATTTACCCATGAAATATTTTCAGCCCAAGATGCTTCCTATCAAAGTAGGGTATGTAGGTTACATAATTCATTAAAACTGTCTCATGATGATTGATACTGTGGCATGAACTTGCCAATTTTGAAATTTATTTTTACCATGGGATTAATAAAAAAATACAACTAGAGCTTATTTTTCAATCAAAAAAGTTAAAATAAATCTTTTCCCTTTCCAAGTATAAGACTGTGAGTAGTCCACTGTGCATCACTTATGCAGAGAGATTCATTTGACTCAATGAAAATAAAAAACCCAATCTGATCTGTTGCCAAGTTCAATCTTGGCACTTTATCCCAAAAAGAGATTTACACTGAGAGGTGACTATTTCAGTATTTATGCTATAGATCTATATATTCCAAGTAAAAATACTATCTAGAATTCTGTGGAGAGTTACAATAATTAGGATCCATAAATATTGCTGCAGTTCAATTACGGTACAATAATTACAAAATATAGAACATCTCTTTACAAATACAAATCATTTTATATTACAAGTAATTTACAGTAATTTTGACTATATATATTTTTAGCAAACTATCTTAGCTAATTCTACTGTAACCTGGTTGCAAGTGCATTAGTAAGAATGCAGTTATTCCAGTATATTTTGCCCTTGACGTGATAGTCATAAAACAGACTGAATGATATTTTCCTATGTAAACTGGTGTTACATATGACAGATTATTGTTTATATAACTGCTTTTTTCCAACAATCTCTAACAGGTAGAGCATGACAAGCTGTATTTAAGAAACAAAATGAGGCAAGCTTGAAAATGTTAGAACGGATATGCAATGAGTAACCGATATGCTCTTGAGCACTGAGGTAATGACATTATTGGTTGTCATCACTCATCTCATGTTGCTCTTTCCCATGCGTTTTTGTGCTGGATTTATGCAAACATTTTTCCTTGACAAACTCCTGCTCTTTTACCAAGGACAGCAGCGCAAGGCTGAAAGACAGGCAAGATGCTACACCTCAGATTCTTGCTCTAGCCCTCAAAAAACTGATTGTCACAATCTGCTTTGCTTCAAAATAACCTTTTTTCCTAAAAGAAGTGAAGATTTTGTGGGAGTTTTGACGTACTGCAGGTCTGATCACACTTCGGCAACATGGAGATAATAAATTTATTAGTTATGGCTTTCTTGAGGTGCAACATCACTTGTACAAAACTCAGTTGGTTATTCACTCCAGCTAGTGCCTAGCATCTTTAAACTATGAGGCACTTTTTCTGTGATTAGAATAATTTTCCTTGCTAAGTACTATAAACTTGTGATGCATATCATTTCATCAGCTAAGTCTTCTTCATATCGTCCTGTTTCTGGTTCTTCATCACTGTAGCCAGGACCAAAATCTTGAAGTTCATAATCTTGTCTGCTCAAGATGGGAAACATATCCCCATTGGTCCCATTGCTGATATTTCCATTGAGAAGATTACTTGCTGCACTTTCCATCTCGTCAATAGTCATGTCACATGCATCAGCAATTTCATGTTTCGTAGCTGAAACAAACTTAGGGTCCTTTGCATACCTTCCTAGGCCTTCAGATATAAGTACCTGGCAGATGGAGGGGACAGAATGAGATATACAGTGGCATTACAGAAGAAAGGACAAGTCATAACAGTATTTCTTGTTTGTGGAAAACACGAGAGACCCCATGCTGAACCAGTACAACAACCCACAGCAAAAAGAAAATCCAGGGGTTCCAAACCACTGTACCAGTTAGGCAATAATGCATTTCTGATTCAGAAATGCTACATACTCTTTACCTTGAAATATTTTAACATAAAATTAAATTCCTAACATTTTTAGATTACCCACAACTCAATCCTTATAGCTGTTATTCACCTTTCTGCATTTAGTGCACTGATTCATACAGCTCTGGATCTTTTATTCAGATCACTGCAGAAAATGGTGGTGTATATATATATACACACATATATATATATATATATATAAGGGAGCACAGGCATATGTGTCATCTCTTCCCTGTCAGCCATTGTGGAAGGAAACTTCCTAACTTACCCTCATCTAGAAAATTTTAGAATTGCTAGAATGTCTTCACTTCTCTGACACAGTAGTGTTAACATTTGGATTCAGTAGAAATCATTTACTACATGACAAGTATGAATAAGTTCTGTCTTTACCTTAAAGTAGTTTTGCTCTTTGTAATGAAAATACCACATTTTCTGAGAGACAACATGAACTGAATTGCATGGTTTTTAAAGTTAGCACGATAACTGAACAGAGACACTCTTGTCTACTCCAAGGATTTCTGTCATACTTACCGCTTCCACCAAACTGTCTGCACTCCTCTGTTTGTCACTATGTTTGTACCGAAAGTCATTGGGTACTGTTAAATTGGCTGGTGTAAATGTTCGGTAGGAAATATCAGGGTCATCTGTGTACCAAGAGCTCCTATGCAGGGAAGGCAGGCTGCCATTCATATGCTCTGTAGATTCAGCCCTATCAACCTGGATTAGAGGTGTGTAATATGGAGAACGATCTCTGTTGGGGGGGGTTGCAGGTGGGGTAGCCCAGGAACGTGTTGAACGACTCGGTGAATGTTTATGAGCTTTGCTGGAATCCAGACCTGCAACAGCCATGACCTGGCAAGAGGAAAAATTGTGGAAGTTAGTGATGTCAGGTGCTCAGTCATGCTCGCTTCTCATTTTAGCAGTTAGTTCAAGCCAACTGCTCAGGGAGCAGCTATGCAAAGTTAATGTTTTCTGATGTTTAATATTCATCTAGAGGAAGAACAAGACCAAAAAGGGTAAACTGACAGGACAATATGCAGTAAAACCCTGAAACAACTTTGAGTATCTCTCCTGTTAATACTTAGATCACAAACCCATAGTTTTAGAATGAATAAAGACAAATAATTGCTTGTATGAATTACTGTAGGGACAGGATAGGAAGCTGTCAACATTTTCCAAGCATCCTAAATGTTGTCTCTAGGCAGTGGAAACGGCCATCTTCTCAGGGCTGTGTCAGAGCTGGGCACCAGATGTCTGTGTTGTACTTGCACATACTCACAAACAGAGCTAGGCAACTGCACCAGCAAAGATTAATAGACAGTTGGAATAGACTGCATGTTATGCAGTCCTGGTCAAAATTCCTTAAGACATCCACTCTTTGTAGACACTTAAAGAGTCACATGGGCAACTACTTGTTCTTATGTTTTGTAGAAGGCTGATGCTTGAGAATTGGCAACTACAGCCTACACTTGGTCTAAAAGTTGTGCACAGGCAAGCTGCATAATACAACAGTGCTGTTTCAAACAACAGTGAAGGTCAGAAGGATATAATTCATTACTAGTTAAACAAGACTGTGCTTACCTGCTGTTGCATTAAGTGAAGCGGTAAAGCAGTGCGATGGTGGAAATTAGGAGAGAGTGGTATGTCATCTTGACTGCTTTGTCGGCGGAGGCATTCAAAGTTAAAGGAAGATCGTCGATTTGCTAGAAGAAAACCATTAGGAAAATAAAATACTCTTCCTTAAAGTCTATTATTTACAGAATTCCAGTGTGAGGCAACTATCACACAAAAAATATCACATCCCCCAGCAAGAAGTAAATTGTGCTCACAGAAACAAGCAGCTGGTAAAGATAAAGGATAGATTAGTCCTATCAGCAAATACTGTCTTGTCTGGATGGCGCTGCTCAGATGACATCACTCAAACAAACGTGGAACAGACCTGGCTGTGCTGCCCATGCTGTGTACAAGAGGACTGTTAGGGACAGTGTGGGCTTGCATGAGGCTAAGTGTTGTTTCTTGTGCAGCAACATAAGAGAACCCTAAAAACAAGTTTATTCTGCACTTCATAAACCTGAGTGCTTCCTCTCAGTCAAGAGGTCAAAGACCAAAATCCAAGAGCTTTGCATCTTCACCAGAGGATCAGCACTGTTAATACCTGCAGTATGACCTGGAATATACAAAGAAGAATTATAAGATGTGAAGCATGAGAGCTTTCAGAAAACAAGGGAAAGAGCTAAGGAGGAGAATAAATATAAATAAACAGGTTTGTTTACCAATCCATTTGCAGCTAGCAGTTACGTTTGTTATTTTTGCATCAGTGAATGTGGAAGGCAGGAGTTGTTAGACAGACAGACTTGTTAGCTAGTATCCACAGATTCTCTGAGCAGTCTCTAAGGGTGGATGGAGATTTCTGCCATATGCAGTAACCCACTACCAACAGTAATAAAGAAATGTGATATTTGAAATGCAAGTTTAAAAGAAGCCTTTTAAAACTGGAACATGTCTGAATGCATTTAAATAATTCCGGATTTCAAAACAAATTGTCCTTAATGTACTTACGTGTTGGTGTTGGAGGTAGCAGCCGTCTCCTAGGAGATCTTTTTGTATCATAACAGATTTGTGAATCATCTTCCTCAAAAAATCCATGTGGGTGATGGTAACCTTTCGGTCTCTCAAAATCTGAGTCATGACAGTGGTATCTACAGTGATAATCATATATATGCCTGCATTTGAAGTACAATAAATAACATGTTACTTCAGTCAGTTTCTCTTAATTGATCTATTAGAATTCTTACAAATGATTTTAAAATCCTCTTTCTCCAGCAAGATAACCAAACATTATGCTGTATAATTAATTACACAACTCAATTTTAAAGTCCAGGTCTATATGAAAACTGATTTTGATATAGCGAGCACACACTCTCAGACATGATCTGAGAGGTCTTTTCCAGCCTCAATAATTCTGTGATTCAGCTCTTTTGTACAATTTGTAGATTTCCTGCACACCAATGAGATACAGATTAAGGTGCCAATAGTGCCAGAATTCAGAGGGCAAAGACAGACAATAGAGAGGAAAGAAAATAAAATATGAAAAATCTTTTTTATGCACAGTACTCCTAGTCACCTTTTCACCTGCCTTTACAAATATGTAACTAATTCATTGAAATACCCGTTCTAGTTTAACAAATATCGTCACCTGCTTCCTGACAACATACTGTCATCCTCATAGCATTCTTCTCCACTGAAATATTCGTGCTCTCCCAAATAGTGATCATCATTGCAATAGTCTGGAACATCATGTTCTTCACGGCAAATAGTAGGGTGATGCCCATCACCAGAATCAGATCTGTAAGTAACAAATACTTATGTTTTTATATTTAATGTAAATTATATGTTGTATGTTTTTACACTGTTTTTAATGTGCTTCCAAGAAAAAAATAAAAAAACATTAACTACTTTCCTGTCACGTGATGTTATAGTAATCTGCATAGAATTCCAGTTCAGAATATTTTGTGTTTCTTGAATATTGCCTCTCTTTATTTCCATCCACATTCACAGCCTTAATATTAGGAAGCTCAAAGAAGTCCACTACATGTAAGACATTTTTACAAAACATAATTTCAGAGTCCTTTGAGGTATTTGCTGAGGTATTCCAGGAAAAATCATGAACATTTGTGCAAACCTAGGCATTAGAATCTAGTGCTGAATGTACATTTAACAACTAATTTCCAATAACACAGTCTAGTCTGTTTTAAAAAGTTGTCGTAGAACATATTTAGGCATAAGACCAAGAAGCATGGGACTGTAAACATTAATGTTCTTGAAAGCTAAGGCCAGTATTTTTTCCAGTCTTTGCCACTCATGGCAAAGGGCTACCATTATATGTGATCTTCTGTCTGGTGATCACTGCACAGAGGCCGGGGCTTTTAACGGGCTTGGTTAATTTTTAACTTTACCAGAAATACCTTCTTGTAGAATGGACAGTGTAAACTTGACCTAGGAATCATCACTTAAGCTTTTCAGCATGTGCGTTATCATAATTTTGAGAAAGGAAAGAAGAAACAAACTTAATTTCTCTTCCTGAATTGTATCGAAACAATATTAACTCACCTAATGTACATTTCATAGTAGCGGGTTCTATCCAGGGAAGCCATGGAAATAAGGAGAAAGATATTTGAAGATCAGGTTGTTTAGAGAAATGGCGATTACAGTTTTTGTGCTGTAACTGATCATCTCAGTTTAAAGAAAAACTACTTTTAAGCCATATTAAAAAGGTTTACATTTTCCATGCATCATAGCAGTATTTTAAATAGGCTTCAGACATCAATAGGCAATAGAAATGAAAGCAAATATATGACTTTGCTTCAGGTACCATGTTTGCTGGTAGCGTGTGTTTAATATATAAGTTTATTTACAAGGAAATACATATTTCTAAGTTTACCTCCTACTGCTTGGCCTTCTACGCTTCTCGTGATCGGTTCTGGAGTACGAATGGTAACCGTTCTCTGACCTACGCTCATGATTTCCATAATTTGTGTGTTTTCCATGAACTTTGGACACGTTGGCATTATTGAGATTGGCATTTCTTGAGTTTGGAACTTGCTTTCCTACTGAGTTGTGATTATGATGATTGTGGTATACAGAATTTCTTGTGTGAGGATACACATTTTTCTCAGTATCACTTGCAGATGGAATTGAAGGCCGCTGAACGTGTAAGGGACGATGTGTGGTGTTGATCTGCTGAAACGAATCTCGTCTGTCACTGCTAATGTGGTTTATGTGATTGCCAAAGAGAGCACCATTCCTCTGTTGCAGGGGAAGAGAAAGGAAAAATTAAATCAGATACCTTAACAGATCATATTTTTGACAGTGATAACTTACTTTACTCTCCTACATGCAAACGGAAGTAGCAACTCGAATAACCTGTGATTTTTCTTTCTAATGTTATGGTGTTTCATGTGGCATCTCTTGAAGTGACAGAGATTTGATTGTGATGATGACAATATTTGTATTTCTGAGTCAAACCAACATTATGCTGTGATCATTATTCCTTGTCCATAAAACTAGATGTGACATCCAGCTTTCTCCAGATTTAATTATGCAGGAGAAACCTAGATTCCCATACAGGAGCATGCACCAACTTCCTTAGAAAGGGATGTGTCAGCTTAATTTCTGAGGACACTTTGGTGGAAAATCCTCTCCTATTCTCCCAGAGCACTGGTTTGCAACAGGCATCACTCAGACAGGATGGAGTGCCATGCAGCAGCTTGCAAGCATACCTCAGGTAGGTAACGTTAAGCTTCACTGCTTCCATTCTTTCTTCTTTTGCAGAGGTACAAGAGTAGTAACTCTTTATCAGCCCT
Organism: Upupa epops; assembly: GCA_013397515.1. Lineage (NCBI taxonomy): Eukaryota > Metazoa > Chordata > Aves > Bucerotiformes > Upupidae > Upupa > Upupa epops. The sequence continues at coordinate 79,593 of VZRI01011630.1, read as the reverse complement.
GACAGTGTAATGGATGGTGAAAGAAATGATGAAGTGCTAAGTTATGACTATGACATGCAGCTCTCTTTTACATCTAACCCAGATTATGCAGCCTCCCTGTCTAGCCAGGTGTGGGTCTTGGCTGACAGCAGTATGTCTTGAAGCTCAATCTAGGGAAGACAGGAGGTAATGATGGTTGGCAGAGAAATGCACCCACTGATGGTAGCCGTGGCACTATCTCCAGATCTTCCTTTTTTGCAAAGGACAATAGCAAGCTATGAGGCTTCTGACGCGATTACTGCAGAAGCATGCTTTTACATCTGCTCCTTCTGAAATGCTTGTGAAAGATTACGTTTTCTTGCTGGCTGACAATGGTTTGTAGATTACTCATAATTACAACATATACTTTACATGTTCACCATTAGACTAAACATCTGTGGAGTAAAAGAGGAAAATTAATCTCTTTTTCTGACTGGTTCTTATTGATACCTCTCACAGGGAAGTGGCAGTTGTATTTATTTGGCTTCTGTGCAAGTCCAGGCATTAATTTTAAAATATGCAGCCCTGTGTTTGTTGTAGTTTGGCCGCACAGAATTTCATTCTCTCCTTCCTACCTACTAGCACAGAAATTAAGACACCTCCAGCTTAAACCTTGCCACTAACAAAATTTGAGATGGCAATATTCATACCTTTTCTTATGATTCACTTAAAAAGAAGATAAGAATTAATGAGAAAGTATTAGGGCCAGGAAAATCCTTCTGCAAAAACTGCTTCCTAAATTTCTGATGAGGTGCAAGTGTCCTGGTCATATCATTTTTATAGATAGATAGATTTATAAATATACTTATTTATAAAATATTTGTATGTTGAATTTTTTAAAATAGTATTATTCCATATCCAGGGATAAGAAAATTCTTTAATTTCATATGATATGATAAAACAATTCACACATCTGTGTTCTGACATTACTTTATAAACATCTTCCACCTCCTCCTCTGGATTGTTTTCCTCTGGTTCATCATCTTGCAAGTCACAGGATATAGCTCGACGTATTTCAGGGCCAATATCATGAAGTGTCCTTAGTCCTGCCTAAATCAATGACAATATCATAATGCATTAGGAAGGAAAATTCATTTTTGTCCTTTAGTTACAGGTGTGTCAATTTGGTTTATAGGTCAGTTAACGATTTGTATCCTGACATCCATGGAGGATGCATCCTGCTACACACAGGCTTATTTTCCAGTGCAATCCTGTTGAGCTGATCTTGTCTTTATTATCACTGTGTAGATCATGATTAAAAGACCACTGATAATTATGGGACCCTATGGAAATAAAATTAATCTTATATTAAAGTATAAGGAATCAGCAAGAACTATAATAAAATGCATTTCAATGAGATGTATATTGAATGTTAAAAACACATTTGCAGCCTGTGTTCACAAAGGAAACACGAGGAAACCTTTGCTACAGCAACAGCAGTTTTAGCAGAGCTCAGATGGAAAAGCAGTGAAATAATTCCAGCTCATCTGCACCACAAAATGCCAATATTTGATTTAAAGCTTTAGTTTAGGACAGAAAACCATTTAGCTACAGTAGTACAGACCTCAGCATATCCTGGTACATATTTCTTTGACACCTCCTACCACAAATGAGCTTTAGGAAATGCTGAAATAATGCTGAAACCGTCATGGATGCACCCACGTATTAGAGAGTGAACAGACATCATACTCAGATGGCAGGAATTCAGTGATTTTGTACAGGCCTTACTCTAAAAATGAGATATCTTCCTGTTTTAACTCTGGCTGTCATGGTCTAAAGCAGAAAACAAAATCTTATTCTTCCCAACTTCTCTGTTATCTGCTCAGGTCCAGAAGAAATTCAGTATTTGCTTGTTTAGCCCTTTACTAATGATATACTTAGCTTACTATCAAACACTTGGCTGGATTATCACCTAAAAACTCCTGAGATACTATTTTTTGGTACTTCTGAAGAAGATGTGCAGGCTGCCCCAGACCATCAGAACTGTGTTTTTCAGGCATGTCACAGACACGTCATGTTACTTTCCCTGGGCTGCCATGAAGATTTGTAGAGAACTTTATGTATTTCAGAGACCCAGAGAGCTGAAGGATCTCTGGAGGGCACCAAACATGGTTTGGTCCCAGCCACACCACCTGTCATACACATTCCCTTGGGTGCAGGACAGCACCCAACTCTGGGTTCAGCTTGCAATGGAAGAGCGATATTGTGCAGTGTGGGCAATCAGAACTGGAAAGGAATAAACTCAAAAGGTTTGTGTCTAACATGGAAGAATTTACTACAGGCTCCTCCCTCAGGTTTCCTTCTATCTGTATTTCACTTTCTGAATATAGCCCTTGACTAATCACATTAACTTTGTCCAGTTATGATATAATCGAACAAGGCTCTAAAAAGCATTTTCTGCAAGATAATGTACAACACACTCAGCAATGTTGTAAGTTTTAATCCTGGGAAAACATACTTGCTTATATTCCTATCTACCAATTTGCGACCAAGTCCTGCAGATACTTGCCCAAGAGACAAGAAAAGCCATGTGTTTGGCAGCAACATATTTAACAGTAATTTAATGTTGATTACATTTCCCGTTGTTTTCTGGTTTACTTCTTGGTCAATTAACTCCTTTACTTGAAAAATGAGTCCTCTTTTATCATCTTATCTCTCTTCAGGAACACTCATTTTCAAGCAACAGACTCCTTGCAATGATTGCAGGCAACAGCAGAAGACTAAAACCTGGATCAACTTACATAAAAGTGTATGTAAATTAAACCAGTCAGCTTTAGTCACTCACAGCCAGTACTGAACCCACACTTTCCACAAGCAACATCTGCTTACAGAATTAAAATAGTTCTCACTTTATTTGCTCTAACAAAACTACATATGGTAACTTCGTGACTACCATTAAAATGACTAGGTCAATGTACTATTTTACCTGGTGCAATCTGAAAGTATTCCAAGTAATCTAAGAATAATTTCTAAGCCAGGAGAGCACAGCATAGTCAGAAAATCACCATGCTGAGATCTACCTGATAAGACAATCTTTCATCAGACCAGTAAAATTCCAGTAAAATGGGACTGATATAAAAACACAGGTATTGGTACTCATCAGCCAGTAGGAAATTTCCCTCTCTGAACTACATTTAATGTTTTCTGGAAGATCACAGAGGTAGCAGGGACTGATAAAACATGTGACTTTACCCTCAAGTACTTCAGAATCAAATCAGATATCTCTGAACACACAAAAACATCTTCCCCACATCTTTACAGGAAAGAATCATAGACTCACAGAATAGAGTTGGAAGGGATCTCTAACATCATGCAGTCCAAGCCCCTGCCATGGGTTGGGACACTTCCCACTAGACCAGGTTGTACAGAGCTGCATTTGGCCTGGCCTTAAACACATCTAGTGATGACTCATCCACAGTTCCCCTGGGCAACCTGTTCTGGTGTCTCATCAAACTTCTAGTAAGAAACTTCTTCCTAGTTTCGAATCTGGCTCTTCCTTCTTTCAGTTTAAACCCATTACCCATGCAGTATCACTACAAGCCTTTGTAGCAAGTCCCTTCCTAGCTTTTTATCCTATATCCCCTTCAGAAACTGAAAGGCAGCAATAAGGTCTCCCCAGATCATGCTCTTCTCCAGGCCTCCCCAAGCCTTCTCTATGCTGCTTCGGAAGATGGGTTCTTCTGGTAGACATTGCCCATTTTAGTCCACTCAGTGAGACCACTAGAGACATTATAACACACAAGAGGAGAACAGGAGTGTTTGCTGCCTTCAATTTGTGAGATTCGAAAAATGGCTAAATTTAAATTTGAGATAATTTCTTCTTCTCAGAAAAAAAACACAACTGAAGATACGGGACTTTTCAAAAAGAAAGCCTGGGTAGTGTCATGTCTACATTTGACAGAGGTGTACTTCTTTCTTTTTTCACTCTAACCCCTTCAGTTCTTAGGATGGAATCAATCCCCTCAGCAGAAGCATTATTATTACAGTGATTCAAGACTAGCCACATTCCTAGAGCATCATGTTACAGTGATTAAAAAGAAGATCAGATCTGTTATACAGAAATTACTTCTGCTCAGCCTTCAAGCATGGATTATCAGTGTTCCTGAGGAAAGGAAATCATAGCTACATCCTCTTTACTTTGCCCAGATGGAATAACCAGTACACACTGAAGGCTGATACGAGAACTTTCATAACATTTTATTTGCTTGTTTAAGATTGCTGGAAGGGTGACTCTCTCTACTCTCCCTTATATCCTTAATTTTTTCTGACAGATTCTGAATTCCTAAAGATTCTCATGTCTGGAGAGAATTCTCTCATTTTCTTGAAGGAAACTTCAAGACTATTTTGTATCATTTCAGCAGTAAAGAGCACCTTTAAAGGTTTTTTCCCCTAAAGACGCATAAATATGAATAGTTCATATTTACTTATTTGTTATCTTTTGTGGAACAAAATACAATTCACGTCTTTTCAAAGAGCAAGAGACCTGTTCTGCCATCACATATACATCTAATATTCATCTCTATTAACCAGACCTGAAGCTTGCCTGTTCCACAAGGCTCTTAAATCAGTCAAGTGTTTAACGATGCCAGAATGACGCAGAACTGAAAATTGTTCAGCTAGTTCATCTCTTACTTTCCAACAGAGAAGTATTGTTTGCCAGACACAAATGCTTTTGCCTAATGTATCTGTTACTGAGAAAAATACATTTTGTTCTTTACATGGGTGTTTATGTGCATTTACCATACACCTTTAGGCAAATTTTGTTTTCAGTCAAAGATATTGGAGGATGAAACAGCCTGTAATGGAACAGATGAAACACACAAGAGATGTTTAAGCAACAGTTCCATAGGGATAAAAGCAATCAAGAGTGCATCATTGAATTATTCATGCCGTTGAACAAAAGCACATCTGTTGTTCCTACTCAGGTTTTTCTATTTGTTTGTTGTTGCTTTGAAGTAGAGTAGTAAAAGAGATTAATGCTACAGTGTTTGATTGCCTCTAATTCTGTTCTAGAGATTTTGCTAGAAGTTTGCGAGAAGTTGTATCTAATTCAACATTTTCTTTCCAAAATTTAGCATTTTGTGCTCTCCTTGCTTAGTTGTTTTCTTGTAGTCATGAGAAAGTTGTGATGCATCCATCCAATGATTATTTAGCTAACAAGGTGCACTGGACAACCTAATTAAATTACATAATCAACCCAAGCTTGTCTTTAAATAGACACATTCATAAATGCACAAGATGACTTCAAATTAACAAAATAATTCTAGGTGGCTGTGCTTTATGAGGCATAACAGCACCTGCAATGTTTCCAGACGGCACCTGAGCTGTGTTCTGAATAGCAGCTCAGACAGTTAATGTTGCCCCTGCCTGTGACACATTGAGAAGACACATACATACATTAAAATGTTTAACTGTTTAAAATTTTAAAAAGACTACTTTTAACAAAGGCCTGATAAAATACATTTCCATGTCTATAGTTTTTAGATGTGTCCTACATTAAGAAGTTTGTATACAATTCAGACTTCAGAGTTACAACTTCTAGAAAAACATTTCAATTCTTATAAATACTACAAGTACAAAAAGATCATTTTCCCTACATCCTAATTCAGCCCGTGTCCATTTTAAGGTGTGGTGCAACCTGGATGTAGATGCAGTTTATATTTAGTTTAAGAAGTGCAAGCACAATACCCTTATTTCAAGAGTAAACATCTTTACCACCTACACTATAAAATAAAAATGCTCCTTTCTTCTAAGACATCACTGATACCGGGAAATGGAAGAGACACTTGTTAATTGTGTTTCACACAATTCAGAAGGTTGATGCACAGTTATGTCTATTGCTACATAAACTCACTGGATCTGAAGTAAAGCATAAATTCATAATTCTAAAAACATAGGTCTTCAGCACTTCAGAACAGTGAAAACCTATGACTCTAAACATGCTTATATAAGCCATTACATATAATGAATAGATTTTTACTATCTGCTTAAATCAGAGCAAAGAAAACAAAAAAGAATAAAAACCTTCACAGTTACACTGACATTAATGTAAAAATAAACTGAATACAATGCAAGAACTAATAAAATAAGCATGCACAAAACCAACTGAGTGGACCTACGCTATAGCAGTGAATGTAAGAGATACAGTGGTCAAGTCTTGATTTCCCAGTGTTATTCATCTTCACAGAGCCCATCGTCTAGTGCTGAAGATTCACTGCTCTATGACTACACAAAAGCCCTGTGCTTCCGTCAAAGCCAGACTCCCTTCAAGCTAAACCTTTCTGTGAAGACAACACAAACATGGGACCACAATTAAATTGAGCTTGAGCAATGCATTAACCCTTCAGCTGATGCCTAACAAGAGGGCTTTTATCTTATAATGTTTACTGCAGGATTCATATTCCCTATAAAATTTGCAGAATGAGAAAAGCATAATGAGTTTAATCTGAAACATATTCCCAAAACCAAGTTCAGCTTAATAAATAAGTGCTTTTGTGTACTTGTGATATGCAGGGAAATACCCTTTATTTGTATGCATTAACCAAAGAGGGTTTAAGCATAAGTAAATGTGAAATATAGATAGAAATATTACACCGTTTATAAGGTATTTTTCCTAGGACAAATAGTGTAGAATTAATTCATTCACTAGATGAAATTAATTAATTTTGTTCATGCTTCACTTAACATTTATTTTACTAGTAATGTGACTGTTGTTTGGCTCAATACAAATTTCCATCACTACAAAAAGTCATGACCTAAATTACTGCTACAAATAGAATTTTGTTCTGACTTTACCCAGAAAAATCTCTTTGTTCTCAATCATTAGCACTAGAACAGCACTGCAAGTCTAAGGAATCTTTTTTTCTCATGTCACAGGAGCATGTGTAACACTACAACATGAGAGTATGTGGTCACCCATCAGCTCAGAATCACTTGGCTTTCTTCTCTTTGTAAGGAATGAAAAACCCTGAGCCTGCCCAAAACAGACCGCTGTATTTTGGAGGGATACTTCTGAGGATGTTCCCAGCAACAATACACAAGCCTAGACAAACTGCTCTTGGTTCCCATTCTCTGTCCTTTCACTGAGTGAGGAGTTTGAAACTTTATAGCAAAAATGGTTTTACTGAATAGTCTGAGCAGATAATTTCCAGAGTGCTTTCTCTTAGAATCATAGCTTTGGGAAGGACCTCTAAAGATCATCTCTAAGTCCAAGCCCTCTGCAACAATCAGGGGCCAGACTCCCCAGAGCCCCATCAGGTCTGACCTTGAATGTCTCCAGGGCTGGGGTCTGTACCACCTCTGTAGGCAAACTGTTCCAGAGACCCACCACCCCCAGATTAAAAAACTTTTTCCTGATGTCTAAATCAAATCTACCTTTTCTAGCTTAAAAACCATGACCCCTTGACCTTTCATTACACACCCTGTTGAATAGTTCTTCCTCAGCTTTCTTATAGGCCCCTTTCAGGTATCTGAAGGCATTGTGTGAAAACATGTACCAGTCAGCCCGTGTTAGGTTAACAGTACACGCTGTATCTTTGAGGAAAAACTGAGTTCTACAGAACAAAAAATCACCCTGAGTGCAGCAAATCGATTGCCTGCCTGCTGCACAGTCTGACATTTACAAAGCAAATTTAGTTTTGCAGGGAGTTCTGTTTCAGTCTGCTAACTCACTCAGCCTAAACCTTTACTGCTCCTTCTCCACTGAGTGTTTCTCAAATCCAGTATGAGAAGCTGTTTTCTTTATTCTAGTTAGGTTGAGGATCTGGCCTCAAAATAGTGAGGGGCCTGCCAGAGGCAACCTCTTCACAGAGTGCACCAGTTTTGGTCTCCAGAGGCAACCTCTTCACAGAGTGCACCAGTTTTGGTTTCATGCAAAATACAGACAAAGGATGAGTCGTTCAGCTTCACATATTAAAACTCCTCAAGAAAATACAAACTCAATCAAAGAATTCTATACTAGTTCTGTTAATTCAGAAACTGATGATTTCACTCTGAGAGGCAGACACAGCTATTCCTTACATACAGCACCTGAAAGAGTCTCATCAAATACTGAATATGAGTGAATAAAGCCATAGAATTCTAGAATGAAAGAATGCACTGGAAGAGAACTTTAAAGACCATCTAGTCCAAACTCCCTGCAGTGAACACATCTTTAATTAGATCACGTTGCTCAGAGCTCCATCCAGCCTGACTTTTTGTATTTCCAGGGATGGGATATCCACAGCCCATCCCATCATCCTCATTGCAGAAAATTTATCTGCTCGAAATCTTTTACTTTAAAATGACTACCCCATGTCCTGTCGCAATGGGCTTGCCACAACTGTTTTTTAAGCCCCCTTTCAGTATTGGAATGTGTCCACAGAGCTTTCTCTTCTCCAGGCTGAAGGCTCTTTCAGAAGTAAATATCTGCCCTCATCACTACCAGTTTTCTTTCCTTACTGTAGTTTACCCCACTACAGTACTGTTAACACTACAAACAAGCCTGCTGTGTAGTGAAAGAAGCATTTCTCAGAACTGTTTTGCCAAGTTAAGGACCAAGTATCACTACCTTGCACAGAGAGAAATTCAAGTAGGCTAAATTATAAATGCTTGATAGTTTTTCCTATTATTCAGTACCAATTGCTATGATCCATACTTATCGCTTATCATTAACTGTAACATCCTGTTACTTTAGAATTTGAAAGGACAGAGGCAGCAGGTTTAGCAGTACCTCATGGAAAGTGCACCTCATTTCAAAGTGAAAGCAGAATCCTGTGCAACTACTTTAGGAATTGCTTTGGTCTTCTGGGTGGAAAGGCAGGATTACTTCCCATTACCTATATAAGTCTCAGAACCTGGGAGAGGAAAAAAATGCACCTTATTTTCTTACTGTTTTTGTTAATATCTTGCTTCTCTTGACATCTTTTATGTCAGAGAAGCAGCAGCCAAAAGGATTGTCTTAGTGCAATTCCCTGTTTGTGCACATCTTTATCACTCGTGCCAGACACATAAATACCGTCAGTGCTAGGGAGCCGATGCATACTGCATACTGCAAGATATGATTATTCTTATTAAAGGAAGAACCTAAAGCAATAGAAAACTTTTTCACTACTTCTATTTTTTCAGGTATTATCTGAAATTAAGTTTGAGAGCATTAGCATTGTAACATCAACTACAAGTAAATAAGGATGCAAGAGGTGCACAAGTAAAAAATCAGGGTTAAGTGGAACAGTAAATTCAGAAAGCCTAAGAACCCTATTAAATGTTTCCTTAAGCCTCTGAGCCTCCCCCTAACTCAAAACTGCTTTTCAGTAACTATATGATTACACATATTCTTTAAAAGGAAGAAATAAGTACATCCCTTGCAATCATCAGAAGTCAAAGGATGATAGGAGTTTCTTCAAATTTAGGAGTATTTTATTGACAAATATGCACTAACTCCTCTTTCAACTGGGATAAGAAGCCTGATAAAGTGCATTTTTCCAGTGTTGTAAAGTGCTGGAAATTCATTCTGATGGCACTATAACTGCACACATAGGAGGCTTTTATCCACTGAAGGGAAATGATAGAAAAGGGGGTTAAAATTAAGGTGATAATGATTTCAATCATTGCACCTACTGCCAACAGTTTTTGAATTAAACAAAAATGTGTGTCTCTCTACTTAATCTTTTGGTGACTCTGTAAAGGTAACATCTTCCAAGAAAGGTATTTTTACAGAAGCTTCTTAGTCAGTAAATTCTTTGTAAATTGTTTACCAGAGAGATCTGCAAATATCAGTTTACTGAGAGTATTTGAGAGAATAAGTGTAAAGATTAGCTACTATTAGCTCGTAAAGAACTGAAGTACCTTCCTCATAGATATATGCCTTTCACAGTTCTTTCAAGAAAGCCTGCAGTTGAAAACCAAACTGAAGTATACCCATACATTTTCTTGCAAAAAATGGTTAAGAACTTAGGCGTTTGAAAACATACAAGTTTTACAAGTATTTATGCTTTGGACAAAGCAAGTCTGCAACAAAGAGGTTGAAAAGGGAGACACCTAAGACTTTTACACATTAGAAGGCTGAAGCAATCCTTTGTGATCATTTTTACTACCTTCTTTAAAACAGACCCCACAGGACTGCTCTGGGGTGCATTGATCAGAAGAAATCAATTCCTTGTGGAGGTAGAACATCTCTTCTAGAAAGATATTCAGGCTTCTTTTAAGCCTGCATCCTTATGGAATTAATTATTCCAACAAACATGGCATTTTGACTTTGACTTGCTGTAGCTTTCTGTATTGAATTACATTGTTCCTTTCTATGCTGAACTAAAAACCCTTAAGACAGTACTTTTTCCAAGCCATACGTCTCCGTTTCTTTGAAATGTCATTTATAGATTTATTTGGTAAATCAAGATGACTTACTACTGATTTGAAAGAAAGACAAAAGCAGAAGAGAGGAAAATGGAAAGAATGAATGAACATCCCCATCCACTAGCCTGGCTCATTTTATTACCACAGAAGCCTTGTTTTAATCAGCAAAAGCCCCAAAAGCCATAACCTTCGTAAATTCCCAGCAGAGATTCATGGCCAGTTTTTTAAGCTTTACTGGACTGAAAAATGTTTGCCTAAACGCAGAGAAAGATCTAATTCTTCCAGTTTCATCTTGCCCTATGTCTTTGTTAGTGAAAAGCAAGGGTGATCTGGAACTCAGTGTTTGTTTCTATATTGTTATGTGAGCAACTCTGAAAAAGTGTAAAACCATAACACTGTAGCTTGAAACGGACTTTGAGCTCCTTATGCTCAAATGCTTCTGCAATGAAGTCTGCAAAGTCTTTTCTAAAGCCTTTCACCTTCCTCTTGACTGTTTCCAGTCTTTTTTTCATCTCTACCATTCCTCCAAATATCTCTCATGATATGCAAAATTCAGATCATCCCTGTGCTCACACATCAACAATCGTCATTAATCTTTGTCTGCCTGATGCATCCCTTATATAGACCAGAAACAGAATGTGTGTCAGAGCTACCAGCAAGGAAACAAGTATGAAACAAATTACCTGCTTAAGAAAGCAAAGATCATTCTGCTAAATCAAAAGTTCAAGCCAATAGGATGTTCAACAAAGAAAACAGCACCTGAGTCAGGTTCTTCCCTTTATAAAAAGGATGTTTTGATGAATTAGTTATAAATTTTGGCATCAGAATAAAAAGCTATCAGAAACTCGAAATGTTTTTGTAGGAACCTACTCAGCACTGAATGAAATTCAGAAAGTCTTAATCCAATAAAAATGGTGCAGTGTATGATGTCTGGAATTATTTGAGGACAGCCTTCCATTTGCCTGTTTCAAAGTTCACAATACCATACTACTGGACAGAAGTTTTCAGAATATACTCTTCAGGTCATTTATACTCTAAGAGCTCCTTGCTTCAGGCCCCTTGAGAGACCGGCAGCCAAGCCTATTGTCCTGGCTTCCACTTGGTAGCTTGTTCTGAGACAGACAGAAATTATGACACTAGTGCAGGATGCTAATATTACTTCTTGTAAAAGAAGTTGGTGAATGTGAAGTTCAAAATTTGCAAACATTAAAACATACTGACAGGAAGGTATTTCACCTGTAATCACTCATGGACAAGAAAAAGAACAAGAAGAATTATGAAAAATGTTGTCTTATAGAAAAATCTCTCTACTATGAGGCACTGCATACTAGAAAGTTATTTGAGAACTAGCTTATAGCATCTTAGGAATACAAGATATTAAACAGTTAAAGCAAAACCAACATAAATGACAGCTTGGAACTTTGTTTATCTGAAGAAGCTTTATAACCATGGCTACTGTTGGAGTAATCCACAAAGAATAACGTTGTGCACTTACCTTGTCACAGATAGCAAAGCAGGATTACGTTTTACTTTTCTGATGAATAAAGTGTCCCAGCTAAATAAAATCCTTGCAGCACTGCACAATCATCAATATTCATCTACCTGCTATTTCAAGTAAGCTCACAAAATGGTTAGTTAAAAATAGAGAAACAAAATCACCTGCAGAGCAATCGTGGTATTCTTCGCAGGATATTTCCCCACCAATCCTTGTTCTTTGCGTTTCTTGAATTTCCTAAAGTAGTCCTGTATCAGGAAGGTGGCATAGAACTTCCCCACGGTTACCTCATCATCTAAATGAACAGATCAGACAGATCTCTCCCAAGTCAGCACATTTATCAATAGCCTGTACACTCATACCTGAGCTGGGGAGAAGAAATGTGATGGGTGCAATAGGCACTAAGCTTTCAGCTTACAACACTGGAACCTGCAGCTATCTTAAAAGCAATGTTTTAGCAAGCAATTTAGGCTCGTTGGTTAAGTGAACTTACACTTAATAAAGAGGAAAGCACAACACTACCACAACACTACCACAGTAGTTGCACATACTTTTAAGTACGTTTGCGTTAAGTTTATCACAGAACATAACCATGTTTGTATATGCATAGAGGCTGACTGGCTCTAGTTACTTGGAATACATGGATTAAACCAAAAGCTACTACGACTTATATACACTGATGCTTGTAAGAATGGTAACAATGGCTCTATGAAAAGTCCTGCTTCCAACATCTCTCTTTTTTCTTTCAGTGCTGAACTAAATTTGCTTACTCAGTTTATCAATACAGTGTTGTTCTGGCTGCACAAGGACTTTGCTATGCACGCATTTTGGTTGATGTCTTCTCCTCACTGTAATACCCGAGCATCTTGCAGCTTAGATTTTATGTCTCAGATGCTCATGTTGGCCAGTATCTACTGCTGTCCTATTATCACCTAGTAAGACAGGTTCTAGACCCTAAGGAAATCTCACAGAGGTTACAATTTCACATATATTTCTGTGAGGCTTTAGTTTAAATGTAGATGTGGTCCTTAGCCATCTTCTAGAGAGGTGATGATGCTGATAATCAGTATGAAACAACATAGTACTCCACATTATTGAATTGTATCAGCTCTGCAATGCTTAAAAGAAATGATGTATTTCCATGAGTTAGTTTAGTACAATTTGAAAGGTAAATGGACAGCAAGTGCAGTAACATCAAGCATTTTTACAGAGTAACTATTGTGAACTAAAACCAGATTTCCAGGTTTTCAAAGTTCAATGAATTCACCTTATGAGGACACTGAAACTGCCTGGTTCATAGCATGTTAGCAATGTATGTGCCTGTTTTATGAGTCCCACTGAATCATTCAGCTGGGCAAGGTTAATCTCGTGATGAGTGATGCTTGCTAGAAAACTAGGAATAGTTTTCTGTTCCAAAACATTGCCTTTTTTGCTCCCACACTTGTTTTTCCCTGCAGATATCTGCCATGAATTTAACTCTTTCCCTTTCTGCTGTCTTGTCTCCTGTTTCAATCTTTTTCAGTATCTACAGATAGTTATTTGCAAAGTGGTTACTAGTTAGCTACTGCCATACATCATGTGTGGATGGCATCAAAGTTCTCTCCACTGCTAGGGCTGACATCCAGCTGGGCAGTAAGTTCCCATCATTTCAGCTGCCCCTGCTCGGACAGAGAATCTGGGTTACTTACAGTACAGTTGTGAGTTGAGTAACCATGGAAAATCTTATGACCCCAGATACATTTTGATTTCATAGAATCATCAACTCATAGAATCATCAGGGATTGGAAGGGACCTCAAAAGATCATCTAGTCCAATTGCCCTGCTACAGCAGGATCACCTAGACGAAGTTGCCAAACAGAACATTACAGATTGGAAGCGACCTGGAAAGATAATCCAGTCCAATCCCCCTGCCACAGCAGGATGACGCAGACAAAGTCTGATTTGATAGACCTTGGTTAGAAAGTATGGATTTTTCTTTAGTTTTAAGCCATTTGTTTTCTCCATGCTTTATATCTGTAACAGAGCATTAGGATAGACTTGTTTTCTGGGATGTTTTTCTTATACACACACACATTCTATTAAGCAAGCCTTTTCTCTGATATATTATCTGGCAAATCCTCTGTCACACACTGTAACACCATAGATTAACTTTTGATTAAAACCGCCTCCTTGTGTCTTGTCCCAATGTATCTCACTAATGATAGTATTGTTACCTGTAATATGACAGCTTTTGCTAATTTAAATTGAATTATCTTCCTTCTTTTCATGACTTGCTCTCACATCAATAAAAAGGATAGGCAAATCAAATCCATGTATAATAAAGTTTAAACCAATTTTTACATCTATGACAAAATTTGTCTCAAAATTAATCTTAACTCAAAATAAACTTCTCATAACATCTGAAGTGGGCTGCAGGATATGAGAAAACATGACTGGCTTTAACTTCAGTAAAAAAGTACCAGGGATGTATTCTCCTGGCATTTTATTTGTCTTTAAATGCATCAAAGCAAAAATAATTATAATAACTCCTTTAAAATGTCTTGGCAGGGGGACCAGTCTGTTGCAGGAACATGTTAAATAGTCTGCTCTGCCAAATACTGACCTCTCTTCCAAGGTCCACGTCCCCCCAGCTCCCAATAGGAAATAGCAAGAACTCCATAGCTCACAAAACCCCACCAGTCTACAGATTCAGCCTTAACAGTAAAAAGGTCTTTAATTGGCTTCACAATGCTGAACTTTTTGTGAGCATTTCTTTTGCTGTTCACCTGTGATCTCCCCCTGCAGCTCCTCAGAGACTGTTTTGTATGAAGAACAGATCTCTGACAAAGCATCTAATCTAAACTTGCCTTCCTCCATGTAGCTGAATCCTTGATTAGTTTAGCTGCAATACAGCCTTGCTTGGACACCCCAGAGAAGCCTTTTCCCATCCTTTGTTCTATTTCAAGTAAAACTTTTAACTAGGTGGTGTAACAAATGGCTCCCAAAAAGCACAGGAACATAGAAGTGACAGACTCAATAAAACACACACTACTACAGACTGCACCTCTCAAGTCAGGCTGTGGCATTGCACGACTACTGACTGTGCCTGAGATGACAATACCTGCAAAGTCTGCAGAAACAAGGGCCCTTACTGATCACTCTGGACTCACACCAACTTCTTATAAGCACATTAGATGAGTGCATTACCAGTTTGCTGCCAAGGTCTGCATGTACAAACAAGATGTAGGTGTACTTCACAGGCACAGCCAGTTGTACTGCAGACATGTGCACACAAACGAGAACTGAAGCCTGGCCAAGGAGAGCCATCCATTTCTTTGTTGTTTGAGTAACACACATATAGCCAGATATGGACAGGTATAAGGAGGCAGCTAAGCGTACTGACCACAGAGTAGACAAATCTATCATTACAATCAGTGACAGCAAAAGGAGTAATTTCAGCAGGAAGTTTTTGGAGAGGGCAGAAAGTGTTAGGCAGGATTAAAATGGGTTTGAAGGTGGAGCTGGTAGTTTTAGTGAGTTGTATGCATTTATCTTACTCGCTAATCTCCTGAAAATATTAACTCATTCATACATTCAGGCATTTAACTGACATTCTATGTTTTTTGCAAAGCAGTTTCAGTTTTTGTTACTGAAAATATGCTGCTACCTACTAACAGTTTAATTAAGTTATGAGTTATTTAACCCAGACCAATAATTAGCTAACTGCTCATTTTCAGTGCATCCATATTTATAATTTAGGGAAAACTACTGACTATTTTCATTCTGTTCTGCAAATCTGTTTGTTTTCTGAAGGTATGATCACAAGCATTCCACAGTACTGGCAGAAAGGATACTGGAGAAAAACATCATAAGCTGGACCACTCAATAGTTAAATGCAAGTGATTTTAACATATTGAATTGGGATGCTTTGTTAAGTTATATTAAAGGGGAATTTCTGTATCCTAGCAGATTGTTGTGTTATTGTCAAATACAATTTTCTGTTGAATATTAAGCATAAATAGAAACCAATTTCTATTGTATTTCTGAGCTATTTTACAGTATTACGGCGTATGAATGTAAAATAGCTATATTCCTCCTATACAAGATCTACAGAGAAACAAAACAAGTTGAAATAGAAAAAAAAAATTGTCAATCCTAAGGACTTACCAACATGGTATTTATAGGGATTTGTAGAAGCTATACTGGTTCCTTTTAACTGAACAGTGATCCTGGTTTTCAGTATTCTACCTACACTAAAGAGCTACGTTTACAGACTAAATACTAGCAATGGATTTTAGTATAGTTGGAAAATAAATACACAGCTTATATTCAGCAATGAAATGAAGCTGAAGCTAACGGTGAGGCACTGTGTAAGATTAGTTCTAGGAATGTAATAACCTTTACTGGTTCTTTGATTTAGGCAGGCACAGCTCGCTCTTCCGAAGCATGCACATCTATTTTGATTAAAAAATGTAGGGGAATAAAGTTGGCAAGAGGCAACACTAATTCCATGCCACCACCCTAAAACAGAATTGCTTCAGAATATTCGGAAAGACTCATAGTTGAAAGGAACAGAGGCTGCAGAAAAAGCTCAAGCACACAGTTACAACAATAACAAAGCGATTCATCTATGCCATGCAGGCACTTAGGTGTAAGGCTAAAAACAACAGAGTAGAACATAAAAAGTTGTTTTAAATGTGCAGTATCTGTGCCTCATTGGACAGACAAATTTGCTACAGTTTTGCCTTCATCCCCACTATTTTCTGGCAGTCACCACACCAACAGCAAGTGGCAACAAAGCTAACGCTGTTTCTTGCATCACGAAGCCAGCATGCCCCTCCTCCCTCAGACTGAAAGGGGTCACCTTCAGAAATAGATCAGCCTCCACCATCAATAGGTGGTGAGGGCCTGAGATACTGAGTCTGCTTCCAACCTCAGTCTTCTCAGTCTCGAAAGCTGCCATAGCACTATAGAAGTGTGACAAAACACAAGAAATACCAGATGATTGCAAGGGATCTATGTGCTGGGTGTCTAGATAAATATATGCTGGGCGTGGATGACAGTGCAACAGATCCTGCACCTTTAAAACTT
The DNA here is from genome assembly GCA_013397515.1 of Upupa epops. NCBI lineage: Eukaryota > Metazoa > Chordata > Aves > Bucerotiformes > Upupidae > Upupa > Upupa epops. The sequence goes on along the minus strand of VZRI01011630.1, from coordinate 62,678 downwards.
GAAAAAGCAAGTAAGAAACAGTGACCTAAACGTATGCTACAGCATATTAATAAAAACATACGTACTGAAAAAGGCCAAATATATATATTAGAATATATATATTAAAAAAAGAGAGATATAAGAAATATCTGATGTATCATTTTACAGCACATAAAAACAACTCATGGGTGAACATGCCTTGAAATTTATGCAAATGTATTGGTGTAATTATTTAGGTATCTCTTAGCATGGGCTATGTTCATATCTCAGTCATACTAGCATAAGTCTGACCCATTTCCACTGTCTGTTGACTATGGAACTACTCTGGTTTATACTAGTGTAACTGAGATCATTTAGCCTCAATATATTTTTAAGGTTACAATTAAACTTTTAACCTTCTCACCTAGAAGTATGCAACATATACAAGGATATAAGCTATAATGTAGTGTACTCTGTCAAGTTCAACGACTGCATGCAACGCAAATTCCTCCACTCAATGCACTGAAGTCAAACTAAGATTATTTTGCTGAATGACTTGAAATCAAGACTAGATTTAGTTCTAGCAAGGTATTTCTTTCAAGCAAGAATAAAGGATATCATTTTCCTCTCCTTCCTTTTGATCCAAGGCAGTTGTACTCATCAGTCCTATATGGATTATTCCATGTAAGAGCTATATAATCCTCTGCTTATTTTTTCATTATTGTCCTTCAATGACATTATATTTGCAAAATGTAGTGATTTTATTTCTTTGGTTCCTAACAACCCAGACCAACCAAAATGCACAATGAATAGCACGTTGCAAGGTTTATAAGACTGACCGCCAGCTGGAGGGACAATTTGGTCAAGTAATTTCATGCTTGTCTTTTTCCATATTTTCTTTATAACTGCTCTGAGTTCTTCATTTGCTTGCTCTAGGTTACCTGTGGCAATGAAATAAAAAAATGAAAGATTACATTTATGTTTAAACCAGCTGTAATAAGTGATTCTTTAGTTCTTAATTAGCTGGATACAAGTAGAAACAGCTACAAGGATGCTTGCATCAAACCTAAGCTACAAGAAGTAGCAGATAACAATGATACAACAAGCAAAGAGCAGGTGTAAGACAGTTTGCTCCTGGGGCTTTCAGATCAGTCTCTGGAGTACAGCAGAAGTCAATAGTAATTTACAGATCTTGGCTCTAGTCTGTCACTTCTTAATAACTTCCAGTGAAATAATGCAGAAAGTGATGACTTGCTCTTTGCAAGCCACTTCTTTCTTGATCTAAAGCTCAGTCTTCATTTGTTTAAATGCAGTAATTACTCAGTTGTATAGACTTGAGTCAGGCAATTGGCTAATGATCAGCTTTTCATCTTTTGCAGTGCTTATCTAAGCCACAGCAATGCCTGGGGGGACTTAATTTAATCAGTTCCTTATTGGCAGTGGAACTCAAATTCTGCTGAGAGTGGCAGAAGAGTATCGAAAAGAGTAAAAAAAAATAAATTATAAAATAATGAAAGAAAAGCAAAATTCTTTGAAACACAATACTATTTTTTAGAAACTTTCCCTGTCTGATGCAAATGACAGAAATCCACCAGCCAGGACTGGTCTCAACCAAACTGCTCTGGGATGTTGCTTTTACGTGTACAAAAGTTGAAGTTTCACCAATGTGGGATCCAAAGTACCGAGTTAAAGAGTAGTGAGGAAGGAGCACCTTGGTTAGATAGAAAGGGGAACTCATGCACTCCTTGCACGGCAGCTGTTGTTATGCCACTGCTTCATGCTTTTATCTGAGCAGATAAACTCACATGATCATTTCTGAAATTTCTCGGGTCCTGACCTCACTCTCCTTTACCTTTCACTTTCTAGCAAATCATTCCTAGCAAGAAATACAACCCACAATCTAAAAGCAAACCCAATCCAGTGAAACTAATGCAGCCTTACTTGTGCTCAACAAAATGAATAAGGTTAATTGTAACTTTTCTTCATTGCACCTTCTGACAACTGCAGTGGAGGTTTTCCAGCTGAGACACTTACCTTCTGTTTTTATCTTTAGAGCAGTCCTAACCAAAGCAAACAAAGTAGCATTGAACATGACAGTCCCATCACTGTTCAGCGGCATATTCATGGCTACCAACCTCTGCAAATGAGAACAGGAAACCAAATTTTGATTGAGCTTCGCTTGAAAAAAAAACCCTGCAATGTTCATTTTCGAAAAGCTGATGAATTCAAAGAATAATATCCACTGGAAAGTAAAAATCACATGTCCTCAAAAGGATTTGAGTCTTCCATCCCAGCTGCATATAATATCCACCCAGTATTTCTTATTTCCCATATTAATCACCTGCATGTTTTTACCAAAGCTAAAACTGTTCAGTAGTTTTCCTGAGATAATTAATTGGCAAACACGGATGCCTAGCTCTTGGCTGTGCCTGTAAGTACCACTGTGCAAGTATTAAGAACAGATATAGTTATTTAAAAGCATGAACTCCTCCAGCTGCAGTCATGTTTCAGCTTTCCCTTGGTTTCCTCTAGCCTCATAGCTCCATAAAAGTCAACTGCACCAGGTCTGCCTTGTATAAGCAAATTCCTGTCACAGGTAACTCAGCAGTGATATCATACACCTCTTACGCTCTCTGCACCAAATTAGTGTGAAAGGGGCATTCCTTTTCGGATCAGTCTCTCTGTGCCTTAGTGTTCATCTTTCAGAGCAGTACAGCTGACTCTCTCTGTCACAAACACACTATATAATGGATCCAAATATTTTTCTAATGTCTGGCTTAGATCTTCTAGTCTAAAAGCAGTGCTCAATTGAGTAATTTATTTAGTATGTAGAGAGAGGCTTGCTTTAGGTGTGCCTTGTGTCATTCCATTGGAACACTGTTTTTCACATTGACTTACCTGTTTATAAAACACATAGAAGTAAAATCCAAATGACAGTGCTGTTGTAAAGAGACTTTAATTAAAAAGCTTGATCTTTTTCCTACTGAAATTGCTAAACCCATAATATCCATAGTTCTAAAGTTTTTGAATAATTATTCGTCTGCTTTGTGTTGCTTTCTGCCATGGGTTCATTCCTGACTGCTGACGTGACATGACAGCTTTGGTAGCCAACCAGATTCCAACACAGGACTAATTTGAGAACAAAGATACATCCCTTCTCTATGACAACAGAAATGGCACATGTGAGAGCTGAACTTCCTCTTACCTCCCTAAGCCATGTACAGAGCAGCAGCTCTTGTTGTGGTTTCTTCCCCTTGCCTCATGCACTTGGTGAAAAAGAGATCTCTTTTTATCCTGTCCCTTGTAATTCCTTCCTTTCTTCCCCTGCATTTTTCTTCATCTTTCCCTCATTCCCAATTCAGTTTTAGTATCGTTTTATCCCTATGCCCGTTCTTCCCCCTGACTTCCCTTCTAACTTTTCTCCTAACCATTATAAGTATAGCCCTTACTGTTTCTTTTTCTGTAGTTTATTCTTTTTCCACCTCTGTTTCCATTTGCCATGTGGGGGGAGTGAAGGGGGGGTTGGTACAGAAAACCCTGTTTCTGTTTTTTAAGCTCCTTGGTGGTACAGGCACCAAGCAGGAGGAGGGGAGTAGAGTTCTTTGTCAGGTTTCACACAGTTTCAGGTAGCTGCTGGCGAGTCAAGACTGCCATGGGGATGGGGTGGACGCATTCACTGGTGGTTTACAGACTTTTTTCTCTTTTTTTCTTTGCTACCTGTTCTTGTCACTCTTTGTTAATTAAACTTGTTATAATTTTGCTTCACAGTTTGAAATTATCAAATTTTCAAGTATTAGTTGTGGTGCTTTTATGCTGAAAAAGCATTTCATTTTGATGCTGGAAGTAGCTTTCCTAGCAGACCTCCTGCATCAGTGTCTGGACTCTACAGGTGATTGATGGACAGAGTCTATAAAAGGGAAGGTAATTCCTCCTCCTTCGTCTTTCCTCTTTGTCTTCTTCACTGTCCTCATCTTTCTCCAACTTCTCCTTTGACATGTTTGAGAGAGCTCTAGAACAGAGCTCCCCCCACCCCCCAGGGTGAGGGGGACAAGCAATGGCTCCCAGCCTTCCTCCCACTGAAGAGTGAAATGCAAAAGAAGCCTAAGCTTGGCTACAGCTGTGCTGCAAGGGTAGCCATGGCCTTCTTTTGCATGAGAGCTCAAATGCAGAGAGCGCAGACCTTTTGGACTGCATCCACTGCCAGCTCACCATAGCTCCAGGTAGTGGGGCCAAAGAGACAAGCCACTGTCCCCACCTGCAGACCCTCTTTGGTGGGGGTGAACCTGCAGCCCTC
>VZRI01011630.1:0-58359 GCA_013397515.1 Upupa epops | reverse complement strand
CAGAGTGCTGGTGTCTGCATGAGGATCAGGAAAAGGAACTTTTTTTTCTGGAAAATGGGGTGTGAGTGTGTGTGTGTGTGTGTGGTGGCTTTTTGTAATCATGAGTGTTGGTGTACACTCTCTTGACCCGGAGCTCTCATCTAAGGACAAAACCCGATGTGTTAGCTGTCTCCCCTTTCTCTCAGACTGTGTGTACAGGCATTGTGATACAGTTTCTGGTTTACCTTTTTGATTCTTTTAATTATTTGGAGTTTTTTCCTCTTCTTCTTGCTGATGGGTTCAATAAACTGTTGTCTTTTTAGCAAGTTGCTTCACTGCCTGTTGAACTCTCGGTGAGAGCTGGTAGTTGTGCTTGAATTACAGGCACCAGCCCAACCCGATTTAGACCCTCTCCCTAAACCATTACACTTTACTATAAATTTGTCCTGAGTTTTCTTTCCATGTTTTGAAGAGCCTGGGAAAGTGAAAGCAGGATGTTTTCCAACTTCTATATTAAAATGCAATTAATCTTCAGCAAAATGGCATTACTGTCCTTGACAAATTCTACATCATTTTATATTCTTTATTTTTCAGTTTTCTCACTCTCTACTACACATCATATTGCGCACTATATCAGTTTGTCTGATTATCTTGCCCTACCCATCAATCTCTACCTTTCATGCTCAAACTTCTCATAAATTTGACTTTAAAAGCACTTCATCAAAACTTAATTGTCAATTAAAGTAAACTACAACCCTATTCTACCCGAGACAGAAGACATCAGAAATGTCACTGTATTGAAGTAGTCTTATATGTGAAACTGGGTCATCAGAGATGCTGGGATGATGTAGTTCATATAAAAGTTATTAATAGGCTAATGTTTGGTTTACAGACCAACCCCTTTGATTTTGCTGCTCTGTGATGAATTTTACATTAACGGTAACTGTCCAAAACAGCAGACTGAAAGAAATGACGTTAATTTTACTCGATTAAGTCAAGCCTGCAAAAAAATCCAACAAAACCAAAGAGGACAACTTAAAAGAACTTGTGAACAGACAGGATTGCAGTGTATATGGCACAGAACTCAATGACAAACTGAGAGAACAAGCTAGAAAGAAAATAAGGTAAAGCCTACCTTGCAGGCCACTCGGTGAGGGCATAATTTGCCAAAACCAAGTGGTGGCTGAATGCGTCTCAGTAATGTAACCACATCAAGATGCTTTATCCTTCCCCTAGAACCAACACAAATCAGTTACCAAGCACTCCCCAGGAATATGTTATGCTCTGCTTTTATTGTTTTTACGACATAATTATCTCCAGAGAAATCATCTAACTTACTTTGCTTCAGGGTCATATTCTGACCATATCCTTTTGAACTCATCCAAATGATGGGGGCCCAGAATAGACCAATCACGTGTCAAATAATCAAAATTGTCCATGATGACAGCCACAAATAAGTTTATAATCTAAGAAAGTAATTGAGAACAATCTGCCTTAGTTATTTTGAAAATGTAAAAAATATTCAATAGGATTATTTTACCAGGTAGCATGTTAAGTATTCGATCAAATAAACTGATCTCATAAATGACTGTTTTAAAGGCCATCAAATATCACAGAAAATACTTGTTAACAGTTTAACTGACTATCTGGAATTGTACCAAGTACTGGTATCTCAAGCAATTCTATCTTAAGAGTACCCAGTTTTTGACACAGACTACAATAACATAGGTTTTGTTTCTTTTCCTGATTTGCCAGCTTTCACCACATCAAATTAAATAATAGATCAAATGAATGTATTGGACACAGTGTAGATTTCAGGAAACACCTTCTGAAGTAATAGAATTTAATGTTGTGATAATAAGACTTCTGCACACATTTTGTTACCACAAACACTCTACTGTACAGAACAGTAGAACATGTGTGTTAACATTAGTGCTCAGAGTTCAGTCCAACCACTCTTTTGTAAGAACGGTACTGTGAATAGAACAAACCAACCAGCTTAGATTAGACATCTGCAGTGAAGAAAAACATCCTTCAAGGATTATTTTAGACCAAGTAATCTATTATGCTTTGGATTAAGAAGAAAGGTTATAGTTCATATTACGTTGTGCCACAGTTAGAGCACATTTACAGACATCAATCCAAAATTCTGCTAGATTTAAATAATAAATAGCATTACTAGTAAAGCAAAGGCATTGCACCTTCACCATTAGTATTTGGTTATACTATTGAAAAATGCATGGCAATTAGCTGGTAAAGAGTATGGAGACAGCTTTCACACATGCAATCAGTCACTCCTGCACACATAGTCAGAAGAGCATCTCACACGTTAGGATTTACAATCACAGAATGCTTTGGGTTGGAAGGGACCTTCAAAGGTCACCTGGTCCAACACCTTGCAGTGAGCAGGGACATCTCTAACTAGATCAGGTTGCCCAGACAGTGCAGCCTGTTCCAGTGTTTCACCAGCGTTACCATAAAAACAAGTGTAAGGTACAGAATTTAGGACTGTGTATAGCAGAATACAACCTTGCAAAGATATGGGATCTTTAGTTATTGTCTGAATCCACTATTATCTTAGTTCAGAAGGAAGTCAAAATGCCCAAGCTGGGTTCTGTTAACAAGCTTGACTCACCAAAAATGCACAAAGCATGTAAAAACTGATAAAATAAATGATGGCAAAGTTGCTTCCACATGAGTATTCTTCTCCTGGATTATAATCAGATTCCGGATCACAGCGTTTTCCAGGCAAACATGCCAGCATGATTTCCTGCCAGGCTTCTCCAGTTGCACACCTTTATGAGGTCACAAAGATGAATTAGGCATTAGTTGATCAAAACAGATTCGGGGTGCATTCATTTGTTAAGATCTGACAAAATGCTTGGAGCTGTACAAGGACAAATATGAAGACGAAGAAAAACTAATAAAAAAATTAGGGAGCAAGTTTCAAAAATTAGAAGCACAGATCTGACACTGCAGACACATTTTGTAAAGTAGACTAATAGCCACGTAAAGGCTTGCATGAAAAAATTTGAACCCCAAATGTGACTTACAAGTCAAAATCTTATTGCAGCGCAGCCACTCTGTACAAAAGCACTGTTGTGTGATAAAAGCTAGAAGTAGCTACTTGTAAAAGATGAACTGCCTTTTTCCCTCCCAGTATTATTAAAGAAATGCTTGTCTTTAACTTCCTCTGTTGCATGGCTGAGTAAAGCCTGAGCAATGGCCCATTACTTGAAATATTTAAAAGACAATTCCATACATATGCCGTTTTCAGCTGTAGTCATTACCTATTTTCAAAAGGAAAAGCCTTTAGGTACACCAAGTGGCTTACATGCCACTGAGCGATGTGCTTATTTATTTACACAACCTTCCACTCCTTTAAACTCATACACACAAGGCACAGTTCACCTACCCAGTGACATCAGGACTGGCTCTGAGGACAATAATCACAAATGAGGTGTTTCACAATAGCCATAATGAGCTGTGGTTTGTACAGCCTGATTAGAAACCTGTGCCTATGGACACTCAATAGAGAGCAGGTGCTTGTGATGCTAAATTGCTTCTCGGCCACACAGTTTGGACAAATCCATGGTACAAGAGCTACAGACATTTTTCACAAATCAAGGAAACGAGATGCACTAAGTGAGAGATAAGGTTTACTCACCTGAAAAGAAGCAGCACAGCTTGGGGGAAGGTCTGAAAATTGTTGTTTCTGTTTATTTGATTGTTGTCCCTCATGGCCACTTTTCCAAACACCTACAATAAAACAGGATTTTGACTTTCATCCTAGTGACCTACACTGAAGCTGTAGGTCTTGCAAATCTAAACTCATTTCGGTATGTATGAAAGCCACTCTCACAAATGCATTTTCTTTGCTCTCATGATTTTCCTGATAATTATGTCAGTGCAGTACTGTTTATCACACATACGAGATAATTCTTAATGTTTTGGCATTGATAAAACATTATAAAACTAATACCTATTCCTGTATTTCAGGTGAAAAAATGTTACGTGTTTTAACCTAGTACCTAGAGTCCTTTGTTGATATTCAAGTCCTACTGTGCTAAATACACAGGAGTTGCTGTTCTGAAAACCTCAATTAAAGTAGAGAAAAAGAAATGCAAAAATGAAATACAAAGCAGAGAGAGTGTGAGCTTCATCTCTCAGCCAGAGATAGAAATTAGTTCAGTTTTTAAAAATTAAATAGTAAGTCCTTCACTAGACTAATAGAATCCATTTATATCCACTTACTGTACAGTGAAGGCTGTTACCTTAGAGAAGCTAACACCATTATGCCTTGCACACATACTACTGCATTGTAAAGACATTCAGTTGCTTTTGGATAAATGATGAAGAGAAAGCATCAGGAGGCAAAGCCACTCCCTGGAGTATATTTATTTCACACTCATTTGATCAAGACCTGAAGAAAACATCTAAAGTACAGAAGGCTTATGGAAAAGCAGAGTTATCAAGGGAAAAAAAAGAAAAAGAAAAACAAGTAAAAAGAGAGAGGACTGCAGCCCAAAACCAGGATTCCTAACAGGAATTTCCAAGAAAGTATTGATGGTCATCCAGCCGTGCTCCTCAGGCAGTAGACCTCATGTGTGGCTCCTCACAGGTTTCTCACATATAGATGTCTCCAGTTATTAAGACTACAGAACCTGTTCTATCTTCCCAGCACTGCTGCTGGTGCAAGGAGTGGCATCCTCACCCCAGTAGCACATTTTTACAGTTTAAATTACGAAAACCCCTTCTGTGCCACCTGGATTCCCAAAACAGGTCTGGAGTAAAGAAACTCTCATGCGGTCATACAAGACGCAGGAATGAACTTCACATAACTGTACACTGAAGAGAAGTGATTCATTCCAGCACACCGAGGTACTGTAAGCTCACACCAAGCTCTTCTCTTGCTTATCTCAGTTTGGATATCAGAGCCAAAAAAAGATTTGTCATTATTCTGAAACCCCGGCTGCAGGTAGCATCACACCCAGAGGAATGTTTTAATAAGCACCTCAGCACATGGGTCTTGAAGTAACAAACACTGTTAGCTGTTTAAGGCTAAACGTCGTGCCATTACCTGCATTCCAATGACAGCGTAGATGAAGAACAGCATGGCTATCAGAAGAGCAACATAAGGCAGAGCCTAGAAATGGAACGGGTACACTGGTTTTTTAATCATTTCACACCATAACTGCAATTCCCACTTTGAAAAAGGATTTGTTTATAAAACACAGGCTTTTTCAATACATGGCTTTCTTCCTATGCCAGTGCATATTACCTGTCACAGAATATTCAACCTCATACTATGAACATGAGTTTCATTATATTTTGAATTATTTCTGCCAGCAACCCAAGGGAAAAAGAGATTTTTAGCAGGTTTAAATTTTATTTTTATTACTGATTCTGACAATACAAAGGTATTTCCTTCTATGCAATTATAGTTACACTGATTTCACACTCATCAGAGGGGTTAGGAGCAAGAATTGAAATATTTGTTCAACTTGTGAAATCAGTTTTAAATTTAAAAAAAAAAGCACATTCCCCTTCAGGTAGTCTAATAATACGTGTGGAAATATGAGACCTGTTCGTGTCAAATCTAAGCTATCCATTTTAGATACACCAAACATTTTTTTTCTGAAGTGCCATAGAAATCTCATGCCAACAGCTAATATTCAACAACAAAGAATGACCCTTGGACTCACTGATGTAACTGGTGATGTTTACTTTGGCATTAGTATGCAAATATATTCAAATAAATTATTACTGATAGCATTAATTTCAACAGAACCAAATCTTGCCTCTGCAGAGTATTGCTTCATTCGCTGTACAAATGGCTGTAATTATAAAGCAAATTTAAATAAATTTTGCTAACCTGAAATGACTTAATAAATGTCCACAGTAAGGTTCTGATTCCTTCTCCTCTACTAAGCAGCTTCACCAACCTCATCACTCGGAAGAGACGGAAAAAAGTGATGGAGATTCTAGCGCTGTCTTCAGAGTTCTGAAGAGCATCATGGAGAAGTCAAACCAAATACAAACTCAAACATGCAACACTTCCAGAAAAACAACACCAAATGCAAAGGTGGAAGAGGTAAGATTTGAAAATGTATCTTGAGGGCCTTTTCACCTTGATAAACATGATATGAAAGGAAAAATTACATGCTAAAAACACAGGACCTGTAGAAATGCTTCACACATCACATGCATTTCCAAGAGTTCTGTTTTGTTAATAAGGACCATATTAGGTTGTTTGTAGTAGACTCCAATAGTACATTGACAATGAATGCAAACCACTGCATAACACCTTTGTAGTCAGACAGTCATGAAAAATACGGAAAAAAACGGTGGAAATAGACATGGCAAAAAGAATAAACTCAAATAGAGGTAAAACCACTGGGGTCAGCTTACTAATCTTACCCCAGACTCATCAGTTGTGACTGTTTCAGTTGGCTTTGGCTTTAAGAAATTAAGAACATTAAATATTAAAATCAAGTAAAAGATTAAAAAAAAACCCCAGCTTAACCATTAACAGAACAGTTTTAGTATCTGAAAGAAAATTAGCATCTTTCAACTTCATTTACTTTCTGAACATAATGTTAATATCCCTGTTGAGACCTTCCCTTTCTCTTTTCACGTTAGCTGACATGCTGAAATGTTATCGGTTTATTCATACTGAAATCTGCCAGTATAAAGCATGTTCAAGTTACTCAATGTAATGCAAATACAAAAGAAAATATCTACGCTTACACAAGTTAAACAAAACTAGCCATCAACTCCCACAGGTTATATTAAATTGTAGTAATCAGCCTAAATACAAGTCAGTAACAAAACTTTGGGGTCAAGCCAGCCTTTCAAAGACTCCTTTCTGCTGTGCTTCTTTGGAAGATTAGTTACTCCATCACTGGAACTTAGCCATATCCAACTAACGGCATTTTACATCACATCAGGAGCCTCCTTAACGCTAAGTGATTCACTTGTGATGAAGTCAGTGATGAACACTGGGCTTTGCAGTGCTTAACAAGAACAGATTTCCACTCTGCCAAAGTGATCATTTTGACATCTGAGCTGACATAAAAGGATCAGCATGGAGAAAGGACTTCAAGATTTGATTGATCCTTTGGAATGGATCCATATAACCTTCAGGAGCAACAGGGGGGAGGAAAGGCACATAACGTCCTGTTCATAGAACCAAACTGCATCCTGTGATGAAGAAACATATCTCTCTCTTTATAGTGACTCTGGGTGTCTTTGGATAAACTGTCTTGCTATTCTCAATGGTCAGACAGCAAAACAGCAAGCAAAGCTTAAAGGACCAGCTGCCTATGTTGTTCCAACTGTTTGTGCGGACAGCACCTTCTTTCAAAATCCAGCGGAAGCATCTTTAAAAACACTGATAGCAGTAGAACAAATGGGATCCTGGATGCTAGGTCCAAATGACAGATGTCTTGTTCTCTTGCCTGAGATATCCTCCTTCCACAGGGACACCTTTTAACAATTAGTCACATATAGAGGCAATTATCGTGCCTTCTCAGTGCTGCTTTGTCCTAGTTTGGGACCCACGACATGCCTTCATCGTGGATGCATCAGACACCCGTAGGGCCATGCTTCACAGACAAAAAACTCAAGTATTGCTGTTACCTTTGATAAAACTTGGGGAGAAGAAAAGGAAAAGAAAGGAACTGATTCTGCTGAAAATACTGACACAGTATTTCACGAAGGGGACATAACTGTTTAGTTGTGTGCAGTCTGCATACACATACATTACTGCCCTGCCAGAATATCAGTGTATTCTGAAATGGAGCCTTTGAAAGCTGGGATAATTATTAAATAGATGCATTAGTGCTAGCAAAAAGCTTGCTCTCATTAGATTACTGAGTACTTGTAAAACCAGACACCAAATCTAAGCTTTGTAGGCACTTACATATAATACACACAAAAAAAACTACTACATTAGAAATTTCCTGCATATTTCAACAATTGAAGTGAACCCACCAAAATACAGATAAAGGAGAATTCACAGTCACAAACATCAAAAATATTAAAATATTTATGTGGAAACAAAATCTTGCAAAGCTATCTACCTACTTCGAACACAAACCTGTACCAGTGCACACAGATCCACATTGTTCTTGACATTTTGGTCAAGAATTCCCTTTATCTCAGACTTTTCCAGAAGAAGGTTTTCTGCAGATGAAGCCTGACATTTCATATTAATCTCTGGTGACTGATGCACTCTGAGCCTGATACTACCTTAATTAGTGAGAAAATTACTTATTTATCACTCAAGGTCATCAAATAAACTAAGAACACTATTAGAAGAGCACTATGTAATGGGATAGGTAAGAACAGGAAAATGGTATTTTAGTTCTACCCATTTTTATTTAATTGCTTTCCAAATGAAAAACAGAATAAGTGTATGTTTTGATTTGGTTATGAAGAAGCCTTCACTAAAGGAAAAGTTGGTAAGAAAAACCTTTTACATGTAACTACCTTGATAATTACGTAATTGTCACTTTGGAAAAAGCAGCCAGCAATCATACAAACAAAATTATGTGAACAGCTGTAGTTCATGTGCTCAGGGATGCTGAGTGACACACCCCACAACTGATTGTTTTGCTAGTCTGAAGAGCACTGGATATGACTGTGTAGGCCTAGGGCTGTGTGATGCACACTCCTCTCATAAATCACTCATTTGAACTAACCAGTCTTGATTGCCTGTTTTGATGTTCGATCTGTGGCTGCTGAGAAGTGTTAGGGTATCCTATGCACAAGATTCTAAGTTATGGATACTGGAAGGAGCAGGCCAGGAATGAGAAAAGAAAACACACTCTTCACAAAAAGTTAATTGTACACAAATACCAAGATGGAGGCAGATGCTAGAAACAAACAATGAAATTTAACTCCTGATCCCAGCAGATATTTTTTTCTTACATAAGCTGAAAATATTCAACTTCTCCCAGCACTGGCCAAGCATTTAGGATTCAGGCATTTGAAGGCAAGTGAATCCTGTTTTTCACCCTCACTGGTGAAAAGGACCAGCTGCCTTTCAACCTCACTGGCACTTCACTCTGATTATACAGCACTCTGGTTTATATTATCATTCCTAACTATAATGAAGTCATGCTGTATCACAAAGAAAACATTACTCATATTTATAAAGGAAAATCTCAAAGGTAGTTAATATTTCTGTGTATCTGCCTAGCATAAAGTAACACTAAGATCTGGGAAACCAAGATGAAACACAGTCTTCAAGAACAGTGACTGACAGGCTGACAACAGAAAATGCCTGCTTCCTATGGATAAGGAAGAAAACACATCCCAACCAAACACACAACCTTACTGGCAACTTCAGCCGTACTATTTGACACATACACATGTAAGGAAGTGGCTCATACTGTATATGTAGGGAAAGCATAGTCTAGTCTATAGTCTAGTCTGCAGACTTGAGACCAGGGAGGCAGGTTGAGCAAAGAATGTCTATTTGGATGATGGTTGCTGATGAGAATGTAAATAGAAATGTTTCCTATGGTCAGGCAATCTGCCTATAACCTCCTCCTTCCCCTCAACTTTCATGGAGCATTCCTATACTAGTTATGTCTCAAATGTTTGGGGGGCAATAGTTCATCATTATCAAGGACTTTTTTCCCCTTGTGGGACTGTGAGATTCCTAAGATGACAGATGTGCTTCTGGGTCACTACTATGTGGCTGGTAATGAGCAAAGCTTGAAGAAATTAACAGTTTTAGCTTTTGCTGCTTGGCAAAAGCAATGAGGTAAATGAGGACAGAGATCAGCTAATTACTGTGTCTTCTGTTAGTCATGTGCCAGCTACTCTGAAAGCCTAGTTCAGCAAAGCACTTCACAGCTATGCATTTTAAGCCAATCCTTAAATACCTAATGTAGGCAGTAACATCCAATTGTTCTTTCTTAACAGAGCAGCTTTCTTCCACAGACAATCATAGTTCTCAAAACACCAGTGAACCTAAATTTCTGCCTCAATGATTAAAATGAGTGCAATCGGCCACCAGTTTTGGTCAAGAATCTATTGATGCTTATGTAAACTTTAACACTTATTCTAAACAGTAACTTGTCATTACACTCTTCATACGGCAACAACGTTTTGAAATAAACATCCTAACTGAAAAACGCTTCAATGTCAAAACTGTAACGGTGGGAAGCAGAGTGCCTCATGCACTGTCAGCAAGCTGTAGCTCTGTTTAAAAAATTAGACATGGTGAAAACCAGTGAGTATTAGTATACGGTGTTGGTGAAATGCTTCTAATGTGCAGACTGTGCCAAAGGGTGTGAGAGTATGCCAAACCAAAGGAACACATCCTGGTGATGTAATCGTGATTACAGCTGTAGAAGGAAACATGTGAATGACAAATACATTTGATGAGAGTAACGTATATAGGAATGCATGCAGGTTGCCAAAATATCTTCAGAATAGTGCAGTGTATGTGTGCCTGTACACCCATCTGTATGTACACACACGGCTTGTTCAGAGAATACGTAATGCAACTTAAACATGCTAGCAAGTAATTTTCTTCCTAGTTTTGGTGCTCTTTTCATTCCCTGTTCAGCATGAAACAAATGCCCATACAAAAAATGTAGTACAAACTTTGAATCAATGAAAAAACCCCAAAGCAGAAGAAATAAAAATGCTATTTTCATTTGTAAAGATATATTTAAAGTTCTAGGTTTACAGCTAACATATTGATGTATTATGATGACAATTAATACATGTTCAGTTGTGAAGTAAAGTACCTGAATTATTAGAATTAACATATTCATGAAACCGGCTCAGAAAGTTACTCCTATTTCCAAATTAAAAATTGCAAGGAGTACAGATTTCATACTGCAATGAGACT
The DNA here is from genome assembly GCA_013397515.1 of Upupa epops. NCBI lineage: Eukaryota > Metazoa > Chordata > Aves > Bucerotiformes > Upupidae > Upupa > Upupa epops. The sequence goes on along the minus strand of VZRI01011630.1, from coordinate 47,507 downwards.
TGCATTAACAAAAGAAAACCCATATAGGAATGTATTTTTCTGTCCTATCCTTCAGCCAAAAGAGGTATTTTTGCAAAAGTCTGCAAAATTTATTATCAGCATTGAAAATATAAATTACTAGTAAGAAAACTTAAGTTATAACACATAATACTGATGCATAAATTTGGATTTAAATTGCACTGGAGTGCTTTTGTTAAAAATCGGTATGTGGGATCTCTTCCTGAGGGCTGATATGTGGTTTTTAATGCTTTCCTCCACACCAACAAGTCCCACCAGTTACTTCATGAGAGTACAGCTATGCAAAAACAAGCAGCAGCCTTCCTAGCAGATATTCCTCTAGCTGTCTAGCAAACAAAAAGAACATCTCACTGTTTGGAAGTTGATGTTATGCTCTGGGTAGCAGTGGCACTGTGCTCCTTCTTACCAAACGGCAGAATACCCAATTCCTGTTTGGTGAAAGAGTGTTTTGGTGTCTGCCATGGCTACTAGCCACTGCCAGCTGCTGTAGCAGTGTAAGAATTGAAGCAGCCTGAAGTGTTTACATGGTCATACAAGACAGATTTTCCTGAGGGACTCAAGCCCTCTATCAGCAAAGTACTTGAATTTTACTACAATCATTAAATTAGTCTCATAGGGATTGCACGAAACATTAGCACAAAAGAAAAGGAAAGCAAATTCTCCATTATTTTCTCAACATTTTGGCAGCACAGGAGCAGTAAATGAAACTTAAGAATGTGAATGAAAATCTTTGTAACTACTACTGAACAATGTGATCATGCCTCCAAGTCATCCACTGCTGGTCATCCAAATGGTTTCTGCTCTAACAAATAGGATAATTTCTATACAAACAGGATAATTTCAATACAAACAGGCCAGTTTGGAACTTTTCTGTTACTCCTCTGTAAGAACTTGCTCATTTATTCAGAATTTATTTCCAATTTATTTCTCTCTTATTTTTCTGAATTTATATTTGTTCATCTCCCAGGATGGACTGACCATCCTGTGTCATCTCATGTTTAACTTAAGTGGAACCATTTTTATGACCACATAAGACCTTGCAAGTCATGCAAAACTTTTTGAACAGAAAATGTTACAAAATCCAAAATTATATAGGTTTTAGTAGTGGGGGTTTTATTGCTATTCCATATATATATATTTAGTTATATATACTTGCCTCTAAAAATTTCTAAAAATAAAACAAACATGGAAGCCAATTAGGTTCATAAAAAAAGAACTGATTAAAGGAAGGAATGTTAAATGACAGAGTAAATTTAAAAAACAACTGCAGACAATAGTGTATTACCAAAATATATGTTGCTCTGAGGTGGTTAATTTCTGGAGTTGGTCCTTGATCCAATCATTGAGGACACTGAGCAGTCACATAAAGTGCTGAACACATTAAACACTGATTTTCAGGGGTACAGAAATATTCAAACCAGGCATTTCCTGGACTATACGTGAATGGGAGCTAACTGGATCAGAAGCATCAACCTCAGGGCACCATATACATTACTATCAAATGTTTAAAAAAGAATAAAAGGAACAACAAAATAAAGAGAAGACATCTAATGTTAAGAATTTACTACTGAATCCAAGGTAATTTCAACTAGAAAGCCTAACCCATTCTCTTGAAACAAAGGGGTCAGATACAAACTTCCTGAATAACAGAACTTGCTGGCATTTGGACTCTGATGTACGCAGACTATTAGAACGATGCTGTGCTGTTCCCACAGCATGGGGCAGTAAGACTCGTAAGCCTATAAGAATGTTTAGTTCACTGTGAGTACAGTATTTTAGGAAGTCACATATTTTCAAGTCTTCTTGCACACTGATAACAAGGATGGCTATAGTCAGGCAGTTACAGCTGCACCAAGGTCTGATTTCACAGGAGTTCTAGCAATTTACAGTGTTCCAGATCACCCCTCAAACAAAGCTGAGCATCCAAAGTTTAGCACGTTTGTACAGTGGGAATTTTCAAAGGTGCCATTTCAATAGTTCTTGAATCCCACTGAAAACCAAGTCTTGTTAGCATCTTAGCAGAGCTGCAGATTTCTCAGAACCACTGTCAGTGTTAGATAAAGAGTACAGGCAGAACACCAAAATGCCATTAAGACTCTAAACTACTGACATGGCTTCGAACAATTTACAGGAAGCAGGAATGATTCAGTAGAATCAAAACAATAAAAGCTGTAAAATTTCAAAGTATTTCCCTGCACACTCTGCAATAGTTTTCACAGTTTTGTGAAAATTGGAAATCAAGCCCCAAAATATATTGAAACAGTAAGACAGTAATGACTTGCACAAAGCACAGAAAAGGTGGAAAACACAAAAAAAGTGGAAAAGACCATCAACAGACAATACACAGTGCACAAAGCTCTGCTGTGCAGTTCTGGAAGATGTCAACTTGAGCCTTTCATCTCTAGTGAATGTAGTAAGAATAACTAAGAAGTGATAGTGCTAGTTCCTGACTGTGGTGTGTTCTTTTCCTGAAGATCATTACTTGATCTCTGGAGTAGTTTTGAGACAACTGTGTGAATTACTAGAATGACACTGTTCTTCACATCAGAAAGCTCAGCAGTGATCATTTAGAAGTAATGCTGTCACATTAACACTGTCCATCAGGGGTTAAATATACTGGTATCTTCTATGATCTCTGAAGTACAATCGAGCTATTTTTCAGTCTCTTCACAATCAAGTACATCTTGCAAGTACATTAGGGAAAGCTATTCAAAATGACTGGTCTTTTTATAATCCTCAGAAATCACGCTCCTCTAAACCAGTTCTACTGTGAACGGGACAAAACCAACACAAAGACCCCAAAACCAAACAAAAAAACCACCACAAAGAAACCCCAAAAGAAACCAAAGAAAACCAAAACATCAAATTAGAGGCACTTGAAAATAGCTGCTCCAGGAACTGTTACTATACTTTTGAGACTTGGCTCAATGGGACGATGGGGTTCTATGACCAACTCTCCTTGCAAGTTCCTTCACACATAGAAAGATCCATTGTTCACTGAGAACTGAACAGAAACAGTCTGTTATCTAAGGTTCCTTTGAGGTACTTCTGCTCCCGTATCACCATACCACTCCTCCACTATGCTTTCCAGAAGGCAGTTAGTTGAGAGATTCTCACAGTTGAACAAAAAAGGAAGGAATTTTGAAGTGAATCAGCCTAAAACTTGTTTTGATTGTGTTTACTCCTGGAGATGGCAGTGTAGAATCTGCAGCTTTATAAAGAAATGTGAAGTCCTTAATGAGGACTAATAGAGTGTTTATGCTCTCTTAAAAACAAGTCTGTTTTCTATGTGCGGTTGAAATGCATCTGTAACTGCTACTGCTGTGCTTCCTGAATAGACTAAGGACAAAGGTGATTAAAAACTATGTACATCACTGTCAACAGCAGATACTGCACTAATTGATGCCCATGCCAATGCTCTGAAGAGAGACCTGTGTGGGGACATTATAACTAGTGTTCTCTTTGATAGCAGCTTTATCCACTCATTTCTGTCCTACTACGGCCATCCTCTGCTCAGCACCTCATTCAGCCATCTGTGATGTCTTCAAACTTGTGGAAACAGAGCTTGTACAGCTATGAGGGTAAGAAAAGCTGTGGGCAAAGGCTGCTTAAGCTCACAGAGATGCCAGCTGAAATCCTCATCAAACCATAGCCTCAATCACAACCAGACTGATAAATTCGGGCTCCTAATAAGGGGTCTGCTGATCTGAACAATGCACTGAAAGCCAAATACTGTCTTCCAGAAAGATCTTTCATGGGTATTCGGCATTGTCTTTCTTTTTCACCTCATCCTGAAGTGCCTAGAACAGATCACAGTCTACTCTAATACAATTTCAGCTCCCTGTTCCTGGGCAATTTCATTAGCTTGGTATCCACTGTTCCAAAATCAAGGGTCTGTCTGAATGGGGTAAAGGGTATAGTTTCTGCTATTGTCAGTAGGAAAGTAATCCTCTGAATTGGGCTGCTGCCATAAATCATTTGAAATAGAAACTAACATTTGTTTTCTGAGAAAACCTGTTGTGATGAAATGAGAGCCACTGGATGGTTTTCCTTCCCCAAAACATGATACACATATTGCAATTGAAATATTCACCTCTGGGGAGAGTTTATTAAAACTTAGAAGTATTGTCAAAGATTGTACACATTAAATGCTCATTCTGAAACAAAACCATTTGGGGAACCCGTACTACAATCCATTGGGGTAAAAAAGAGGTGTCTAGCAAGTCGCTGCAATGTTACTAGCCAGCTCATAAACTGTGACTGATATAGAGGAACATGGTTGTGGAGTCTCCTTCTCTGGAGATGTTCAAGACCCGCCTGGATGTGTTCCTGTGCAACTTAGTCTAGGTGGTCCTGCTGTGGCGGGGGGATTGGACTAGATGATCTTTTGAGGTCCCTTCCGATCCATAATGATTCTATGATTCTTTGCAAGCTGAGTATCTTCAAAGAATACCAAGCACCTATTTCCACCTACAGCTTTCTCTGATTAGTCTCTGATAGAGGACCTGTTGGCTTTAAAATCTTCATCGATGATCTGGATGAAGGGATTGAGTGCACCAAGCCGGGTGGGTGTGTTGATCTGCTAGAGGGTAGGGAGCCTCTACAGAGGCCAACAACATCCTGACTTAATTAGAAATAGTGTGGCCAGCAGCAGGAGGGAGATGATCATCCCCCTGTACTCAGCACTAGTGAGGCCACACCTCAATTATTGTGTTCAGTTCTGGGCCACTGAATGGAAGAAGGGAACCAAAGTGCTTGAACATCGCCAGAGAAGGGCAATGAGGCTCATGAAGGGTCTAGAGGACAAGTCCTGTGAGGAGCAGCTGAGCAAACTGTAGTTTTTTAGCCTGGAGAAAAGGAGACTGAGGGGAGACAGTTAACACTCTCTACAAGAGTTGAGTCCTTCACCTGGGAAGGAGGAAAGAAATGCATGAATACAGGCTGGGGGACGATCTACTAGAGAGCAGTTCTGTGGAGAGGGATCCTGGAGTTCTTGTGGACAATAAGTTGTCCATGGAACAGCAGTGTGCTCTTGTGGCCAAGAAGACAAATGGTATCCTGGGATGGATCAAGAAGAGTGTGTTCAGCGGATCAAGATGGGTCTTCTCCCACTCTGCCCTAGTGAGGCCACATTTGGCATGTTTTGTCCAGTTCTGGGCTCCCAGTTCAAGAGGGACAGAGAGAGGGATTGAGAGAGTTCAACACAGGGCCACAAGGGTGATAAGGAGACTGGAGCACCTGCCTTATGAGGAGAGATTGAAAGATCTGAGGCTTTTTAGCTTGGAGAGGAGAAGGTTACGAGGGGATATAATCACTGTATACAAGTGCATGAGGGCTGGGTGTCAGTTACACCCTGTGATAGGACAAGGGGCAGTGGGTGTAAGCTAGAGCACAAAAAGCTCCATGACCATATGAGAAAACATTTCTTTACTCTAAGGGTTACTGAGCATAGGAATGGGCTGCCCAGGGAGGCTGTGAGAGCCTACTTCTCTAGAGACTTTGAAGACTTGTCTGGATGCCTTTCTACGTGACCTGTCTTGTGATCCTGCTTGAGTGTGGGGGTTGGACTCAATGACCCCTGGAAGTCCCTTCCAACCCCTAATGATCAGTGTATCTGAAAGGAGGTTGGAGTGAGGAGGGGAACAGCCTCTACTCCCTGATGGAAAATGAGAGGACCAGAGGAAATGGTTGCAAGCTGTGCCCCAGGAGAGGTTTAGGGTGGATGTTAGTAAGAATTTCTTAACCCAAAGGGTTATAAAATAGTGGAATAGGCTATCCAGGGCAGTGGTGGAGTCACCATCCATGGGGTTATTTAAAAGGCAGACAGATGTAGTGCTGAGGGATATGGTTTAGGGGTGAACAGGCAGTGCTAGTTCAAAGATTGGACTTTATGGTCTTAAAGGTCTCTTCCAACCAAAGATGCTGTCCATAGACATGAGTCTTGGGGATCTGCCATGCCATGGGTGTTTGTGGATAAGTTAGTTCACAGAATGATAAAAACAGGTAAGATCTTCAGCAGGTGGAATACACTAACATCACCTACTGTCTTCACTGCCTGAATGTTTTCAGTGGGTGGGCTGGATCCAAGTCTCACCTTCTTCAGTTTCCCTTTTTGAGGGCTCAAGAAGCATTAGAGAGAAGAGGTGCTTTCATCTGAAATTTTATTCAGACTAGCTAAAGAAACAAGTAAGGATGGAAAGCAATTCCATATCTTCTGGCAAGGTTTCTGTTATCTTTCATTTATCATTTTTGTGATACAGATTTCCTTGTCAAAACCAGCAAGTCAGATAGGAAACAGGCAAACACACACAGTATTCCCCTATCCGTTTAAGTCTTAGAAAGGGATCTTTTCATTGCCCAAACACCTATAGTGGCCATCATTCATGATTTTAGTGAAAAGATGGAGTTTTCCAAGAACTACAAGAGCAATTCCAGCTTCAAAACATTTTCTGCAGGGTGGGAGAAGAAAAAGCAATAGGAAAAAATAATTGTTTTATTTTCCATAAGATGGAAAGTCTTACATTCTCTATGCACCCATCACCTGCTACCTTATGAGATGTGAATGCTAACTCTAAAAACTAAACTCTAAAAACTAAATCTCTGAGAGGAAAAAAAATCATTGTTAAAACAAGCCACTGAAACACCTTGCATCTTTACTTATCATGATCAAGGTACCTACAAAAGTCACTGGGCCTCAAGTAAAGAAGTAACAGAGACAAAATTCCTTTTTCATTTATAAAAAGTTTTCAGTATTTTCTGTACATATTTAGAAAAACAAAATTTGCATTGCCTTACTATGCTGTGTGCATGTCAACTATGTGGCCTTAGAGTAGCAGCTTGTACAAAGAACTACATCAATGTTTTTGTCTTTGATTCCAGGATAAAGCATTCTATTCTAGAAAGGGATCTGGGGGGATAACGTTTACATTTTCTGTATTTCTTGTTGACAGCAATTACTTTTTAGTGCATGAACAGTTGCTACTTACATTAACTTCTGTAATAGCAATATCAACGACGCTACCAACAACAATTAAGGCATCAAAAGTGTTCCATGCATCAGTGAAATAGTGCTGTTAGGACAAGCATTCAGCAGAAAGAGAGCAAGAGAAAAACACAAACAGAAAAAGAGAAGAAAAGGACAGTGTTATAACACAGAAACACTCTAGACTTCTCTGATGTACCACTATACAATTTAATCTTTCCCTCTCATAGCTAAAAGAAAATTGGTAGAAAAAAAGGCTATTTATTTCTGATATAAATGTAATTGACCCATGACTGGTCTGTACTCAAACTTTAGAAACATCAGATCAAAATCTGTGACTTGTCCAGATGATGGAAATAGTGGGGAGACAGAGAAAGAGAAGTAGGGACTGGGGAAAGTAAGCTGGGGTATACTCACATCAGCTTCACTGAGAACGACGTCTACTATGCTGCCAATAACGATGAGGGAGTCAAACGTATTCCAGGCATCACTAAAATAGCCCTGAACAGAGCAGGCAGGGTGCAAACGTTTGTGATTACACATGAAATGTCAAATATTTGCATACTTCTGTTTAGTTTTGCATAAACAGAAATTAGTTAAACAAAACCTGTGGTCTAATGAGAAAACAAAACAAAACAAACAATATTGCCTACTGAAGGAAAAGCAACATAAATGTGCATGTGTGTGTATATACACACTTCATATCTATACATGTACAGACACACACAGACACACACGCAGTACACATGCATAATACACCATCGTGTAAGCGCAATGTTGGCAAGCAAGCCATCATCCCAGACTGATTTTGGACATCTTAGTGTCCTTACAAGCACGGCCAGATCCCTTTAGTAGTATTTCTACACAACCAAGCCAATTGAAACCTCCTTAACATTAATGACTTTCTGGCAGTCCTATCTAAGTAAGAATATTCAAGGGGCCAAATCTCAGCACTTACTAAGCATGCACAGTTATTAAAGTGGAACTGTGCATAAATACTGGAAAATAGAGTTATTTTTCTGTACATAAACCAGGTTTAATATAGGAACTCACAGTACACATTTGCAGTCATGACCTGATTCTGTAACCAGCCAAGTTAGCGCTAGGCACTCAAACAATTTCTTAATTACATCAGTCCAATGCCTGAAAATTCATTGTCATCAATTGCTTAGTCACCCTTTGGACATTTTACGGCTGAAATATATTCTCTATATGTGTGTTACTGGCATACTGCTGCAAATGGTTATAAAGTGCTAAAATGCAATCAGCTATTGACATTGAAACTGCACACTTAAACACAAAGATATTTCAGAAGAAACCTTGATGTGTGATCCAGGATCAGTCTGTTCCTGGCAACAGATTACTCTGTTGAAGGCAACTCTATAGAGACAAGATATGTTTGTTTCCCAAAATTTGCCTAGCTGTTAAAAGAAATCATAACTGGAAAATTACTGCACTAGCGCTTTTTCTCATTCAATACAGTAACTGATCAGGCAGCCATGACTGAGAAGAGTGCATTCCATGACAAAGGCTGAAAGGGACATTTTGTGTTCAGCTTTCCCGGTAGTTAACTTAAAAATCCTTTCTTGTCAGCCACAAAGCTCTAAAAATAAATTCAGCAAAAAGTTTAAAATGACGAATGTGCTAATCTAACATCATGCCTAGTTCCACTCATTACACTGTTTACATAAAATACTGGTTTAGCTGAGTAGTCGGTTACGTGTGCTGCTAACACAGAAAAGCAGAATCAGCTACAAATGTTGTTAGAATTGGGCAGTACTTTTCTCAACATTTTGAGCTGTTAGAATTTCTAGTAACTGCATTGTATTGGTTATACTTGAGTGCACTACTATTTGATAAAAGCTAATTTCATGTTGAAATTTGCTCTTGGAGACTATGAAGGAGCTGCTACAGCAGAAGAGAGCTCTACAGCGTATTTTAGGAGAATAAGCGCTGAGCAAAGCCAGGAAAGCCTCGTTATGCTTTCAATGTACTTTCATGTAGCTCTTTTAAGGGTTGAGCTGCTATAATCATTCCCACACTTAAGGGAGGGACTGCAAGAAGAAAACAGAGTATGATTATGTATATATGGCCTTATGTGCCACATGTTTTGCTTCTTTGGTATTCATCATCAATTCCAAAGCCTTGGGACAAAAGTCAGTATTCATAAAAATTTACCTCCTGAACAAACACATTGATTTTTGAGAGCTCCTGCATGATTCACTGTTGCTCCTTCCTTATTGATCCTGCTTCACAAGAACAACACTCCCAAAGTTTCTACTAAACATCATGCTGAACTGTCTCAATGGTACTGGAATTTATAAGCCTAAAAGAGTTAGCAGCTGACAATTAAAGAAAGGGATCTACTTTCAATAGGTCCTGACGATGCCTATTCTGTATTTCTCTTATTTAAAAGAAGCATCTTTGTTGATTTTAAAATAGTGGTATTTATATATATATATATGTACGTGAAATAAGAGACTATTGGCAAACAGAAAACAGATAATCAGCACAGTCCTGAGGTCTGCTATCTATCCTCCTCTACTATGGGAATCCAAAAAGGTCCTCCAAATAAAGTTTCATTTCTTTGACAGGAAAAGTTCCTTTACTAGACACTGAAATAACAGTCACATTTTCATTCAATACAGCTAGTATACACATTTGTTTACTTTATGAAACCTTTTCCATCAGTATAGACAAATATTGTTCAAAGTAAAATGTGAAGCAAAAGCATACAAATAAACAAAACAAAAAAACCCAAGAAAAAAAAGAGAAAATAAAGATGGTTTTGGAAAAGGGAGGAATGGACAAGTCACAGCAAATAAACATCATGCAAGTAAATTGTTTTCACCACTGCAATAACCCAAGATCAATTCACTTACTAGCCATCTTTCCTTTTTTCTCACAAAAATCTGATGTAAAATGACATGGAAAATCATTACAAATTTAAGTAACAACTAACTAGCACAAAGCTCCACACACAGTACGTGTTGACATATTCTTTTAGCTTTCATGGCTGCTTTGTTTGTACTGTATTAAACCACACTAAGAAACAGATTTCAGCAAATGTTCAGAAAAAATGCCTGCTCTTTTAACTTCCATTGTGAAAAGCTTGTTCATTGAGATACACTGAAAGATGAAATCACAAATTGTGGGGAACAGGTAGGCATAGGAATTAACATATGTTTCTATAGATCTACCACATTAATATTTTAGTCCTTTTAGTACTCTGTCGAAAAGTTTAGGGCCTCAATCTGTAAAGTACTATGTGTCCCAATCTCCCAGTCAACAAGTGTGCCAGACACTCAGCATCACCTTCAAAATCTGTCACTTATCCAAGTTTTAGATATTGCAGAGCTGGAAGGGAATTTTCACGTCTTGGTTTTAAACAACACAATATCAAAGTAAGAGTATCAATAATTTAAGGGAGCCTTAAGTTTGTATGAGCTGTGAAACCAGATTGTTTTTCAACATATTAAGGGGACACTGTCAAGCAGATGAGAGAAAAACTAAGGTTTTTATCTATTCTTCTTTTTACAGAATAATAGAGGGTCTATTTGATGTGTTGAGCATCTCTGAAATAATTTCTAAATGCACAGAATCAATAAGCAAAGGTTCATCCATTCTGACTAGACCAAGAAACCCACTAGTAACATAACCAATGAGCAGTCTTTCCTCACAGAGCCTAAAGCAAAACATTAGGTGGGGTTTCAGACCATTCCTACTGCTATAAAAGCTTTGTATGAGTTCAAGCAATTTGGTTTTGTTTTAGGCATGTACTGGTTTAAATTTAGATTACTAGGACATTCGCTTTCTGCTTAAGACTGCTAGCTGATTCACTATTATTAATGAAATACATAATGTATGTAGCCAATAAGCATTTTGTTCCAACAAATAAAGTTACACTCTTCCAAATATTATAGGAACACCTTTAAAGATAGTTAGCTGTTCCCTTCCTGCTAATTAATATCTGCACAAAGTCAGAATAGCCTTTTGACCTTGAACTACTAATTTAAGTGTTTAAGGTGTTCTGCATCTATAGGGGAATAAATTTGGAAAATTAGGACCTTTCACTGAATGTCTGCTCTTCAAACCCTCAGGGTCCAGATCGAGTGATCTCTCACAGTAAAAGCATCCAACCAATAGAAAGCATGTTGCAACAGAATTAAAACTAAAATTGTACAAAGCCTGTACAAAGATTCACAATCTTCTTTCAAAGAGCAGATGATAAAATGCAGCAAACTTTTCTGAAACTTCAGTGTGAAACGAGGATATAGAACAAGAATACAAATCAGGCAACACAATCAGCATACTCATGACACTGTGGTCCACGTATCTGAACTAGCTCCTCTGGGGTCTTATATTGCCTTATTTTAATGTTCTTAGCATTAAATAAGATAGGTGACACAAAAATACAGATAAATTTATTAGAAATGTACAATGGACTGAACAGTGCAGAGCAAGACTACAGGAGAGTGGGTAAGCATCCACCCAGAACCCCACACTTCACATCTCAACACCAGACCTCAAGTGATGTGTGATTTGTTTACTTCTGCAGGCAAGCACAAGCTAGTTTTAAATTAGGTCAGTCAGGTTTCACGGGCAAGCTCATGACTAAACAGAAGCTGAATACTTTTGAAAAGCTGGAAAAACGTTAAACATCTATTCTGCACTGACCTCTGGGCAGCCATGACCATGTTACTATAAAATACGAGAGCCGGCTCGTTTAAAGCGAGAATGAGATTATCCACAGAGCCTATAGTTATCCAATTTGCTACTTAACACCAAGAAAGGGCACAGGTCACAGCCAATTACAGATGCAGATGTCTCGATAAATTTAAAAGAAGGATGATGGAAAATGAAAAAACCCAGCCTTAGATGGTGAGATCCCTGCATTTCAAATAACATCTCTGGCTTTTTTCAGATTCCATGTACAGCAACTGACAACACTTTACTTATTAACACAGATACAAGCCCAGAACAAACAGTGACCTCATTGTACTGGAAACAAAATCTAGTTTAGTTTTTCATAATTAACGTTTGCATGGTCATAAATGCAGTATGAGAGCTGAACAGAGCGGCATCATTAACTGTCACAGCCTGGTTTTGTTTTTTCCAGTTAGTTATTGTAGTTATCAGCTTCTCTTGCAAATCAACTTTGGAAAATGTGCCTGCATTATTCATTTTGACAGTGTCCCTTTAAGGCAAGGGCTCAACTACTCACTGTGTGTATTTGGCCCTCGACCAAATGTTTTCTATGTACAACTGAAGAAATAAAACCACAAAAAGGCTACTGAATATGCAAATTATTTATGTGCCTGCTTGTAGCTTTTGACTATATTTTATAAAGGCATTGTTTTGCATTTTAAAACAGGAATATAAGATAGAAGTCTGTCCTGGAGATTAACCTAAAGTTATGAATGTAGTACTATGAATAGGAGATGGGATATTGCCTGTAACAGGAAATTAGTTATCTGATTTATAAAGGGATATTTTTATTTCCTCAGAATATTTCATGTCTCATTATATAGCTTGCAATACTTTTTTCTGATATCTGCATTTCATTTCCTGGAAATATTATTGGACATTTCTATTATTATTTCAGTGACAGATAAATATAAGAAATGTGGGTTCTTTTTGATCTTTGAATAATACATAGCTAGTGTGAAACTTAATTCCTACGGTGATGACCTAATTAAATCATAGCTAAAACTTACCTTAGGTTTGAATGCAATCAGTTTCAAAACCATTTCAACAGTGAACACTCCTGTGAAAACCATGTTCATAATGTCCATTGCATCATTAAAGAGCTTAGACTGTCCATAGTGCTGTGAATGAACAATACAATACTGATAAAAGTAAAAGCTTTAAACTATTAAGTGAAAGTAAAGCAGCCTAAGATACAGTTGGCAAAAATGCAGTGCAGGAAACTGTTTTCTGGTAGTATTTATGATGCACTCCTATATATAAATATATACTTATAAGACTAGCTGGTTCAAGATTGGCCTGGATCTGTTCCTGTGCGACTTGGTCTACGTGATCCTGCTACGGCAGGGGGATTGGACTAGATGAGCTTTTGAGGTCCCTTCCGATCCCTAATGATTCTATGATTCTATATCTGGTCAAGAGTGGAATTGTTTAAATGTATACAGTTTAGACACTGAATGGACAAAACTGTCATTCCTTTACATCCTAAGGGAATCTCCACAGAGATGGTTTTGAGAGGAAAACTATTCCCTCAAAAAAGGAGTATTAGGCAACAGCAGCTTCCCAAGTTTCCTATGCTAGGTTTTAAAATACATAACCTTGTGTCACGGCTGCTTAGAAAGCCCGCAGTATGTTAGTCACAGAAGAGCACACATCATGTAGGAATGGTATTTTTTAAAAGATAGAGTGCATGAAAGTTTATTGAAAAGGAATGTACACCGGTTTTCTGAACTGAATTTGAACCATTCTTTATCATACTGAAATCTGAATTATTGGGGTAAAGAAAAAGAAACGATTGAAAAGATGACAGAAATACAGACTAGTCCAATCCAACCACATACGGAATGGTAAATATATGAAATGAACACAGAACAAGTACACAGAGGTGAAGGCACTGCATAAGAGTACTTGAGATAAAAGAATCTAAATTGTTGAGAGGAACATTTGCTAACAAAATCAGCCTTTTATCTTTACATATTGTCTCACATCGATGATTGTGGAAATACACACAAGTAACACATGTTAAATTGCATTGCAAAATAAAGCTTCAATAGCTTAATTAGGTTAGACCCTTATCAACATCAAGCTGTTGTAAACAATTTTACTTCAGAGAGCCAATGAACAGACTAGAACATGTCACAGAAGAGTATTATGGTCAGAGGTGCTTCTTTTAAAGCTTCACTTCATAAAGAAACCAGAGATTGCCATAAATTAAAGGCAGTGTATCGCCCACATACTTCCCTTCCCATGCCACCAGATTCAAAAGAGCTTCTGTTTTTCCTACCTGCATAGCCAAGCAAAGTGTGTTCAGCATGATGAGGACAAACATGATGTATTCAAATCCAGTAGAATTCACCACATACCAGAACTTGTACTGGTAAGGATTTTTTGGAATGTATCTACGGAGAGGACGCGCCTTCAGAGCATATTCTACACACTGACGCTGTAAAGGCATATGCACAAAACATTGTAAGCATACACCTAACAGTTAAATCAACACAAAATTTAATTGCTAAGTGCAAATAAAAGTCTTAAAAACAGGCAGTCTACCTACTCAATACAGGTTTTTGTTATTACTACATATTAATAAAATAATCAAGTACCTCGCCAATACTCGGTTGGTTATTTGCAACTGTATTTAATCATAGACAGAGCCACATACAAAGAATTAATGCTCATGGAAATTCTGAAGTGTTTTGCCTTTACAGAGTGTAGTAGCATACAGCAGTACAGCATTTTATTTGCAGTATGTAGCATGACTATATACTATATATAGTATAGTGTACTGAATATCCATTACAGATATGTGACTCTATCTATAAATCATGCTTTCACTTTACTAAATTTTCAACCACCATTTTATCTTGATAACATGGAACCCTAGAAAAACAAATGCTGAGGAACTATTATTCATAGAACCAAAACCATTCAGGTTGGAAAAGACCTTAGAGATCAGTCCAACCAGTAACCCTACTCTACCCAGCTTCACTTGTTTAAATGGTGTAACAGGGGGACAAGAATATCTGAAAAATAATAATATAACCGTTGAGTATCTGAAATAATTAAACAATAAAAGGGGACAGATCTTTAAAATTTGAGTCTGACTATTCCCTGTGAATTTCTAGATAAATAGGGGAATAAAACAGCAGAACATTTTGAACACTTCTCCTTGAACACTTTCAGACTTTTTGGGACATAAAACTTATTTTCCTGTTGTCATTTAAAACCTACTCTTCCAAAGGAAAGCTGGCAAATGCTGTTCTTCCTAGAGTCTTACTTTGATGTCACATTAAGGAGCTAACAAGATTTCACAGTGAAAGAGTGGCATGCTGTACTTGGAGGGGGGGAGAGAAACATAAAATGACGTGAATAGCACTTTTAGTAGTTATTAAATCAATTTTTTACTAAGATATGTGTTTGGTGCCATCTTCTGACCCAAAGCAGCAAGGAAGCTCTGCATGCATAAACAAAGTTAAGAATTCATTATTTCTTTTAACCTGGTTTTTGTCCAGCTCACAGTTCTTATACTCTTGTTCTCCCTGTTCTTGGAACGTAACAATGACAAAACCAACAAATATATTCATCATAAAGAAAGCTATAATGATGATGTAGATGATGAAAAAAATGGAGATCTCCACTCTATAGTTGTATACAGGTCCTACATTTTCACCATTTGAATCAATGGCTTTGTATAGCAGCCTGAAAAACAAAGATTTCATCTTTATTAGTATTATTAACATGACAAAAGAGACTAAAACATGCAGAATCGGATAACAGGATTCAGAAATGGTCTGCTGCTTACTGTTACCTTCTACTTAGTGACAGTGCATACAAGCACATTGAAACCAGAGGATTTGCACTTGAAGCCATATGTTTTTCTCCAAAAGATGGCTTTGGTATTATACCCCACCCTGCCACCCCCCCACACACACCCCCAAAGTTATCCTCTAAGAATGTTCTCTTTTAGGGAAAGCGGTGGTTTGCTCCCATGTAGTGTACTCCTAATTTTTTAGTAAAATTTGTGTTATTGAAAGGGCATTAATAGACAGACTTGTAGAAGGATTACTTACGGTAGAGCTAGGAAATAACGCATTAGGGCAAATGTAGCTGAAAGATTAGGAATCAATATGATTGCCCCATATAGGTAGAGATAAATCAAGACACAGGAAAGGTGCACAGATTCAGAAGGACCGCAGGTAGTTTTCATTCCACAATTAGTAAGCTTTTATTCCATGACTTAATAATGCTTTGTTGCCCAGAATCTCCTGGTAAATGATAAAGAACTGTTCTGGAAACTGTAACCATCATAACATGCTGTGAAAACAGGAATTCACTCACGCTGGCCAGCCTTCAAAAGTGGATACTGTAAAAAGGGCCATCATAGCAGACAGAACATTATCAAAATTGAAATCACTATTTTGCCAGACTCTCTCTTTAACCATTGGATTATCAACATCTCCATCTTTATAAACGATATATATCCCTCTGTGGGAAAGAAACAAACTATCATTAGTGGAATATTACATTAGCCTCAAAATCACTCATTCCTCTATCCAAAACAGTTTTTTCTCCTTCCCTAACCTTATTCTGTTTTCTTAAGAACCTGTGCCTTCTGATAGACTTAAGACAATCACTACAACTTATATGAACATGAATGGTCAGACACACGCCTGCCCCTATCTGCTATGTTTTCAATTGTTCAGAATAGAACATGTCACATTCTTAGATCAAAGATGTTCTCACCGGCACTCCTCAGGGTTCTGTTTTGCCTCATCTGTGCACTTGTAGAATTTTCCCTACATAATAAAATGAAAAGCAATGACAAAATGCAAAATATGCAGAATAAACACATTTACACACTGGTTCAGAACAGAACCAACCCAGTTCCAGCAGCAAGCCACTGAAAATTCAACTCTGCTTTGCCTTTCTTGGTAAAGTGTAAATTTCAAACACCCACTTACCTTAAACAGTTGCACTCCAATACAAGCAAACATAAACTGCAGCAGAGTTGTGACAATCATGATATTACCAATAGTTCTAATGGCCACAAAGACACATTGAACAACATGCTGGAAAGAAAGAAATAATATACATTTTAAGATAACTTGGTACTTGTTATCATAGAAAACACACTATAAAATATATTTTATTGTTTAAAACTAGGGTTCTTTTTCTCAGCGTTATACATACTACCATAAATAAACTTGTCTTCTACATTTGTCTAGAAGTCTGTTGACATAGACCCACCAACACCAACTGACTAAAAATTACGGAAGTGCTATAGGAAGACAAAACATTGCTCTGACACGTTGGTTCACAGCAAGTATTGTGGTCAAGATGTACTCTTTGTACTGGTGTTCCTCCACAAATAAACTGCTATAAATGTGGGCAGTGTCCCAGAGCATTAAGAATCAGGAACTGATTTATGCCTTTGACCTGTGAACTTGTCTAGGCAATTTGCCTTGTGCAAGAATTTTCAACCTGATGCAGGACTGAAGAATCAGGCCAACAGAAATATAACTCAAAATATACAAATAAACACCTTAAGTCCTTTTGCTCTGTTGATTGCCCTTAGAGGCCTCAAAACTCTTAAAACTCTGAGGATCTTCACAACTGAGATAGCACTTGACCTGTGGGGAAAAAGAAAATGGTTCTGTTACTTTTAGGCAACTGGGTTTACTACCAAGAATAGCAATGTTTTGCAATTTCTTTATACATGACATTTCAAAAAAGTCTCAAGATACACATAAAAATGTGTTAAATCCTTTATTAATATTAGAAATTGGCATAAATCTCATTAAAAACCCCTAAGAATTATTCCAGCTCTGGAGAAGCTTGGGCATTAACAGCTTATCTGACACTGTAGCAGAGTTAAAATTTGGTCAGGAGCAAAAGAGTTCCCAAAGTATTTCTCAGTGTTGACAAGCTCTTTCAAGGACGCTGTGTAAATCCCGAAAATCAATAAATACTTTCAATTCCAACCAGCTGGAGATGAAAAGATCTCAAATGACTCATTCTTTTTGTTTAAGCAGCTAGGGCTGCATTTTGAGGTAATAATAGCAGGCAGTCTTTAAAGAGCATGTTGTGAAATTGAAAGCTTGTGTAATATGTTATTATAGTACAAGCAGAATACCAAGTGAAAAGCACTTGACTGACACCCATCACTTGCTCTTTTCAAAGTCACTACAGGTTTTACAGATTTTTAATGAGGCATAGCAGCTCAGCAAATCAATAAGCACCTTCAGGCTTGGATGATGCTTAGCCTGATCCAAACATTAAATGATCCAAAAAAATCTCCTCACTACCACTTACAGTCTTGATTAAAAGGCACTTCTCTTCCCTTCAAATACTGCCAAGTCATGCATCACAGCGGGTCAACGCTGAAAGAGCAATCTCCTATAGAACTAGACTGTAGATATGACAGTACCACAAAAGAGGGTATTGTAAAGCTCCTGAAGCTATACAATTACTTGCTCTACAATACAGTGCCACAGTGCTCATCTCTTGTTCTCTTGGTAATAGTAGGAAATAGTAATTATTTTCCAACCTTTATTAGTAATTCATTACAACACTCTTCATATAAAGCACTGCCTCTCCTAGTCCCAGCCCTAAGCACTGTCACTGTACGCCCACACACAATGGGAGAACAACATGAAATGCTGATTTCAGTATAAAACCCCAAAGCAACAAGAAAATCATTCACGTTGTAAGTGTAGTACTTACTGAATACCAAATGACACCAGAGAAACACCCACAACCAGCAAATCCAGCAAATTAAAATAATTCCTGCAGAAGGACCCTTTATGAAGGAATGCTCCAAAAGCTGTCATCTACAAATAGAATTGGTATGTGTTTAGTTTGTGTTTCAAATCTTTCAAATTCACATTTAGGCTGTTTACAAGACACTTGCCTAGACTGTGAATACATACAATATTATCTCACTTTCTAAAAGCCATTGAGATATGAGACAGTCCCACCACGTACTGTACAGCTTTCATTTAGATAAGGATTCTGCTCAAGCAACAGCAAATGTGTTAATCTTCTCCAATGCCAACAAACACTGCATTCTGTGTAGGAACTAATTTGACTGAAGTGATTACAATAACATGATTTCCCTTTGGCTCACAGGAGATTCCTTAAGACCATGAGTTGGTTACCTTGGAATAACCTGAAACAAGTCATAGATTGTACTGTGTTATGTGTGGTAAGGGTCCCCAAGTATTGGTGGATCTGTGGGTAATATCAAACATTACTCTTCCTATTGACTTTCTCTTCAGTTTTTCCTCACTGTGCCAAGATCAAGGTGAAAGAAGCACACAAGGGCTATCTTGTGAAGGAACCTGCATGCCTCATTTGTTGATTTCCCTAGTGACAGAAGCTCTATTAATTACAGATGCAGACAGAAGCTGGGCAGATTTTCTCAGGTATTGCAGAGCTGAAATTGACTCCTTACCACAACAACAAGCACCAGTTAAAAAACACACATAGGAATCTAGTTAAGCAATGAGAAGCACAGAACGTGCACTTTCAGAATTTTGCAAGGGTTTTCCATTGTTATGGATTAAGGCTGAAACTATAAACTGGAAATTATAGTAAGGATATCCCTTTGAAAAATACCTAGTGCTCAGTTCAGGTATACAGAGTTTATTTTCTTCAGCCTTAAGTGTCTCTTATAACGATATGAGTACTCTCAGCAGCTTGTTGTTGTCAACACGTAAGAAAACTCAATGCCATCCAGAGAACATCTATTATTGACTGAGCATTTAAAACCCATTATCCTCTATTCTGTTCCTCAAGTGAACAGATTTTATTTCCTTTTCTCTTGCAGCAGATTAATACATCTTTCAAGATGGTTCCACAATGCAGAACAGAGACTCTCACAAAAGTAAATTGATCTGAAATACTATGTATCTCCCAATCTTTACATGAAGACTCTTGTTTCAACTACTCCAAAGTCCAGTGGAAGCATTTAACTAAAACTCTCTTTTCTTGTATTCTACCTTTCACATAGATCAAGCCCAAAGCAAAACCTCAAGCAAATTTGAGGTGATGAGAGTTGTCTGCTCTTCCTTAGAACAGACACTGCAGCACGCTCACAGAGCTAAGCACCACCAGTGCTGCTCTATCCCTCCTGCCAGTAATTCCACACCAGTGGGAAGGGTTTAGTAGTGTGGGCTTAGCACAGCTGCAGCACAGTTAAAAGCACAAGTCACTAGCCTAATGTTTTCACATTTCCCAAATTCTGCAAACAGAATGGGAAAACAGATTTCACTGCCAGGTAGGGAGGGATGGCACACTGATCATTATGCCAGTATAATTCAGAAAAGCAGTCCTAAATGCTTCAAACTTCAAACTTCTGTTGCAGCTTTTCTGTTATTCATATCCTCATGCATCTACTCAACACCATGTAATGTGGAAAGTCTCATACCTGCAGGAAAAACAAGAATAACAGGAAAGCACTGCGAGAGTCTCCACATGCTGAAAGTTAATCTGTTTCATTGCTTATTCTTTCCAGTTGTCTAAATTTCTGTTTCATATACTTTTTGCCCAGAAACTAAAAAATATTAATGTTACTGCGGGTCTAGCCTTGAACTTACTCCTTGAAGAACACACACAGCTTCTGTATGACTTAGAATCTGTGGAAAGCACAGCACCAACCCCAGCACGGAACACGTGGAGAACTCCAGCCATAAGCAAGCAAAGCCAAAGACATGTTAGTAAAGCAGGCATTGGGTTACCTACACGTGTCATGTTCTAGCTGTCTATTAAGTATTCTATGACACAATGTCTTTTCTGATACAAATATATGTGAGTGAACTGCAGGGCAGAGTTTCCTGGAGCAAGAGGATTCAGGAGCATCAGCATTTGTGGCTATGATGGGTCTTCTTGTTTCTCTGTAATATCTTACAGTGTCAGATTTCAGCAGCCCAAACACTAGACCTTCCTACTTCCCTTGACTCTTGAGTTGTTCAGCATCAGAATCTTCTGCAGTTACTGCTGCTTTTCTTATCAGATCCAGTTATGTTTTCTTGTGTCATGCTCTATAATTCCTCATTCCCCTCGTGAAACACAATTGGAACTGCAGGATCTATACAACCTGCAGCTCAGAGCATGTGGAACATGGCACTCTCTTGTGGCACAGGAATCAGAACTACAGAATCTCTTTGGTTGGAAGAGGCTGCTAATCCAGCACTGCCAAGTCAACTCTGAACCAGGTCCACATGTTATTTCAATCCCTCAACATTCACCATCCTGGCTTTCATTTCTGAAACTCCACTAGGTTAGAAAAGTTTTAACCTTACAAGAAGGCAAGTAGAGTGCAAAAGGCTACCAAGTTAGTGACATTCCTGTCTTGGAGAGACCAGTGAAAGCTGGACCCAAAGCTGTGCCTAGTAGCTTTATTGGTGGTAACATGTTTTGTATGGCTCCTCAAATGCAGAGTTGAGAACTAGTATGGCCATTGTTACATTTCTCTTCAGTGCTTCACTCTTTCCTTTAGCTTAGCCTTGCTCTAGCAGTAAAAACCCTGGATATTTACTTTAGAACAGTACAAATGTTCTAAGATTAATCATTTCTGTAGTAAGCTCCTCACTGCAAGGGTATAAACTTAAATCTGTGAGAATATTCACAAGCATAAAAACAGTTTACTACTTACAGTACAGCTTATCTTGTAAACAGCCCAAATATTGCATCGATTAATATTAATCAAACCGCATTATGAAGATTATGCACAGCAACATGAGCAAAAGCTGGGAGAAGAGATTTTGTTAAGCTTAATTCTCAACTGGAAATGCAAAGTTTATGTACAGATTTTCTTAGTGTCCCAGAAATTTTTCAAGGTTACTACAGAATCTTACTCAACAGAAACTCAACAGAAAACTCAGGTGTGAATATGCACACCATGACAATTTTAGGAATTGCATGGAAATATCTGAAAAAAATTGTCACAAATGCCCCACAATTTTTACATCTTTGTTCAGAATTTTCTTGCACGTAACCTAATCCTCATTGATACAGCTTCTTTGCCAGAGTAAGCCTATTACATCTAAAATTTGAGTAACCCCAACAGGTATTCTTAATAATCAGTACACAAACTATACATTAAAACGCCAATCTCAGACTCATGCATGGGTAATACATTTAAGCAAGCATATTTATGCCTTTCTTTGTATTTAAATGTATGCCCAAGAGAAACGCAAACTATCTTAGTATGTAGATAGAGAAGTGCAAGATATCTTGCAAGTCCTATTGCAAGAAAATAGTTATCTACTATTTTAGCTCTGTGAATATAGTTCAGCAAAAGAAATGAGAAATTACATGCGCTCTCCTTATAAGATTGATTATCTCTTTTGGAAATGCCAGAGCAAGGATCAGGAAAAGCTCATGCGCAGTGAATTATTTTTCCCTTTTCTGACAACTGTAAGTTTAAAAAGGGTAAAAAATAAATTATTGAATTGATGTCATGATAAAAAAAATCAGCTTCTTCATGCACTCAATGGTAAAAAATAACCAATCAAAACTATGAGCAACTGTCAAATGAAAAAAAATCCTCTGGTTTAAAAAAAGTTTAGCTTTGATCGCTTAGAGAAAAGGCGAAGAACACTTCAAGTGCCTTTTCTTGACAGGTGACACACAAGGAAAATCCTTTTAAACAAACTTCCTTTAAAAACCTGTTACCTTCAAAATGATCTCAAATGTAAACATACTAGTGAAGACATAATCTGCATACCCTAGGATCTGGAAGGTAAACAAAAAGTTACAAACATTATTGCTAAAGCTGTTTTTGTGCTAACAAGGATCAATTAACAATGCATTACCTTTAACAGGATTTCAACAGTAAAGATGGCTGTGAAAGCATAGTCAAAGTAACCAAGTATCTGCAAGGTATAATATGTGCCACAGTAAGAAATCCATCTGTTAATAAATGTTTACAATTTAGACCACATGTACAACAACAGCTGAATTAATCTAAGTAGCTAGATTGCAAAAGTAAACAAATTAGTTTAAAATTCCAGCTATGGTGAAACCATTTTCATGTATTTAAAAATAAGCTGATGCCATTGTGCTTAGCTATTAGATTTCATGCCTAAAATGTTACCATATTTTCAATTTAGACTTTCCTCTATTAGCTTCCACAAGTACTTTTCCTTTGACAGAGATACAGACTCTTAACACAAATAAACACTCAAAAAAAACCCCAAACTAAAACCATAACTTCATAAAGTATAGCATAAAAATAAACACAGATGATTGTAGACTGCACATCATCATACATTGTGCTACATTACATTGTTCCTGTATAGCCCAGGCTAGAACATCAAACAAATTAACAGCTAACTAAATTACTTAAAGTCGGCAGTACAACTCCTTTGATTGAACTGGGGAAATACAGCAGTGATTTATTTATAGGAAACTGAAAAGAACCCACAACTGTGCATGGTGATATGCAAACTTTTAAAAAGATTGTGGATGCGATCTTGTCCCCAGTGCTGTCAACAGGACAGCTGCCTTGTACTTCTGCACAACCAAGATTTCACCCTTCCAAGGTGGTCATAGCAGTAGCCCCTATTTGGCATGCACTACAGTAGGATACTAGTTAAGTTTCAAGGATCCATCGAATAGTTGTGCATAGTCATGCCTGTGGTTCAGCAACTAATAAAATGGCAAGAAGAAATAAAGAGATATCACACACATAAGTTGTTCCTATTAGATCATACAAAAGAAATTATTTTCCCCATGTTGAGTTGAAGATCATATCCTTCTGTCTCTTGCTGTGACTGAAAAAACAGGCAAATATTAAAGTGATTATTCAGTAGGGAAGTCATTCCAGTATGAAACAGAAATATTTAAAGGTATTCCAGTTTGTAGACTTTCATTCTCTTGCTGAGTTGGCTAGTGGAAGAAACACATCACTCAGGGTAGAAACAAGAAAAATACACGTCTGGTGCATTTGTGGACAGTTACAATGAGGGCAATGCCTTCTTGAAATTATTCAAACAGGGAAAATACCTCACAAACAGGAATAATCTTTTCAGTTACCACTACACTGTATCAAAATTTTTCTAGTATTCCTCTACTTAAACAAAAAAATACTCGCTTCAAGGCAGTTCAGTGATAGCAAACTTAGTATTCCCCACCAGCTCTTCTTCTTAGCCATTAAAGTGATTGATTCATAAGATTGCACTTGACTAGTTTTATAAATACAGGAAGCACACAGCTCTACTGAATAGTACACAAAGAGAATCTTTGTACTTTGACTTTGGTTTATGTTTAAAAAAAGTTTTGGCATTTTGGTTTTCACTAATGTTACTGAAAAAATTGTTCAGTGAATGTGAACAGCCAAAAGCAGGCTTTCAGAGGCTGCATCTATACTAGAACTAGAGGGATACGACCACTACAGACCTAAAAGGCCCATCTTTCCTGTAAGAAGCAGAAGTTTCTTTAACATCATGTTTTTCTAATTCCATGGCAATCTCTACAGATTAATCCTCTATCTAAGACAGGCAAAGTTATCTCAGAAGTCCCCACAGACTATTACCAAGTCGTATCCTCTCAGCTTCCCTCATTCAAAACTATCTAAATTATGCACAACTCACAATAACATGGAAAGCTTGCATCACCATTAATACAAGAGCAACAAGCCTAAGACAAACATTAGTGCTTATGAGAGGTGGTTTATTTTTATCTTATAATTGTGCACGTAAATCATCTAGTATATTAGGAACTTGAAATGGGAGATTCAGGAATTTGTTTTAAGACAACACAGCTGATTACTTGCCACATAAACTAAACTTTTATTGAATAATACATTTCTAAAATCAGTATTCTTACAAATATTTTGCTTCTACAAGTATATCTACAAAAGAAATGAATTTTCCAGCCTGTATATAGGCTAAAAGGACTTTTGACTCTGAATTACAGCAAGAGCTAGGCATGCTCTTCTTGCATACATCTTTTTATTTTGAAGTACTTGTTTAGTGGCCTGGAATTCCATTCCAATATGGCCTGGAATTCAAGGATCTTATGTCCAGTATGGTGGTACTCAAACACATTATTTTGGCCACACTTGCTTCTTCAAAAGAAAAGGTAATATTCTTTTGAATCACTTGGTGACAGAATGATACTCTGGGTTCTCAAAGAATATGTAATAGAGTCAGTAAGAAGAGAGGACCTGTCAGACTCTATTCCCATCATCTCATAAACAGTGATCATTTTGAACGGCATTTTAAAATCAGAGTCAAATGCTGAGAGGCACTAAGAGCAACTCAAGAAATGCATATCAAGTACAACAGCTGATAATTATGAAATAAATATGAGCATTTAGAAGATTACGATCAACTTGAGTACATCTTATTCTGATATAGCTAATAAAGGAAATACATGAACAAAATAAATGGTTCTGGTAACTATGACACACTATCAACAAGTTATTTGTCCTTTTAACTTGACAGAGGAAAATTTCTTAACTTGAAAATTAAAACCCAAGCTCTATTCCCAGAAGATTGTTAACCTGGGAGGATATATTTCTATCTTCAGATACAGAAATGAAGGACTTACATTATTTCGAAAAGAGTGGCTGCGAATTGGATCTTCTGCTGCTAGGGAAACACTGCTCAGCATGATGAAGACGAGGATGAGATTGGTAAAGATGTGGTGATTAATGAGTCTGTGGCATCCCACTCGAATTCTGAAGAAGAGACATAGAAGTATACCATGTGTGTAAACAGAACTCAGCAGATGGCTAATATACATATTTTCTATTACTCTGCCAACAGAGACAGAACTGAGCCACTATCAACAGCTAAAAGCAGTGCACATGATGAAGCTACTGTTATGATTTCTAAAAGTGTAACTATAATAAAAATCCAATTCACCTGTAGTGAGGAATCAGACAGGGTTTCTAAGCTTCTATTAGTTTTCAGTGAACTATGAATGCCACTACAAGTCCTGCTGTTTGTACCAGCGTGCACTGCCCATTGTGCAGCCAATGTCAAAAGGACCAGTGCTAGATACCAAGTCATTTCAGATCCCAGATTGATTCGATTCTTATTAAAGCTGTCAAAGATACCCATCTGGTATCTTAAGCTGCAGATTGTGCTACTTAGAGATTCCATGCAAGTCAGAATCTCCTGTGAGGATTTTAATATAGAATTACAGGACAAATAGGAGCTACTGGCTTTGGCCATAGCACATGAAGAGCATCTGTCCACATGCTTAGCATCACTCAGCCCACAATTTTTACAGTTGCTACTGAGCACCTTGGTAGCATAGGTCAGGATTAAATTAGCAAAAAAGCAGGATCAGGATCATATACATTGTGTAAGTTCTGCTAAAGAACTAGAAGGCTCCTGGGGAACATCTGTTCTCCTGTTAAGCAGATTACATGAGTAAAACACACCTTGGTATCTTAGATGGCCTTCTTGGCCTGAGAATATGCAGTGTTAGTTGAGGCCAAAAGCAATTTAACATGTTCAACGTATCTTATGCTTTTGCATTCAGCATGGAATCTTAAAATTACTGGTTAAAAAAAAAAGCTCTTTCTGGTTTGTTTGAGAATTGCAAAGAGCTTTAGACGATGAATGCAATGAAAAAGATGCAAGCCCACACCCTGCATCATGATCATCACGATCATCACACCATCCTTCTGAACTTCATTGTGATGACCTCTACTGCTGAGAGGACAGCATTCTGCCATGCCAAATCACACTTCAGCTCCCTTTTAAGGGAGCTATAAATGTTAACAGCCATGTTCAGTTTGAAGCAATTTAGTTTAGTGATCTTGTTAATTTTCATCCAACAATCACTGACCACTGAAGCTTACTTTCCTCGTAATTATAGAGCTAATGCTCTATAATGCTCTGAAGTTAGACTGGGTGGTGAAAGATTCATTACCACCAAAACTCCAACTATCATTATTCTCAATTTTGAAGTAATTTGCCTTTTTATTCAGTGTTTGCTTGAATGCAGGGAAATGCTGTTAACCCACAGATTCATTCATATATCCTTTCTCCTTTTTTTTACCCACTCATTTTCTTTTCTCCTTCCCCACCTGTATTGCTCCTCAAGGGTTACTAAAAATCCNGGAAATGCTGTTATCCCACAGATTCATTCATATATCCTTTCTCCTTTTTTTTTACCCACTCATTTTCTTTTCTCCTTCCCCACCTGTATTGCTCCTCAAGGGTTACTAAAAATCCTATCTTATGTAGAAGATGCTCAGGTATTATGTCACAGCTTTCACAATCAATGACTAACTTAGTAAACAGCTAATACTCTTCAAAGAAATGCAGACCTGACAGACCATGTGTGCCAACTGCTACGATCTTCAACAGTAGGAAGCAAATTTATATATTTATCAAATTCTTTTCATTTACCAAGCCATTCAAGCCAATCTCCCTCCTATTCAAGATACTGGATCTGTACTCCTAGCCTTACTGGAAGGAGGCCTGTTTCTGTTGCTGCTTGACAATGACGGGCTAAGACATTAATTTTCAAACTTATATTTACGGATTGGTGCTGCTGAAAATGAAGAAGGCACTCCCTTCAGGAATCGGTGTTATCTTCTCTTTCATGTTTAGTTCGGATATTCTCCGGGGACGTGGGCCTGCTGGTACTTCTGGTTCATCCTCCTCATCTTCTTCATCTTCACCTACTTTAAATTAAATAGTTTTTTACTACAAAATAAGAACACTGTGGTTTTGATTATTACAATATGAAAACACAGCTTGTTTTAAAATACATGTGGCTACAGGAAATAAATATTCACAGACTGACTTATAAACTATAAGAATATATCAACATCCAGACTGCAGCAAGCTTATATGCATGTTTATGTGCACATACGGGTGAATGCATAAATGCCCTGCATCCACAAATAGACTTTACTGGGCATAAGGAGCCACCTCATCTGGGGACCCCACTCACATACACCCTGCACACAGGCTCTGGATCTCCACTGACATCTAGACAGCATTACCAAAGCAGTCAGCAGACTCACAGTACTAAATCAGATGTGCTTTCTGTACTGTTGAGGAAGCTGCAGAAAAAAGATAATGCTTAGCAGTTTACAGGCCCACTTACCCACTGATAACAGCACAACTTCACCAACATCAGAGGAGTTTCAGTTTTCAGCAAGTATAGAATATTTTGGCAAACTTGAATGTATCTAGCTGTATTCACATACCTGGTACATCACAGGGTGGATACGGATCTTTATCCTCATCCTCTCCTTCTCCATATTCACCAATTGTCACCTACAGCAATGAAAGGGATGTACGAGAAGAAAAAGAAAATACAGCTTGGAGTACCAAGATCAACAGGAAGTGAAATAAATAAGCATCTGAAGCCAGGGAAGCGATACCTGTGCTTAGCTTAGCTTAGTATTCTCAAACAGGATATACTGAGAACAAGAGAGAGCTGACAACTTAAAACATATTTTTAGAAGTATCTATATTCTTCTGCTGTGTAGATTGCCATGAGAACACAAGCAACAGGATTTGGCAAAAATTTCCAAGAATGTTTGAACATTCTTGTACTAGAGACTATTTGTACGTTCTCTACTAAGAGTTTATCTTACTACCTACAGGTAGTCTAAAATAACAACAGATTTTTCAAACATTAACTACTTCATGTTCTCACAGCTTTCTCTGTTAAGATATCCTGAAACCAAAAGGACTTTCTGGATTAAGAGATTCTGTCTGGATGCCAAGCATCAGAACTAAGCTTCCTTTGTCTGGAAAAGAAATGCAGGGATGATGGGTTCATAGAAGAAATTCTACAATGCACAGCAATCTTGAAAGCTACTCCCTGACAGAATTGGTACAAACGCTTCCTAGAAAAGGCAGAAGTTTTAGAATAAACACCTTACTATCCTTGGGCTTCTTTTGGTCACCTTCTGACTTCTCGCTTTTTTTATTTTCCAGGCTCTCTTTCCTACAAAACAATACAATCACAATTACAAAGTACATCATATAAAGACAGAAGATTTTAAATTGACTATACCCACACTATGAGAAGGGATCCTACTTAAACCCAGACAGTAAAATATTTAAAATTATTTGCACAGCCACAGGTGGCAGAGCAATTGCATTGCATATAAATTATTATAGTTTTAAATCGAATTCAAGCAAATAATCCCTAAAAAAATCAATGCATAATCATTACCTCTTTCTAAAGGAATAAACTGTGCCCTTGAATTCATATAAATGACTTGAACTGACTTCAACAGGCCTGCACTGGTTTCAAATTACTTTCTTCTTGTCTATACAAGGCTTAGAGAACTGATCTCACAGGGAGCTGTGCACTGGCACAACAGATGTATTCTTGTCCTAATTGTGCAGTAAATCCTACCACCGCTCTTTTAAAATACCAGTTGACTTATCCTTCTGATTGCAATTCACCCCATTTTCCCAATTACTTCTCAACTTTTACCTAATTAGCTGGCATTTTCATGCCTAGGTAAACTCATTTTCTTCCCACTTTCACTAGTTTTTGAAGACAGTAAAGATTTGTAGAAAGAAAATCCTTATGAAAGAATTCATTACCCTCTTTACTCCCTCTCCTGTTTACTCAGCATGCCCATGGCATTTTACCTTGCATTCTTTTTCCTTTCTTTTTCTTCAGCTTCTTCTTTCTGAGCTGTATTTAGACTTTCAGCATCTGCCAAGTTATCCACAGCAATGGCCAAGAAGACATTTAGCAAGATATCTATTTCAGATCATTGTAAGGACATTATGCTTCACTATGCTTTTTTACCTTGTTATCAGAATAATCACCAACAACGAAACAGATATAAAACATGTTTCCAACCTACAGGGTAGAGATTAGTGACACTGGTGACAGTGCAAGTAACACTCATGTAATGGACTAGATTAACACTGAGTGGCAAATAAGCAGAGATGTGTTAGGGTCACTGCTTTTTAAAGAGCAAAATTCCTGACCTATTTTTAAAATAAATTCTATTTTATGCTATCCTGAGCAAGTTCCAAGCATGAAACATTCATTGTCTTGTAAAACAGAAGGTTGTTCAGACACTTAGAAAAAAATCATTTGTATAATGCTCTGTCTTCCATGTCTACAACGATTTATGCAAAAATCTGTACTTTGGTCCGTGGAGTAGCACTACTGATACAAGTGCTGTACTGGATAGTACAGAAAATAGAATAGCTTTGCCCTTTTATTGCCTCCTGACCTTTTAAAAACTTCTGAGGATGACACCAGTTTCTATTGCTATGTGGGGCCAAGAAAGTATTTCCACTGAAGGCAGGGAACAGGACTGCTTCAGCAGTCAGAATCCTATCTGATTCACCATTTCTCTATGCAGATTTCTCTCATGTCATCCCTGCACTGATCCACTGGATCACTGGCTCCCCTGTCAGAGTATCAGAATTAACGGGGCTACATCAAGCATGAAGAAGGTGAACAGAAAGTTATTGCCATAGCGATCAGACTACATCCATGCAATTTCAGAGGGAGAGATGTCAAACAGAGAAAAGCAGCTAGAATAAGGCTGTCTTTCAACTGAAGGAAGAAAGAAAAATTCTCTGGTTTCTGCCATTTTTGCTGGAGAAGGACTCAGTGATAGCTGAAACCTCATTCATTCTGGAAGAAGCATGTAAATAAGTGTGTTTTAAATGTGTGCAGAAAGTGCTTGCACGTTCATTGCGATTTACACTGCCCTACAGAAATTCTGCATATGACCCTAGCACACAGCCCCACCTGGAGAAGTTTCCAGTGAATGCAAAGGATACAGTTACCACAGATGAAGAGGATAATGAAATATATACAGACTATCATGCCTGACGATGATGGACCACCATATGCCATTATGCCATCATACATAACAGCATTCCAGTCTTCACCTGTTAGAATCTAAGAAGCAGATATTTTATCAGTAACTCAACATCAAGAAGAACAATAGAGAAATAATTTCCTCTGTCACAATACACAACAACGTTAACTTTCTGTACACATAAAGAAATTCCAGAATCTGTATCGTTTTATAATTTCCACTTTAAGAAAGCATCTCCTGAAAGCTTATGTTTAACTCTACTCATTTTTATTTTAAGGTAGACATTTACATTGCTGAACTTCAAAGGCAAAGTTAATAAAAACAGAAGCCTAGACTTTTGTTCATTTTGGCATGCAAGAATAAACCCCCTGACTTTTACTAATGCCACGTGCGTAGTAATGCCAACAAACATTCATCATTTCAAAAACAAGTTACCATATGTCTTTAAGTTCTCTTTTTTTTTTAAATAGTGGTCACTAGTATTTTCCAGTGAGTGCTCTATGTTAGTCCTGCAAACTAGTCTACTCAATGTCAGTTTTAACAGTGACTGGCCACATTATCACAAAAAAGGCACAAGACCCATACTGCACACAAGCACTGCTGCTATAGCCTTTGCAGTGGTAGCTATTTAAAACTAAATGCAGCTCAAGCTGTGGGAGGATTCCATTATTTTCTCATTGCCTGTTATTTCATATAATTTCACCAAAGTTTAAAAGAATTTTACAGGGCTCTGTTGGTCACCTCAAAGGACAGCTTACATTGAGGCAACTCCACTTTGCCGGACTACAACAAAAATTCCAAGCGTCACAATGCAGGTTAGAGAGGCATTTTATTCCTAAGTGACTTCCTAAAAGTTATCAGTTGTATCCTAACTGGCAATACTGACTCTCCTTCCAAGTATTTAAGTGGCTGTTCAAGAAATTTCAGCACATGCTAATTTTGGAAATTGATTTTTGAGAGCAAACAGGTTGGCTGCTTCCTGAAAGAAGCCTCACTTCTTTTAAAATGAGGCAGCCTAAAACCTTGATAAAAGCGAACTCAGATGGAATTTGAAAGTATAGTCTTAATTTTTTTAAAGACTAATGTCAGGTCAAATGTGGACACGTTTCCTCTTAAGGAAATTTCTCATAAATATTTCCATATTTTAAAAATCACACAGAAGGATATTTTGCTTGCTCTGGGCAGCCACTAGATGAAACTTCTACCAAACAGACAAGAAGCTGACAGCAAGTACAGTCTTGCAACTTCAAACACTCACCTACAATGTCTGAAATCAAACATTGTGGTCATGCACAAAGATGTGGGAAAACAATCATAAAATAAAGTAAACTGTAAGTGTGGCCCTAGCTTCTCATGAGTAATAGACAAGATCTTGAAAATTTTTAGCAACCTCAATTTGTCTCTTCAAAGGTATTCATGCTTAGATTATAGCAAGCATTATGACCTATAAGTATTTTTGGAGGGAACAACTGAAATTTTATGCAGCTACTGAAGTTAAATAAAGTAATTGGATTGATATATAAAATAACATTCCAGCTCTTTTTCTAGTCAAGTATTCAATGGACAAAGATTTAATTTTATGAAGTAATATGACAGCTATGTTGCATAGGTAGATCAAATAAGACATGAAACAAATGGTATAAATGAAGCAGAGTTACCAGAGTATTAAATTTAATGAGCAGAATGCTACTTAGAGTAAACTGAATAAATAGTACATATGATTTCATTTTCAGGCAATATGATCACTTAAACAGTTTTGCTGATATTCAAAGGTTAAATGTTTCATACGGGATGAAAGAAAGTTACCTGGAATACAGTTAAAAGAGCTTGTGGAAAATTATCGAAGGTGCTCCGTTTTGTTTGAGTTTCATCAAAATTAAATTTGCCTCCAAACAGCTGCATTCCAAGCAACGAGAAGATTATGATGAAGAGGAAAAGCAGAAGCAACAGTGAAGCAATGGACTTCATTGAGTTTAACAAGGATGCTACCAAGTTGCTCAGGGATGCCCAGTGCCTATAAATTAAAATGCGTGTGTTAACACACACCAAAAAACCCCAAACAAAACAGTAAAAGAGCAGCGTGTGATGAAGTATTATAAAAGAATTGCTGATCACCCTTCAGACATTCCTAAAGTTAGCAGTATTAGTTAATCTTACCTTGTTACTTTAAAAATACGCAGGAGACGAACACAGCGAAACACTGAAATTCCAAGGGGTGACATAATTTCCAACTCCACCAAAATGGTTTCAACAATGCCACCACAAACAACGAAGCAATCAAAGCGGTTAAAAAGAGAAACAAAATAAGCCTGTAGGCCCAAGCTGTACATCTTTACTAACATTTCACAGGTGAATAAAGCCAGAAGAACTTTATTTGCGATATCTGGAACAAAACATTAAAAAAAAAAAAAGAAATCATATTCCTCAATCATCTCATAGATTCCATTTTTATTTTAACACATTGCTACCATAATATCTGTACAAGTTTGCAGCCTTTTGCTTAAGAAGGAAGCACTGTGTTTTTATGTTGTACTCCATCTGATGCCAGAAATTACACAAGGACATAAAGCTTCCTGTCACCTATAAAATATTCATCTTTCCAGCCCATTGTGCAGTTCACAGCCCACAGAATGAGTCTATGCTGTAACTTAAACAACAGAGCCCACAGCATGTTCTGCTGTGCCAGTTACCCTTTTCTTCCTCCTCTTTCAAGCATGGTTTGACAATAAAAGAACAGGTATTTACAATATAGTATTGTCAGATTTTTGCTGGTATGCCATGAAGCTACAGTTGTGGAAATCAAATACAGTCAATTCTCTTATTGCCCTGTGGCTAGGCTGAATATCCTTCAGAAAAACAAACAACAAAACCGCAAAGTACAGAAGTAGCCGCTGCTAGGATGCAGGAATCTATAGTCAAAGCAGGACAAATAATTTTTTTACTCTACCTTGGATCTGGGTCAGCCAGTCAGGTTGATTATAGTGCTCTGATGAGATAGTTAATGTGTTCAGAAAGACCAAGACAATAACAAGCCAATAAAATGTGACAGATTTTACTGCAGCTCTACATTTTCTTCGATTAAATCGATTCCAGCGACGCCAGCGTCGACTGAAAGTTCAAATAAAAACAAATACAAAACAAATAAAAACAGATTTTAACTTCAGGAGACTTTCTCCTGCATAGAAAATACATTGCAGGTATGTCCGTGGGAGCAGGTGCATTTTCATAAACGTGTGTGCAGTACTTCAGGTACCTGTGCCCGTTACTACCAGTTGCAGGTTGGGGAGTGGTAAAGTTTTTGTTCCTCTTGGAGAAAACTTTTTGCCCATGACATCATTGGATTAAGATGCATTTCACATATCACTGAGTAACAAGGTTTACCTATCTTCCCAGGCACCACACATTTATAGCAGTACGGAAAAGACAATGAAGCAACTTACATTACTCAAAAAATGTAGATTTTAAGTTGAACCACAGGCACAATTCTGGCAGAACTAAGGCATGAATTTTTTCAAATCAGAACTAGAAACACAAATCTACCCTATAATGTTAGAAATCTCATCAGCAACTCCTAAAGATTCCTACTGATTTCATATTTCTCAGTGGACAAATGTTTCTGAAATTAATGAGTGCCAGTCAAAGAACATCAGGCCCTATTCCAGATATGAGTTGGATCCACAAGTGAGTGTATTAGCTTAGCTCATGTTCATAAAACTAGATCTAATTTCTCTGCATCACTTCTAGGAAACTTAGTAAACCAATCAGTCTCTCCTTGGTTGCCTTTCCATCTGTGAAACTGGAAGAAAATGTATCAGAAATCAGAAGTGTTTGATACTACCTAAAAGGGAGGCATTTCAAATTCACACACCTACAATGACAGCCATGGAGTCACATAATGAATCTTAGGAACTGAAAACTGTTTCATCCACATTTCAAGGGACAAAGCAAGCACAAACCCCCAATGGAAGTTTGACAAAGCCTTAAAATAGCAAAGAGCTGAGAAGAGTACGATGTATAAGATTCTTCCCCAATAATTTCATGATCAAAATAGTTTACCATAAAACTGTTGTGCTTTCTGTGTTCTAGTGCACAGACTTTAGACTTTGCTACTCTCTTTTCTAAAATATGGAACAGAAAAATTGCACCAAAGCACTCATCATTTGAAAATAGAAGCTTTGGAGATTAAGTTTTCCATTCCTTAAATAAATATGTAAATATTCAGGACAGAGTACCAGATTTTTAGCATTATTTGAGGATTAATGTGATCACATAATCATACTGACAAATGAGGACATAAAAGCTTTAGAAGAAGCATCTTCACAGAGGACAAAATGCAGCAATCTCTTCAAATGGCAGATGCACATCTTCCTCTAACCATAGCTCTGTTGCTTCCATGTGAGAAGATAAAGCAGTTATTCTAGTATCAAAACATTTCACATTCCATCTGGAAGATGACAAATGTGCAGCACAGATCATATTTGTCCAAATATATCCTAGCATGATGTGTGTTTAATACACACCTACACCTAATAAACTGGCAGGTAACTGCTGTATCTTGCTAAGACATAATTCTTCTGATCAAGTACCGATTTGACTGTATGAAAACATATTTCCAAGGATTAACTTCTGATTTCACTTACGGTACAGCAGGCAGGTTAGCTTGCAATAACAAGATTTTTCTTTGCCCAAGGGCAAAGAGGTTTTACAGTAAATCACGTTCCCAAAGTTGAGGCAAGAATCAGACCAGAAGAGTGAGAATTAGACCAAGATTAGCATTTTGTTTAGAATGTCATGAGAGCTGAACACAACCTAGGGCTTTGCAGCAGAACTGAGAGATTCTGGTCAATGCTGGTAGGTCACTAGAACCAGTAAGGTTAGCAGCATAAACCCATGTATGCTACTCCTCTTTGTTGCTGCAAGGAGAATACAATACTGTTACTGATTAATTATTTGCTGTGCATTCAGCACTGAAGTCAGTTTTTCTAGGGTTAAAAAACTGGAATTATTCCAGATATTGCCAAATCCTCCTTATTTTCCCTTTTTCCACTGAAAGTTTCTCGTGAAAAATCATGGCCTGCAGTTGTAGGAGTGTCTTTGTCCTCTGTGATTCACTGAGTCTACTACTTGATTACTTACCTTCAATCACATTGCTATTTTGTTTTGCTTCTTCAAGAAGTAACCTAAACTTTTTAAACAGAAAGCTGTATCTCTTCTGGGTTTGCAAATATCTTTTCTACTTACCAAGTGCATGCACTAGAAGACTGGAAAATAAACCAAACTAAGCAAACTGTTGGTTTTCAACTGAAACGTTCAGAGACTACAGTATCAGGACTATTAATTCTTATTTTTGCTTTTAATAACCAGACTTGAAAACAGCAGCTCATACTCCAAAATGCTTCTAGTAAGTGAAAAAAGAGGCACAAACAGCAGAAAAGCAAATCAGGGAAGTAGATTTTTCAGAAGTGCTTATGGATACTGTACTTTCATATTCACCAGTAAATGTTAGGAACAATTTTCTCACAGTGAGATACAAATACAGAAGATGAAGAATAAGTTATGATTTTCATTATGTACAAAACACCAAAAGAAAAAAAGTGATGAATAGAGAGAAATATACTGACCTGAACTTGGATTTTGAGATCGTTTGACTAGAAGAAAAGGAAAATGCATTTTTAAGAATGTGGAAAAAAAACCCAGAGATTTGTTCATTTTAGGATTTTGCAAATCAATTCATTGGATTTACTTATATACAGAAACAAGCTTTTCATAAAATCACAGAAGCACAGAGTGTTAGGGATTGGAAGGGACCTCAAAAGATCATCCAGTCCAATTCCCCTGCCGTAGCAGAATCACCTAGATCAAGTCACACAGGAACATTTCCAGGTGGGTTTTAATCATCTCCAGAGAAGGAGACTCCACAACCTCCTTGGGCAGCCCCTTCCAGTGCTCTGGCACACTGACCATGAAGAGGTTTCTCCTCATATTTATGTGGAACCTCCCTTGTTCCAGCTTACACCCACTGCCCCTTGTGCCATCATCAAGAACACTTACATTTTATTGTCTGGCATTTGTTTTCTGAAATACCTAAAGGTTTCAAGGTTTTCTAAGTGAAACCAAAAAAAATGCTTTACATTCAAGGAAATTGCTTGGAGGTCATGAAAATCTGAGCGAAGAAATAGCAAACACTACAGGATACAGAAGTACTCCCAAACACTCAGTCATCGCCTAAAACATACACGTTCTTCAGATTCTGTGCCATTAACCCAACACATTTCTTTACACGTGTCATTCGGGACTTCCATTCCTCTCTTATGATTTTGAACAGTAGCTCATAAAAGCTCCCAGGGAAACATTACACCACTGGAAGTTTAATTGAATTGTTTCCTACCTTCTTCACTTGAAGATGTTAGGAGCGCTTTAGCACTGTAATAGCTATTCTAAGATTAAAGTACTGAAAAGCAAAAAAACCCCAAGTGTCGTACAAAGTTTGACTACTTGAAAGCAGTTTTGGCTGAGTAAGTAATGGGGAAAAAACAGTTCTCTTACATTTTTTGATGATGAGAATGCCTACTTTTTACTCACCATAAACTCCCACAGCATGCTGGGTTCTCTCCTTCTCCACTCACGTTCTCCGTGTTCACTGATTCTGTTTCACTGGTGGGCATGCTTGCTGTTAGGAGACAAAAATGGCTTTAGATTCACAGACAAGCAAGGTATTACCCAGAATGTGATCTCCTGTTCAATTGCAAAACTACCTCCACTTTTTGCAGGTCTAAGGGATACTTGGAAGGTGTGAGGAATAGAACACTTGAGGAGTCATCCTCTTATAATAAAAGAAAACACACATGATTCCAGAGTGCACTGCAGCTTTTTTGTGTCTTTCAAATGATTCAATATCATTCCCAAAAATGCACTACAGATTGCAACACAGAGGAGTTTTGGAACAAAGAACATGCTACCCCTTAGTGAAAAATAAACCTGAGCTACGTTTTCTGAATTTCCATTTAAGTGTTCTTAACACTTTCTTTGGGAAATAGGAACTCAGACACTGATCATACTGACTACTCTGTGCTTTTACTTCCATTATGAATTATTGAAGTGTTAAAAAGCAAGTGTGCCTGCATATACTATAAGAGCAGAATGAGCTCTGTGAATGGTGGAAAGGGTATGATGAGGGTATGGCAGAAAGGATTACTACTGATAAATAAGGATTATTCCCTGTTGTACTGTGAATTACTGCACACATAGCAGATCACTACTTAGCAATTAACAATTTTAGCTACTGGGTTTTTAGACAAAACTCTTTCAGGAATTGATCAACATTTATCTCTGAATCAACTGAAACAGAGGGAGGACAAGGTATGCCAAAAGGTCTTAGGAAATGATGAACAGCCAAAGACCTTAGTACTTCCCTGGGGGAGAACACTACTTCCATGTCTGCAAAGCAAGCATGAAAGGAAAACCAGAGGAACAAGAAAAGTGTAAACTGATGTTGCTGGTTTATGCAGTAAAAATAACAAATGAAGTACAAAAAGATAAGAGAGGTGGGAAATGCACTGAACAGACTGTTCAGCAAGAACAGAAGAAAAACAGAGTAACTTCAAGGTGGGGGTGTCCTTTCTGTTGCTTTGCTGAATTGCTGGTTTAGCTCTTTTGTTTGCTTGGCTTGTTTTGTTGGGAGTTCAGCTAGTGCCTGTGGATTGCGAATATTGCTAGTCTTAGCTCTAACTTCAGAGCTTACAGACAAGAGTTGAAAAGGAATTTATTCAAAAGAAAAGCAAATGACTTTTGATGGTATCTAGATTCAAGTATTAAAATTTCAAAGGGCTTAAGGAAAAATATTACAAAACTATTTCAGACATACCTTCAGAACTAATATTTTGCATTTTAAAATGACGGCGTCTTTTGCAAGAAATGCAAGGCGTTTCTCTGGCTGGTAAGAAACTGAAATGGCTGTCTTGGTGACTTGCATGCAGTTACCAAACACAGAATGAACACCTCAGCACTTATGATGGACATCTGTCAAATATGAGTGCTGAAGTCTTGTTTCATACTCTATTAAGAGTTGTCATGAAAAAGGAGCCAGGCCCACTTCTGCAAGTATTACATGTATAATATGTCTCACCCTTGCCTTTCAAATTTAGCAACACTTCCCTTATCTAAAGGCAGTACCTACAATCTGGTCCTTAATGAAGTGTTCCACAAAAGCTATTGGTTTTAACACAGGCCAATTGCTTTTTTTTAAAGTGTAAATTAATACCATTTCAATTAAATTCCACAGAAACTTGAGACATTAGGGCAGAGTAAGATATACCAGCACTTTCTGTAAATGATTGTATGGAAAAAAGAAAAACTCAGCTTTATCCCTACTGAAGTCAATGTCAGTTCTGCTAATCATTAAACACAGTACCAAAGTTACTCTTTATTTCAGGCAAGGGTATATATAGCTCTAACTCCACTTAGTGACTTGCAGGTGCTATATTACAAAACTGGAGGAGAAAATAAAAAAACTATAGACACCTTAATTAGAAACTCAGGTCCCATTATACTCTTAATTTATGTGCCAAAAGAAAAGCCTGATGGAAGTACTGAGAAAGGCACCATGTTGCAGTCCAGCTCCAGTAATGCTATCAAGTCATTCAATCTTCAGTCAGAAGAAAACAGCAACAGCACTGCATGACCACCTCCACTCTGGCTAATGCAAGCAACCTGGCAAGTCTTGAAAAGACTCAATTTCATGTCCACAGCTTTTTAAGGACAATATTCACTAGGCAAAGGACAGCATACAAAAGAGCATCTGATCTCAGTAACGTCAAATTTGAGATCTTCAGGTTGGTTCTCCAGTATTCAACGGAAGATACTACCTTTTCTGTACTCTTTATTCACCTTTTGCCCTTATTTTATTGGTCTCATTTCAAAAAGATTGTCCAGATTTCTAGATGCTATCAACTGTCTTCAATTATGGCAAAGTGGTTCCAAATGAAAGACTGCTTGCATTAGGCAATACAAACAACTACTAGTGCATGCAGCTTAATATCTTCCTGAGTATATAGAAAATAGGTCAAATATATCAACCTCTACATTTTATTTCTGTGGATAAGAAAATAGGTTGCTTTTCTCATGTTATAATGTTCACTAATAAAACAGTTTTCCAATTTTGGAGCAGGGATTTCAAATTTCACTCTAGGACATAACTGATGCATAGCTAATCAAATCAGTTTCCATCAGCATCGGTATTTTCTACACAGCTGGGGTTGAAAGAAATAAATTCCTCCAATATGACAATTTAGTGTCACTGTAGAAGCCAGAAGCAGGCTAAATGAATTGTGATGGCAAGTATTACAGCTGAGCTGCTGGAGGGTGTCCAGCGTAGAGCAATGAAGATGATGAAGCAAGTAGAACACCTCCCTTATGAGGAAAGGCTGAGGGAACTGGGTCTCTTGAGCTTGGAGAAGAGGAGGCTGAGGGGTGACCTCATTTCTGTCTATAAATATGTGAGGGGTGGGTGTCAGGAGCATGGAGCCAGACTCCTCTCAAGGTCATCTGGTGATAGGACAAGGAGCAATGGGTGTAAGCTGGAACAGAGAAGGTTCCATATAAGTATCAGAAGGAAGTTCTTCCCATGAGGGTAATGGAGTACTGGAACAGGCCGCCCAGGAGGGTTGTAGAATCTCTTTCTCTGGAGATGTGTTCCTGTGCAACTGGATGTGTTCATCTGCCTGGATGTGTTCCTGTGCAACTTGGTCTAGGTGATCCTGCTGTGGCAGGGGGATTGGACTAGATGGTCTTTCGAGGTCCCTTCTGAACCCTAATGATTCTATGCTTGAAATGTTTTCCTCTGGAAGGTATATCATTAATATTTTAATCTGATTCAACCTCAGCTATGCATTTCTGATTCATAGGTCGATCCCATTTCTACGCTGGTGCACTTTTGGTAACTTTCTGGTTACACCTGCTGAAGTAAAAAAGCTGCAGAAGTAATCTGCACAGCACATCAGATAACCAGCAGGAGTTACCAGAAAGACTCTCAAAATGATTAAAAAGCATCCTATAATAGCAAATTTTTAGATTGACTTGCAAAACAGTCACCTTCTGCCTGCTAGCAACATCCAGTCAATTCCATGAGCCTTAAAATTCTCCTGAATCTTTCTTGAAATCAGTACATGGATTTTCCAAATCCTCCACACTGGATCTTTGAGGTAGTCAAGCATGAACACAGAACAAAACAACAACAACAATCCCACAAGAGGCAACATTATCATTGCTATTTCATCTCAAGTTTTTCTATTCTTTCTCTTTGTCCAGAAAAGACACCAAAAAGAAATAGCACTGTGTTTTCTGACTAGGACGCTCCTTAGGATGAATTCTATCTAAGACAAGGTTGCCTGGAAGATGTTCTACATGTTGAAAGGTCGCTGTTCTTATAGTGCAGATTTAATGTTGATATGAGAAACAATCACCCTCACAGACTCTCCTTCTATAGGCAACCCATGGAAATTCATTGTAGGGCTGACTAATGGCAGAGCAATGGGAGGAGAGTGAAATAACCATCACTGAACCAACCACTTCTAGCCTTAAGGATGACAGTATGAATCTTGGGAATGCAGTAACTCTACTGATGTGGTGCTTTTAATAGTCATAGGGGTAATACAACATGAATTATAGAGGGTAGGCTTTCTAATCCAGTAGTAGTCTGAGTTACTCAGATCAGCACAACATCGTGACTACTACAGAAAAAAATACACCTGGGCCACCAATTAACAATTTGGAAAAGCCCTACTCAAAAGAGGTATACCTGGTCTGCAAAACACAGAGGAAACTAAATCAGCACACATGTGCTTGAGACTAGCTAAGTCAGGTACTAGTAGCCAGACAGCATTTGTGGCAACAAGTGAGTTTCCAGCTGGTTCCATGCTGCTTTGCAATTGACATCAGCACCTGAACCTGCTGGTTTAAAGCCTATGTTAAAGCACATAGCCAAAGTAAAGTTGGAACCACTATCATTTAGCAATTTTGATGGAAAATTTATTCCAGCCCATTAAGCTGTGAGAGCTATCAGACAATTACATGCAACACTTATGCAAATAGTTTCAACAGACTCAGTATGTGAAGAAAATTATTCCTAGCTATTTCTGACTTAATATTCTGTATTCTCTAAAGTTACTGTATCACTCATCACCCTCAGTCTGAGCCACAATAGTCTGATTCCTAGGACAGCAAGGAGTCAGTTGCTCCAATAACTTTCTTGCAGGGAGGATTAAAACTAGATCTCCTAACTACTGCAGTTGTCATCACATCATTTCAATATTTGCAAGTATTAAGAGAATGCAATTTGAAAATAACTATCATACTCTAAACCCTTCTCCTTCTTTGAGACTAGCTATGGAAGAGTCCACGGCATGTGGAAAAAGGGCCTGGTCACTTGGGAGGCTGATAGAAACACTGTCATGGTATGTAGAGATGGAGCAACAGCCAAGGAATCCTTTTGGAATTATATCTGACAAAAGAAGTGAAGGAGAGTAAGAATGGCGTCTTAAACACATCAGTGGTAATAGGAAGAGTAGGGGAAAAGTGAACCTACAGCTGAATGCAGTGGGAACCCTGGTAACAAAGGATGCAGAGATGGTGAAGCTACCGAATGCCTTCTTTGCTTCAATCTTTACTGCTAAGACCAGCCCTCAGGAATCTGAGACCCTGGAATTAAGGGAGTAAGCTTGGAAGGAAGAGGCCTCTCCATTGGTCAATGAGGACTGGGTCAGATAACTTCTTGCTAAATCAAAAATACACAAACCCCATGGGCCCTGATGGGATGCATGCATGAGATGACAGAGCTGGCTGACGCTGTTGCTGTGCCACTCTCCATCACTTCGGAAAGACCATGGAAAACAAGAGAGGTGCGAGTGAAGATCACTTCAGTTTTTATAAAAGGCAAGATGAAGACCCAGGTAACTACAGACCAGTCAGCCTCATCTCTGTCCATGAAAAAGTGATGGAGCATCAAACCACAGAAGAAAAGAAGGCTATCAGGAGTAAACTAAGGGGAAACCATGTTTGACTAATCTAATATACTTCTGTGATGGTGTGACTAAATAAGTAGATGAAGGGACTACAGTAGATACTTGACTACACCAAAAGGCTTTTGACACTGTCTCCCGTGACATTCTTGTAGGTAAACGCAATATAAGTGAATTAGATGATCGACTTGTGAGGTGGATCAAGAACTGCCTAAAAGGAGTGACTGTATCAGTACATGAGGGAAGAGCTGTGGATGGCATCTATCTGGATTTCTGCAAGGCCTTTGACACAGTCCTCCATAACATCCTGCCCTCTAAGTTGACGAGATATGGGTTCGATGAGTGGACTGTTCGGTGGATAAGGAATTGGCTGGATGGTGTTTTCCAGAGGGAGTAGTCAATGTCTCAATGTCCATATGGAAAACTGTTGTGGGTTTCACCTCAGCACAAGAAGTTCAACCTCCAACTCCAGGTTGTGGAGTCTCCTTTTTGGAGACTTAAAAAAGTCACCTGGACATGTTCCTGTGTGACCTGCTCTACGTGATCCTGCTTTTGGCAGGGAGGTTAAACTAGATAATTTCTAGATGTCCCTTCCAACCCCTACCATTACATGATTCAGTAACAGCAAGTATCACCACACCATTCTGAGCTTACAGAATGATCCCCTATAAAGTTTGTAAAATAACTTGTTTAATTTATTCACACCTGAATGCATTTTTTACTTATCTGGTTTACTTAACCTTTTCAAAAGAAAACCGACCCTTCCACAAGAACAGTCAAAGACACTTCAGTGCAAATCTAAATGGATTAAAGACTGCTTTAGGAAGGTAGAGCACAGCAGTACCAGCCAATTTGAATCATGCACTGAAACCAGCAGAACTACATGCGTGAGTGTCTCCATGCAAAAGAGGTTTCTGCCTTCGATACAGAAAATGCACACAGTATGTGCTTTCCAAAGTTCACACACCAAATGCAGTACTGGCACAAGATCAAGTTCAACAGCAAATCAGAAGGCATGTTACCATGTTTATTGGAAGAACGGCCAAAGCACTTAAGTCTGCTTTTCTTCTTGTCTTCCATTAAGTCAGCCAACGTAACCCCTTGGTGTTAAGCCCATGTATTCCCAGCATTTACACAGTAGATGGCGGCAGTCACAACGCAAAAAATAAAAACGAGTCCATACATGTACACAACACAGGCAACGTTAGGCAACAGAAACGGAAATTACTGGCAGCATAACTAATCAGAGCTAAATCCATCACCTCTTACTAATTTGTGCAAGCTGAGCTAAAGTCACAAGGCTTGTAAGCCAATGTAAGTTCTTTCACTGACCTCAGAGAAAACAGCTGCCCACAACACACACTTACAACTTTTACTGAAGGCATCTTCACAGTTCGAGCAGTTAGAAGGTATTCAACAGCACTGAATTTCTGTCCGCTATCAACAACAGAGATGTGCAAGTACAGAGAGTTCATATATAAAAGGCTTGATTTCATGACTTGCCTGCTTAGAAAAGCTAAGGCTCTCGGGTTGCAGGAACCTCAACTACATTTTTTAAGGTTACATAAGAAGATATTAATTGCTGATTTAACTGCCTTTGAAATCTGTACCTTTTCCTGCCATAGGGAGAATGTATCCGCATTGCTGAAGAGCATTACAGTAATCTTCCATCCCCACAAATTAGCAGTAATCTTGATCATCCAGACGTTCAGGTACTCAAAGCAGCAACACAGCTGCCTAGAAGGCTGCAAATGA
Source organism: Upupa epops (assembly GCA_013397515.1). Classification (NCBI taxonomy): domain Eukaryota; kingdom Metazoa; phylum Chordata; class Aves; order Bucerotiformes; family Upupidae; genus Upupa; species Upupa epops. Next base: position 3,241 of record VZRI01011630.1, on the reverse strand, counting down.
TTATTCTGCCTATCTTGGGTCCCAGCCCTACCTTACACTTCCAAGACAGTTTTAGAAACACATCACCAGTATATGTGGACTAAATTTATCTCCCTAACAAAAAAGGAAAGATTATTAATCTGCTGACAACTAGCTAAATTTCATCTAACTCCCAAACAGGTAACTCATTATCATAAACTGTGCTCCTAACCCAAAAACTTCCCATGGAATGACTGGACACATAACCTGAACTGCCTCTCATCATACTTCCACATGCAATTTGATATGCAGGAGAGCGTGTGCAAGGAGGCGGAGCAGTTCAGTGATCATTTCCCCCTTTATATATTCTGTTGCAGTTGATACTAACTCTGACATTTCCAGCCATGTATTTAAGTACACGTGCACACAGCTAAGAGTGCCCATATGCTAGAAATGTCTGTTAAAAATGCATACACATGCCTAAAATGAAATGCTCAGAGCTTCTTTTAAAGTTGCTTTAATTGCTTTCTTTCTCCTATTTTCACTGTGCAACTCTCCTCCAAGTCCTAAAGTACCCTAGAATTATGTCACTCAAACTCAACAACCATGCAAACAAGTAATTTAGAGTTATGAAAGATCTATATGACTGAGAAGATGTTTAAGAAGTGCTGGACCAAATGGGGTTTTTGCAGCATATTAACTTCCCATTTGAACAGAATGCAAAAAGTTCCTGGGATTTCATCTACAGGCTTGCAAACCAACTACATGAGGACCACAGCTGACAGCATGGATGTCAGACACTCAGTGCAAATTCACCATCACCTACAGTTCTGCATGGCAGCCTTAGCATATTTTATGGAATAAATACACACCTTCTCCATCTTTGGATTTTATACACAAATCCACAGTTTATGTATTCCTGCCACACAACAAGAGTCACAATAGCAAAATGTAGTGAATTCTTGAGCTTTTTCTGCTCTACTCTAGATAAAGACTGTTTGTGCTATAGATTTTCATACAGGCATAAACTATTCCTTTCTGGGTGATGCTGGCATCAACATCAACCCACAAGCTGCCTTCCAGCCTCTCATAAAATCCTTCCAGTCAGTAACACAGATTCATACCCTGCTTTTCTTGTCAGCTAAATGAGAAAGAAATTTTGAAACTGAAAAACGTAAAGATTTTTAAAAACTTAACTACATGCAACACAAAGATGTTTTAAAACAGACATCTCAGTATCAAACTGTGTAATTTTAGACTATTTTACTACTACTGAAAAGTACTGTGGTTTAAGAAAAAAAACCAAACCAGTTTGCAATAAATTAGCAGCACTAGAAGAAAACGAACAGTGTTAAGGTATTATTTGAAATAGACAGAATAATATCCTGAAGTCTGTTTGACAAGCCACTTGTAGATGCATTTTCTTATCTATGCTCATAGCATCTAAATGAATAAACACTGGGTCTTTTCAAAGTATGCACAAAAGATGAGCTTATACTAGCATTAGTATATTTATCAAAATTTTTACTTCAATCTTATGTTTAGTATCGGATCATAAACCCAACCCCTCATAAACCCAACCTCTCAATCAATGTTTATGTTCCACACACATGAAAACCTTAACTGCTACTACACAAACATGGCTAATGTGTTAAACAGCCTGTACTAAACTATGACATTAAAATACTACAACATTTCTGGCACAGCGAAATCTATTATAGGTTTTACAGTTGATGCAATATCATGAAACAAACTTGTTCCTTTACATTACACCTCAATCAAAAGCACTAGGGGGCTACTACAGAGTAAGTAACCTTTCACATAATACAATGGGCACCACTGCCCATTGATTACTGTATCTCTTAGTGTCAAACTAAAATCCCACACCATTTCATTTCTTTTACTCTCAGTTAAAACATACAGCAAAAAAGATTTTTATAGAGTTTTCTTGAGTATCAGAAAGACACTCAAATCCTTGCTATTAGGACAAAGTTATTTCTTGACTGTAGTTTCGGACACAGTTTTTAAAAGCTACTGTTATTATTTCTATAGTGTGCACAGACAGGTAAACCCATTTACTTCTTGACTAAGGACTTACAGTGCTACTTGGCACACACAGCTTGCATGCACTGTTTACGAACACAAATTAAGCCAAGTTCTTAAGTCTCAGTAGTAACTGAGTGCAGACAATGATTTGTATATGGACAGCTCAGAGCAAAAGTTTGTGGTAACACTCTGAATCATCTCCCATGATGAACTATCCACATATTCATGTACACGTTTGCTCTACTAACAAACACATAACAAATACTGTAAATCAGAAAGCAACATGAGATAGGCTATATTCACCCCAGTGTAACATCCTTAACAGCAGTCAAACCATCCCACACAGACCTTAGTACAGAGCAAAGAATACATACTGTTCCGTTTGCCTTCTTCATCAGCCTCTTCATCATTCTCAGGATCAATGTCTTCTGCCTGTGTAATCCAATCTAAATAGCCCTTCAGATCTTCTTCAAGCTGCTGTTTTTCACGTAGTTTCTGAAAGTCCCCCCGGGCTTTGGCTTTTTCTCTTTCCTTGGAAAATTCTCTATCAGATTCAAACAAAGCAGAAAAAAATCTGATCTTCAAACTCTCAGGCATTTTGGCCTAGGCCTTGACATTGTAGAATAACGTACTGACATCAAAAAGTCAACGGAGTCAACTACACCAAAGACTTGAGAGCTTCTTTGAAAACAAGACAGTGGTACAAAGAAGTCACGACAAATCCCTATCATGTTACACAAACACTTTTAAGATTAAATTAAAAATTAAGAAGTATTTTTTACTCTTCCTATATAGGAAGAGCCCCAGCCCTCCCACCCACCCTCACTTCATTCTGTGCTCTTTTATACACATCTTAAAATCAGTTTTATCTAACGGCTTTGAAGAAAAATAAAGATAATGACTTGCGGTAACGAATTCATTTCAGAGTTGAGTGTTAGCTCCATTGAAAAGGAAATTCTGGCAGCCGGTTCTAAAATGGTTCATCTTCCAGCTATGTTTTATTGGCCATGTCCAAACATATTTATTTCAGTGTATGGTTCACACAATTCCGCTAAAGTCTCTCTTACCCACAACATGCAAAGACACCTGTACAGGGCAAGGCTTCATGTTTTGCCCTTCTGTCCTCTGCAGCCTAGAAAATCCATTCTCACAGATCAGAAATGCATCCTTTTCTACAAACTGAATACTCTGTCTCATTGCTCCAACCTCAAGACAATGTGCTTAACTGACTCTAGTT
>VZRI01011629.1:0-16863 GCA_013397515.1 Upupa epops | reverse complement strand
TGCTGATGATTGATTCCAACCCATCATCAATATCATCAATGAAGATGTTGAACAGGACCGGACCTAACACTGAGCCTTAGGTTAGTCAGGCAAGAACTACCCTGCGTAAACACATGTTGACTGGGCTTAATCTCTTGGCCATCATGCAGCTGTTGCATGATAGCACTCAGTACTAACCGTTCCATAACTTTGCCCAGAACTGAGGTGAGGCTAACAGGTCTATAGTCACCTGGATAATCCTTCCAACCCTTCTTGTGTATGGGGGTCACATTCGCCAACTTCCAATCATTCGAGACCTCACCTGTGATCCATGACTTCTGACTAATTATGGAGAGTGGTTTAGCAAGCTCATCCGCCAGGTTTCTCATCAATCTGGGGTGAATCCATCCAGTCCCATGGACCTGTGGGGATCCAATCGGATCAGCAGGTCTCTAGTACCTCTTGGATAACAGGGGAACTACACTGTACCCTATCCCCATGTACTAGTTTAGGTAAGTAGTCAACCTGAAGACAGTCTACCCTGTTAGTGAAGACAGAGGCAAAGGAGGTATTAAGTACCTCTGCCTTATCCTCATCTCTGGTTACAAAATTTCCCTCCAAGTCCAGTAAGGAGTGGAAGTTATTACTACCCCTCTTGTTTTCATTGACATATTTATAAAAGGTCTTCATATTATCCTTAACAGTGGTGGCCAGCCTGAGTTCGAGTTGGGCTTTAGCCTCCCTAATTTTCTTCCTACACAGCCTGACAATTCCTCGATACATTACTTGATTGACCTCACCCTTTTTCCAGAGGTGGTACATCCTCTTTTTCTCTCTTAGTTTTTTCAAAATTTCCTTACTCATCCAGGCTGGTCTTTTTCCTCTACGGCTTATCTTGTGACACACAGGAACGGCCTGGCTTTGTGCCTTCAATAATTCATTCCTGAAGTATACCCAGTTCTCCTGAACCGCCTTCTTGTAAAGGGCTGCCTCCCAAGGAACTTTCCTAATCAATTCCTTAAATAAACTGAAATCTACTCTGAAAAAAATCCAGTTTAGATGTTTTGTTGAGCCCTCCTTTTGATCCACTGTTAATTGAAAACTTAATCATTTCATGATCAGTACCTCCCTTGTGTATGTTTATGCTTCCATTTCTGGGGTACAAGGAAAAAAATAACACAAAGGTGTAATTTAGGCATTAGTGTTCATGCTGTATTTACATATATGCATGATGTTCACATTAACTGTTAAATCTTAGTTTAGATTATTTTATACTCATCTAGAACAGTAATGTATTGTTTGACCTACACTGTGAAGATTAAATGAATCTTTTCATAAAATGTGAATTTATATTATGAAGATTGTAAAGAAATTTGTATTACAGTTTGTGATTCACAGACATCTACAAGATGCCTTGGAATTGCAGGATCAGAAAATTAATTGCCTGAATTGAGTTATAATCCTACATTAAATACTCTAGTGTGTGCTACACGTACAGAGTTTTGTGTTTTTCAGCAAAGGACAAATTCCACACAGCTCACAGTAAGTGCTTTACAGTTCTGTTGATTCCTCCTGTTCTTCTAATTTTGCTCATATGGTTAACAGCATTTGTAGGATCTAGTGCTGGATGCATGGAAGCCTTTAATTGCTAATTTCCTATGGTATACACAGGTATAACAATCAATGTACAGCAGTTGCTAAAGAAATGAAAACCAATTTTTTTTAAACCTTGGGCATTTTATTTTTGAGTTTTTTCTATGTCCCGTATCAGCTATAATACAGTGATCACTTAGATGCTCCACAGCAGTCACATGAAGTTCAATTTTGTTTTTTTGAAGCTGTTAAACACCAAACACTTTTTGATACGAAAAAGAAGAGTGTCTTCATAAAATCCAGGATGGAGTTCCGTAAAACATGTCTTGAGGGCTTTAAATTTAGATCATCAGGTTTGGAAGAGGTAAGGGATGTGGGTACTGAGGCACTAAATTAGGACTAGGTGCTGTAAATCTGAATATGTAGCTTAGAAATGCCAATTAGAGTATAGTGTCATAGATAACTAGATTAAAACTGGAAAACCAAATTGCTTAAATAAACTTCTGAACTTTTTGTTTAGAAGTGCATGTGTAATAGAGTTATGAGTATTAACTTATCCCTGGGAAGATTAAAATCACAATTAATGGTACATGCAATGTGTGATGTGAAGAGGGGGGTACATGCTAAGGGAAGTATGTAGTAGGGAACCAGGAAGTCTGTATATCCTGAGTATCTTAGTCAGTGGGGAGGGTAACTTATGGCTGGGAAGTTAGGATAAAATGAGGCTGCATCCTCTAGCAATCTGAGATATCCTGAGGTAGAAAACATTTTTTTGGTGTACCTCACACAATGTAGGAAGAGTTTAGAAAGTTTGTTTTCAAGTCTTCTGGATTCAGAATTTGCCTATAAATGACATTAACACAAAGAACTGATTACTCCAAAGACCAAACTCTTTTGACATAAATTGTGCCTGAAGTAGGCACACTTTGCAAGCAATTTAGTTAGAATGATTTTAATTGGCAGTTTTATTTTTTTCTGCCTTCTGTGACTGTGCCACTGTTAGGTGGTTAAGTGACAGGTGGCATGGATAGCAAGCTTTTGAACATGTGAGAATTTGATAAAGCTGGGTGCTGTTGAGTCTTCATAAAGGAAAAGTTTAAGATAAAATTACAAAGCTAGAAATATTTCAAAAGAAGATCACAACCCTCCCTCAGATCTTTTGTTTAGAAAACTGTGTATTTAAAGTGAAGACAAATATAATTTTTTTTTTAAAGATTTTACTTTAATTACCTCATAAACCCATTAGAATTAGCTGGAATATAGAGTCACTTCTATTATTTTTTTATTGAAATGCAAATAAAATTTTTAACTGACTTCAGAAGGAGCAAAAATTATTTTGAGACCAAGAGTCACACTAGATAAAAAATTGCTTATGTTGCATTATTTTCTACTTGTTTTGTCTACAATTTTCCTACTTGTTTTGAAATTTAAACTGAACTTTTCAAAATGGCTAGCGGTTCACGCTTTTCTCCCAAGGTTTGTATTTACTATAACTATGTATGTGAATGCACATATATTATATATTTGTTTCTGCTTCAAAGGTTATTGTGATCATGTGTCACCACATCTCTGCAGAGATGTTACTTGTTTGCATGTGTCAGTATCACAAAGAAGTTTGCCTAGTGGGTTTGGTGCCTTTTTAAACACCATTAACTCAGTTAATGAAGAGATGTGGCATTTCCTCAGCTCTTTGAATCAAAAGATTTCTTCGTTATCCCCTAAAACCTGTCTAAATACAAAATCATGTGATCATTCCTCCAGCATTTCAGTTTCAGAGCTCTTTTATTGCTTTTTGCATTAGTGTCTGACTACTGTTTGCTACCCCACAAACATGCACACCTTCCCACACTCTAGCATCCTCTAAGCACTGCATCTGCAGCTCAGTACTGTATATGGAGTAATGATCTGAACATTTGGCATCTAAAACACAATTTTGTTCACCAAATTCTTGTATTAAAATTAATAAAAACCCAAATAAACTGATTTTGCTATTCCTCTTTCCCTGCTATTTCTCTGTTCTTTCCTTACTAGCGATTCCCCATTGTCATGCTGCAAAACCTGTGCTTCCATACACGCTTAGTTACTCTTCTTGTTCCTTATGCCCATTTTCACAATTACTTCAGAGCCCCAGTCCCTTGTGTTCTGGGAGCTGCTGCTACTGTGGTGGGGAACAGATGACAGGGGAAGTAATGGGGGCAGAAGGAAAGAAGCTGAAATAAGAGGCAGAAGTCGCTTCTCCTTCTAGGGCCACTATATATAGGTATATAGCTCCTATAGCTACTATACAGCTTGATGCATAATGCTGTGGTTTGGTATTCACTTAATGCTAGAGTAATCTTAACAGTTTGGATTGCTTGGGGAGTGTATTCTATGGCAGCTGCTTGGTTTTACTTGTTAAAAATTCACTAAATATTTTTTGGTTTCCTTTGCATTTCGTAAAAGATGCCAACTGGTTTCTTAGTGAGAAGGTACTTTTGTCACCAAGCAACAGAAAGCTGCTGTACAAATGGGGCAGCAGTGTTTGCATGACAATTATGGCTACTTTGATGCATACGCACCACTTGATCTGTTTGAGACAGGTATAATGCACATTTTCAGTTGTGAATGTAAGAGGCAGCAGATGGTCAGATGGAGGTAGCTTTGAACTGTTCTGTCTGCCCAAGTAAGTAATAATTAAAAACCTCAATAGCTGTTAATAGACAGCATGCTATTCTGCTGTGTCTGTAAGGGCAGGTAACATAGTTTAGCTTTTATAGCTGAACTGAAATGGGTGTTTTCTGTCATATGAAAGATTTGTTTTTGTGTAAATACTAGGATTGACTATCAATAAAGAAGTGTATCAAAGAGTACATACAAAATTCTTAGAAGACAACAGCTTTGATTGGAAGTGACCTTTAAGATCATCAAGTCCAACCTGCCTTGTCAGCACTAAAGCATGTCTGTTCCAATACTTTAAAACCCTTTTCTAACATCCAGCCTAAACCTCCCCTGGTGCAAGTTGCAGCCATTTTCTCTTGTCTGTTGCTTGCCACCAGGAAGAAGAGGCTGTCCACCCTACATTCAGGTAGTTGCACAGTGATAAGATATCCCCGGAGCCTTTTCTCCAAGCTAAATATCACCAGTTCCCTCAGCTGCTCCTCAAGAGTAACACACGATATTTGTCAAATCAGTAACATATAAATAATGTGTGTATATGCAGGCATTTAAATATAGATAATGTATTTACAAAATACAGAAGTTATTAAATTATAATGTTGTTTAGTTTTTAAAACTAAAATTTAATTTCCTTCCCCTTTTGTTGCGGTAAGATTCATATACGTATAACAGATGTGTAGATAAAAGTAATAGTAAATTTCTAATAGGGCTTTTAGTATGTTTTTTAAAAAACATTTGAGATGGTTGTGTTTAAAAATGGGTTATATACTGATAATGATTAAGCATTTGTAGAATTGAGATAGTTTACATTATATTTTAATCTTTTCCATAGTCACTAAAAGAAGGTAATGAGGAAACAGTGATAATGTAACATATGAGATGTTAACTTAGGGTACTTAATTATACTTAAACTACATTCTCTAAGGGATTTTAACTTTATACATAATCAAGTTTCCTACTCCTTTCAGGAGTTAGACAGGATGTCTTGAGTTAATACTGGTTGTGCTGGTGTATGCCAAATCTATAGTCAGTAAGACATAGTAAGTTTAAATGGAAAGTTAATTTCTGTGTTTTTCTATATAGGTTATTTATGTGGATTTTCTTTTTCACTGCAATTGCTTATAGAGTTTAGTTGTTTATAGAGTATAATTATTGTCTATATTTTTTCCCTTATCAGTGTAATAGAATTACACAGAACTGGAATCTTACTGGTTATTCTGTTTCATTATGGATTGCATCAATAATAGATTTGTTAATGGAAAATGCAGGTAGTCAGCTATTAGCCAAAAAAGATTCTATGTTTATGATTTGTGATCCTTGCCTTATTCAAAAAATCACAAAATCATTTAGGTTGGAAATGTTAACTGTACCAAGCCCCTCAATAAATCATGTCCTTATAGACATAATAGTCTATCTTTGAGCAGGGATTTGTAGTAGACAAACATATGTACTTGATTTATCTGGAAGCATTTGTGAGATTCTGCTTGGCTTTCTCATCTCTGTCTCCCCAGACAGCAGTTCTCCTTTCTGGGATTCATGCTGCTGGTCTGCCTGTGATCACTGAGCATTTAATTTTAGCCATTCAGGCTGAACTTAACACCCCTGCCTGCAAATCTAAATCATCTGTACCTCTGTTCAGACAGCAGTCATGCTTCCTTTTTGACCCCATTGCCACATTGTAGTCATAAGTGATATTCTGTAAAATTGTTCTGGCACTGTTCGTGGCATTATTTGATTTTGATATGAGAACGGAGAACACAATGTCAATTTCTGTTGCAGTTACTGTTTACTGGAGGTTCATCAGAAACTGAAAAAAAACCACTTCAGTATTTGTCCAATGTTAAAGGGCAAAATATGAAAGCAGACTTCTTGAAAGTCTGATTTTATGCCTTGCCTCATAGCAGGTAATGATAGGTCCTTACTTAGGTGCCTTTCACAACGTGCAAGGAAAATCAGAGCCCGTATATTCCAGAGACTCCTTCTATCTCTAGAAGGATGTATCACTTCAAAGACAGGGGGAAAGGGCATGACTATTGTGTATCTCAAAACTGTGTAACACTGCATATATTTTACTGCTGTAATAGTGACTGTGTGTGGATGCAGCCTCTTCTTTATACGTCATCTTTTAAGTTTTTCAGGGCTTTACTTCAAGAAGAAATTAAGTGTAATTGAATATCAAAGGAGAAGCATTCACTTACCTGGCAACACTGTTTACTTAAGATACAGACTGATATGAATTACTGTATTTTGTTTTCGTATTATGTGTATGACAAGATGATACTTAATTTAGAGTGATAACAATGGCTGGGGACAGGAAATTATATGGTTTTTCTTTTGTTTGTTTCTTTAATGTAGCTTAAAAAAAATCAGGACCACAGGAGAAATTGATGAAGGAATTGGTTTGGATGTTGCAAGGGACTGAGTTACAGAATCTGAGAGTTTGAACACTGTAATTTGCATCCATTCTAACTTGCTAGCATTTTAAAGTAGGAAAATTGTAATGAGAATGCTATCAACAATTGGAGCACTAACTCAGTCTTCATCTTTATATTTCTTTGAAATAATTAGAAAAGGTCTTGTGCTACCCTTTGCAGATGTACAAACTTCACCTTTGTGAGTGAAGCCTTAGATTAAATTTTGGAATTGGAATAATTTTGAATGAATTCACTTCAAGGCTTACAGTTAGTTTTGGGGTTTTGCCTGTAAAATCCTTAGTATATTCTGCCTCTAGAACTGTTGAGGAAACAATAGAAAATGAAAACCTGGGTACACCTTGCATACACCTTCAGCATTCAATATGAAATATTGTCCTGGATTATGTCTATTCAATGGCAACAGCTGCTTTTCATGACCTTTATTAGTTTATCTAAAGTTACAATCATACTAGTTCCTTTATTTTGAGAAAAATGAAAAATGTTAGTTCCTAAATGTTTGGCAAGCAGTTACTTATATAAAAGTATATAAGTAATCGATACTTATATACTTTTGATGCTTATACTTGTATCAAAATTTTATTCATGTCTCTCTATCTGGTTTTATTCTGTAATTTTTAGAAACTTTGCACAACAGATTTTATCTCAAGGTGTTGTTTCTGATGTGTATCAGTTAATAGCTGTTCATGAGTAAGTGTTTCTTATAATTTGGGAAAAAAATCCAATTTTGATTAACACTGGAACTTAATAAGAGAAAAATAAATTATGACAGGAGTGTTGAACGATTTTTCCAGCTAAGTTGATGATTTTTACAGAGGAATAACTCATGAATAATTCAATTAAGATGAAAGCAAGTGCCTTGCTGGCCAACAACTCAATGAAGAAATCATGTCCAAACTAAAGCATTCTATGTAAAATGCATGATATTCTTAATGCTGATGTTTAAGTATTAATAAGCTTTGTCCTATAGGATAGCCAAAGGTGCTGTAGGGTTGAAACCTAAACAAGATTTATGTGTATCACTTGGGAAGCTGTCACAGATGCTCTGTTTTAAAATTGAACCAACTGGATGGCCACTGTCATCTAAAGGAGCACCAAACTCCAGTTCTCAGGTTAGCTGGGCTGGCTATTAAAAGTGACTCTGTTTTGAAGATAGGTATGGTATAGCTACAGGGAAAAACAGATTCTCTATGGTGCTTGGCTTCCTGTAGAGTTCAGATTCTTTGTGTAAATAATCTAAGCAGGTGTCACAATCTGTAAATTGAAGAAGATTTGTGCAATTGCAATTCTTAAAATGCAAAAATAAGGCAAATGCATCCAGGGGTTTGGTTAACACAGCTTTGTTGTTCAACAGTGTGTGATAGAAGGAAAAAAGAGTGGTGAAACAAGAAAAGAGAAGAAAAGGGAAAGATGTGCAGAGTAAAGTGAGGAGGGCAAAGAGAGAGGTGTGTGTGTGTGGGGTATACCACTGCAGAGATTTCTCTTCTGGGCACCCCAGGCCCCTGGTGAACTGACAGCATCCCACCAGTCTTCTGTGATGATTGATTAATCAGGGGGTCTCTCCTGTTTTTGTGAGTCCATCTTATACCTTGTACCCCATTCTCCCTCCTCCTTTCCTGAGGCGGGGGTATCAGGGATTGTCGTAGTTGAATTCTCTCTTAAGGCAGAAGCTGCTGTCTCTTGTCTCAAAATCTTCAGTGAGATCTCTGTAATTAGTCGGCATTAACAGGAGAACTCCCTGCTCTACTTAGTTCCAGTGATCTCACAGCTTTGAGAATGCAGCAACTCCTAAATCTTTCACTGCCACTCCAAATAGGGGTGGATGAAGTCTCATGGCTGACAACAGTCCAGTGCTATATATCTTCTGCTGCTCTGTCTTTGGAGGAAGGGGAGGGAAGGCCTGTTTGTACTAAGGCCATGTTGATACAAGACAAAGGGCCCTTTTTGCAGACACACAGAGCAGGAACATAATCAAGCTTTAATAAAAATCCTGTATCTTAAAAAAATGAACTCAGATAACTCATGCAAGAAATGCATCATAAACACCAATAATTGTATTTTAATTTTCATATTTATTAAACATAAATTTGTTTTACAAATATGCCCCCATTATAAATGCAGCTTGTGGATATCCCATGGATGAAAATGACTGTTATCTGAGAATATCTGAGGAGTTAAAAAAGGATTTTTGTTTTCTGCATTTTCATTGTAGTGCCAAAATATCTTAACATACTTGCTTTATACTTGAAAGGAGTTTTAGACAAGTCCATGGGTTGATTATTCCTCTTTATCTGTTTCATTACACAGTTTATTAAGGCTAGAATTTGTTGTATGTTGACAATTAAAGGCATCTCTAAGGTGCAACTGGAGACTGATCTCTTCTACTGCATTACCGTAATCATGGTTTTGTACACTGGCATAAGGACTTCACTGCAGCATGTAAAATTTGTTTCAGCATCCTACAGCTGAAAAACGTGTTGGAATGTGCAGTGGCATTTAAAAGCTCACTGCAAAACCTGGGTAGCTACTGTAGAAGTTTTTTACCCTTGCATGGTGTTATCACAGAAGCACTGCTAGGCATTGCTGAAAGGCGCAGCTTTAGCCAGCAGCAGGTCTATCTTGGAGGCATTTGGGACTCTGTTGGACATGGCAGAAGCTTGTGTCATCTTCTCACAGAAGTCGTCACTGCAGCTCCACTGACGCAAGTTGTTACGTAAACCCAATACAGTATACCTGGATTGCTGATAGCCCAGCAGGACAGTCTCCCAGGCTGAGACCAGTGCACACATGATACAAACAGCAAATCAATGACAAACCAGGACTTCTCAATGCAGTGACAGAATTAGTGACAGCTCTTGAGGGACCTAGGGCACCTGTGACATCTTTGTGCTGCAAGAACAAAAGACAGGCACTTAGCCAAAATGGTCCAGAGAAGTTCTGGCACAGGGCTACACCCTGTTTGGCCAAGGAAGGTGAAAATCCCCTGGAAACCAATGCCAGTCTCCCCAGAGGAATAAAATTCTTTCCTAATTCCAGACTAGGCCATCATCTTTGTGCTAAAAAAGTTGCATCTGATTGCTGCAAGAACAGCGGGCAGGAGCTCATCCAAAATGTCCTAGAGGACAGGCTCCTGACATCACCACTGCACGGCCAAGAGACAGCTCACAGGGGCTTCTCTTGCTGTGACGTAAGTAACCCTGTAGCTTGTTAGCTGAGAGCAACAATGGATGTGCTTTTAGCCTACAGGAACCCTCTAGGACTTAGGAGAGTCTTCCTTTAGCACACAAAATGGTCCTTCCTACAAATCGTGCTCCCTCCCCAGGGCTTCTGTGATCTCTGAAATCTTGCTGGGTCATGAAGATGCAGTCACCTCATGCTCTGCTTATCCTGTTCATACAGTTCAGTGGCTGGCTCAGGGAGTGCTGTCCTATCTCACACTTCTGCAGAGTCACCTTCCAGACCAATGGCCATTGCTTCTGCAGAAGAGAGCTGCAGTGCCTTGGAGGGCTGTTAAACTTCTGTACAATGCTCCAAGCAACAAATCACAGCACCTACAATTGCATGTTGTGGAGCTTCAAGTTGTGGATCTGACTGAGACCTTAGTTCTTAAGAATGAAAACTGGTTTGAGAGAAGAAGCCAGGCTCTTTGCCAACTGTTACCTTGCGAAGATGATGTCAAACTTGAATTAGGTCTTCTCTTTACTGATGTTCCCTCTTGTTCCCATTGCACAAACACCACCTGTACTGCAGCTGTCAGCAATTAGTGTATCCCTGACCCCAGACCCAAAGCACAGGGATGATATGGTAGGTCAAGTCACTTCTTCTGAGACTAAAGCCAGTCACTGGAGGTAGAAAAAAATGTTTCATGTCTGCAGTATTCCTCATTAACTTTTCTGAGTTCACAGCTGTCCTCCATCTCTGAGTACCCCCTTGAAGAAGTCTTTCTGGAACTGAACAATCTCTCATGTGAAGAAAGACAGAGAGGTGGAACTATTTTGCTTAAAGAAGAGAAATCTCAGGGGGAGCTCACTAACATACACAATTATAAGAAGATGGATATGAGTCAACAGTGTACTCTGGAAGCCAAAGCCAACTATGTTCTGGGCTGCATCAAGAGCAGCACATTCAGCTGGTTAAGGGAGGTGATTACACAACACTGATGAGGTCCTAACTTGAGGAGTGTGTGGATATCTCAATATAGGAGGACATTAAACAACTTGTCTGTCTCCAGAGGGAGGTAACCAGGTTGGTGAAGGGACTTGAGGGCAAGACTTAGAACAGGTCACTTGGTTTGTTCAGTCTGGACAAGCAAAGGCTGAAGAGTGACCTCACTGAAGTTTACAGATTCTGCAAATAGGGCAGAAGTAGGTCATATGCTGATCACCACTCTCTTGGTCATGGCACCAAGCCTGTCAGAGTTCAAGAAGCATCTGGACAATGCTTTTAGTCATATGGTCTAGCTTTAGGTAGTCCTTCAAGGAGCTGGGTGTTGTACTTAATGATCCCGATGCATCCCTTCCAACTTGAGATACTGTGTGATTCTACTAGACACCTAATACAACTGGTTAGAATACTGCTACTTGGAGCCTTAGCAGCTTGCTATTTTTGAAATAAGCTGATAGTTTCTGCTTGGCAAATTTTATTAGGAATAGAAATATTGTCTATAGGCCTTGCATACAACCCTTGCCTTTTGCAGTGTGCCTTAGGATAGAATAGGCTTTAATTGAACCTACTCAAATTGACAAAATTTAACTATATACTGTAATGCCAGAGATTTTATATTTAATGACATGTGGAACCATTGTGATATGGAACTGTTCTGATTTATTTATATTTCAGTGTTCCATGAATCAAGTGTTTGTTTAAATAATAATAAAAAAAAGACACAGTGCTTATGACATTATGATACATAGGTCATAGATTCATAAGGCTGCAAAGAGTAGTATGACAAGATTTCATGTGGTCTGACTGAAATTAAATGACAGTTTTAGCAAGTGTATCAGTTATTGAAGCTTGGTATAGCTTTAGATTTCTTTTTCAGGAAATAAATTTTACAAAACAGCGATTCCATTTAACAGGTTGGGTTCAACTTCAGCAAATAAAGTGTACAGAAGTTAAGAGCTAAACTAAAATATGCAAATATATTTTAGTTCTTTAGTATCAAACTATACATTGCTAAGCATGATTTTTAGGTGATGTTGTAGACTAATACTATTTCTTCATGAATGAGATGTGATAACTGGAATTATATGTCATTCAGACAAGTTGGAATTTAATATTAACCACAGTTAATAACATCCTCTGATGGAGCTTTTCAAGTTGATGAGCTATCTAGTTAGCAGTGGAGCAGTGTAGGTCATATTAGTCTTTAGGTTTGTCCCTTCAGAAGTACTAAGGGATGAAAAAAACATCTAAAATTATTTATTAGAAAATGTAACTGGTGACTTTTCATGTTATCTTAACAGACCCTCTGTGAAACAGAAATCAGGTCTGTAGTCCTGCTGTAGGTTTCTTCCTCAAGCTGCATTTTATCTTCAGTGAAGTTCTAATACTCTTAAATTGCAAACATACCTTGTATTTACCAAAAGCATGAGATAATTTAGATACCACTTCATGACTGCTTGGGTTTTCTGAGCCTTTAAAATTTTTGTTGTATATTCTTTGACTTTCAACACCTTATTTATGATAGAAATTACACTCTAACCTCCCTGATGTCACTTAATATGCCCTCTTCCCAAATAAATGCATATGCTGGCTAACCTTTCTGAAAGGCTGCATTATCTTTCCTTTGCCTTTTTCCTGAGAAGTTGTTAAAAGCACTATTTTTCCCAACTAATAAATTATTAGATCATTTATCATGTATTTAAATGCCTAGTTTTGGGTTGGACAGTCTTGAGAATAACTTCTCATAGAGTCTGGAATTTAATTGCATGCAAATTAGTTAATTCATTTGCCTTTATGTGCAAACAATTTTCTATTAACGTTGCTTTCAAAGATTCATTTACTTAGCTTCAAAGGCCTTATATCTCCATATGAGATGACAACTTTTCATGGTTCATAAAGCTGTATCTTAAATTGCAATGTACAATTGTGTGCTGCCATGGTATCTGCTTTCTCTAAGTTGTTACATTGCAAATTTGCTCTTCAGGACGATCTCAGTAATTTTCTCATTTGGTACTTCTTTGATCCTCATGCATGTAAACTGACATTTTGTTCAGATCATAATTATCTATAGAACATTGACTATCCTATGAAAGAGGCAGCTCAAGATTCATTAATTGTACTATAGTAGATGGTTGTGACTCAGTTGGTAAGGTCATATTAGTGCTTTATTGTTTTCTCATTTAAACTGTTACTTAGTCATCTGTATATTAGTACACATCAGTCTTGGCTTTAATTTGCCTTTACTTCCCATTGTAGAAAATATCTAGTTCTAGATCTAAGTAGTAGACAGACTGGAAAAAAGACTTCTCTTTTCCAGTATAAATACAGTTGATACTCTCTGAAGAAGTCCGTATCTATGGTCATGAAGCTGTTATGAACAGTGACTCCACTAGTAGCTTGTACCAGAACAGTAGAAAACACTTCCTATCTCATGGCACCCAACTACCACGAAGCACGGATGATTTGTGGTAGCAGTTGTTTTCTCTAGGAAACTTTTCCCCGTCTTTGACATTGCAATGAGACAAAGACTGTGATGACTAGAAAACAGGTATTTTTAAGGCATTCCCTTGAACAAAATTTTATTCGACATACAATTTTACAGTAGTGACTGTAGTATCACAACACCAATGTTCTTACTTCCTTCATTGGGAAGGAGTTTAGACACGGTTAATGTTTAGTAATGAATAAAGCAGGATTTTTTTTAAACCTTTACAGATTTTGTCTTGGTATTCATTAACATTCTGTCTAGTACAAAAATGCGGTCTTTCATGAAAAGAAAATTTTACATTCTGATTTCTCAAAGATTCCAAGGGAATCATACTTGTGATTATTAATCCTGTTAAAACTAAGTTATAGTATTTTTTTTAATTTGTGATTGTGTGTAATAGGCACAAAGGCTTATGATAATTATTCAGTTGATGTTATCCTATAAACAGTTTTTTAGTGGAAATTTGTGTGTAAAAGGTGGCAATGCTAATGTTGTGGGACCATGTATGAATAACTTCTTTAAACTATGTAAGAGTTATTTCAAGGAAGCTTTAAAGTTTTTTAGAAATTTCTAAGACCTGTCTTAGAACTGAATGGACCTGTGTGAAGCACTAAATCTGATCAACAGAACATGTACAATCTACTTATTTTCCCTTTTTTTCTCTCTGCTTCTAAAATGTTTTTATCTGTGATAGATCACAAAGTTACAGGTTCATGTCAGTGACTAAAGGGATTCCATTTTCCCTGTCCATTTATTGTAGATCTAGACAGCCCTGTGTGGCAGAATATTATGCTGTTTTAATACTTTCTGGAAGCACTGGATGCTTTCTTCTAAATGTGTGTGAGTACTGAAGCCTTTGGTAAAAAAACTGGATTTCATATTGTGCATTTTAGGTGTACTGATTTTAATAATGATGAAAATAATTCTATTTTTAAAGTAAGTAATGCCCTGGTAAAACAAATGAGAAATAGCAAATTTGCCTCTTAGAGGATTGCTCTTTTTTTGGGGTAGAATGTCTTGTTTGCTGCAGGAATGGCATTATGACAAGGTGGAACGTAGAAATGGTTAAGAAACAGTATCAGTTTGAAGAAAATATGTTATCAAGGCACTGGTAAGTGTGCCACTGGAAGAGAAGGAAAATAGCTACAAAATCTCCCAGCCAAAAGGAAGGGACTGTTGAAAAATGTGGTTAGACCTACAGTGTAGCAGAGAAAGTACTAATATGGCAAAGAAAAACAATGGATTTTGAAGATGATTTTCCAAATTGTAGATTTTATTTATACAAATAAATATGTGTAAAGATACATGTAAACTCTTTTGTGTGGTTATAGAGAGGAAAAGTATGTGTACTTTGTCACCAAACCATGAGTAAATGAAAGCTGTACTTTAGCTTTGAGTTTTTGAGAATGTGGTTTTTAAACCTCCTCATCTACAGTTTGTTGTGTCAGAATAGTCTCTTTGCTAGGCCTGTGCTTTGTGGGGCATTGTTTGAGGAGCTTTGTTTCTAGATGAATAACCTAAATAATGTCAAGAGGGATTACAAAACACTGGGAGCAGTAGTGAAGGATTCAGAGGCACAGGTTATCTTGTTGTCAATTCTTCCAGTTAAAAGGAATGGGTTTGAAAGTGCTGATAGAAGAGGGAAAATCAATAAGTGGTTGAGGGAGCAGTGCTATGATCAGGGCTTTGGCTATTTAAATTATGGGAGTGCCTTTGAGAAACCTAGTCTTCTAGGGGCTGATGGGGTATCCTCATTTATCAGAAAAGGGAATGCATGCCTGTGGTCAGAAGCTTTCCAATCTAGTGAGGAGGGCTTTAAACTACTGTTGTTGGGGGGAGGGTTTTGATGAATAATTATATTAGCAGATACCATGGGTCTGGAAATAAACCACAGGCCGGGAAGAGAACATTGATGTGAAAGACNTTGGCTATTTAAATTATGGGAGTGCCTTTGAGAAACCTAGTCTTCTAGGGGCTGATGGGGTATCCTCATTTATCAGAAAAGGGAATGCATGCCTGTGGTCAGAAGCTTTCCAATCTAGTGAGGAGGGCTTTAAACTACTGTTGTTGGGGGGAGGGTTTTGATGAATAATTATATTAGCAGATACCATGGGTCTGGAAATAAACCACAGGCCGGGAAGAGAACATTGATGTGAAAGACAAGGGGACTCCAGTCAGTAAAGCAACTTCAATAGGGCCAGTCTTGAATGCATGAAGTTCCATCTGGAGAGGGAGGAAGGAAAAACAGAGCTTACAGATGAGGATCAAAGGAAAACCACAGGAAGCTGAAATCACAATGAGGGTTTGCTACAGGCCACCTGACCAGACAGACCTGGAGGATGAGGCCCTTTATAAACAGATATGAGCAGCTTCAAGTTAACACGCCCTAGTTCTCATGGGGGATTTCAGCCAACCAGGTATCTCTTGGAAGGACAACAGAGCATGGCACCAGAAATCTAGGAGGTTCCTGGATTGTGTTGAGGATTAACTTCCTCATCCAAATTATAGAGGAACCTACAAGAAAAGGTGATGTCCTTGACCTTGTCCTCACCAACAAGGAGGGGCTTGTGAGTGAAGTGAAGCTCAAGGGCAGTCTCAGCTGTAGTGATCATGAAATGGTGGAATTTAAGAATGTAAGGGTAGCTAAGAGGATGCAAAGCAAGCTTCCAGCCCAGGACTTCCNTCTAGGAGGTTCCTGGATTGTGTTGAGGATTAACTTCCTCATCCAAATTATAGAGGAACCTACAAGAAAAGGTGATGTCCTTGACCTTGTCCTCACCAACAAGGAGGGGCTTGTGAGTGAAGTGAAGCTCAAGGGCAGTCTCAGCTGTAGTGATCATGAAATGGTGGAATTTAAGAATGTAAGGGTAGCTAAGAGGATGCAAAGCAAGCTTCCAGCCCAGGACTTCCAGAGAGCTGACTTCACCCCCCTCACAAGGATCTACTTGGAAGGGTATCATGGGAAGAAGCCGTGAGGGAGGAGGCACCCAAGACAGCTGGTCCTTATTCAAGGACAAACTCCTCCATGCCCAGGAACAGTGTATTTTAAGAAAGAAGAGAGCAAGCAAGAATGCCAAGAGGCCAGCATGGATTAACAAGGTGCTCCTGCATTTACTTGGGTGCAAGAAGAAAGTCTACAGGCAGTGGAAGCAGGGACAGGCTGACTGGGAGGAGTACAGATGACTTGTCCATGGAGCCAGGATTTAGATTAGAAAATCAAGAGCGGAGATAGGATTAAATCTGTCCAGGGGGTTAAAGGGAAACAAGAAGGGTTTCTTTGCATACATCAGGAACAAAAGGCAGGCTAGGTATGACATAGGGCCTTTCTGGAGGGAAAATGGAGACCTGGTCACAAGTGATATGGAAAAGGCTGCTTTTGGAGCAGCCAGAAGGAAGAGTCTTGGTGGGGTTTTTAAATAAAACCGGAGCAACGCTAATTCATTTCTGGAAGGAGGAGACTCAGCAGGTCTTGGGTTCCAGTAGTTAAGGCTAGAAGCTTCTAAGGAGCACGGCGACCTGAGCACGGTGTACAGGAATAGGCAAACAGGATTG
>VZRI01011628.1:0-19094 GCA_013397515.1 Upupa epops | reverse complement strand
CAGTGCTTCATGACATGCTATAGCGGCAGCATGGAGAAGATTATTTTGTGGTTTTCAATCTCTCGGGTATTTAGGTTTTTTGTTGTGTGGATATGGTTGGATTCGGTGATCTAGGAGGTCCTTTCCAACCAAGCTTATTCTGTGATTTTATGCAATGCAAGATGAAGGTGAGGCTGGAATTTTAATGTCTCTTATGAGAGCATGACAGAGGTCATTTGCAATATAATATGACAATATCATCAACCATCTTGTCCATCAGGTCATTGTTTCTATTACCATTCTGTTCCTGTCTGAAATAAAGGCTGTAAAAAAAAAATCTACAAGCTACATACTCACAGCAAAAAGGCTCTAGGACTGATTTTCCAGACCTTGTTTGGTTTGCACCGAAAGTAACATTTCCACAACTTCAGAAATTAAAATTTGATCCCATGTTAGATAAAGAAATACTTTCACACCACATTTTGTAACCAACCTGTAAAGTGCTTGCTAAAGTGTGGATCTTCTTTGTAACTTCTTCTGCACCATAGTTGCGAACTCTGCTGTGCGATGCTCTCAAAGGTGGCTGCCTTCCTGTTGGACTCCTAAGAAAGTTGTCTGATTCACTGGATGAATCTGCCATTAGTATTCTGAACCCTAGACAGAAAGACCAGAAAAAAATCATGAATGTTAAATCTTGACTGTCTCAGACTGGCACAGGTCATTCAAAAGCAAGTTTTTCCCTCAAAACATACAGTGTAGATATTCAAATAAGTTGCTGCAAAGCCACGGGAGCAATGCACCTCGCACACAGTCTGCTGTGAGAGTGTCAATAAGGTCCTCTTAAAGGGACAAGCTGACAGAGTTGGGGTTGTTCAGCCTGGAGAGGAAAAGGCTCCAGGGGGACCCTACAGTTACACTCCAATCCCTGAAAGGGGCCTCTAAAAAGGCTAGGGAAGACTGTTCACAACGGAAGAGAATGACAGAACAAGTGGTCATGGTTTGAAGCTAGGAAAGAGTAGAATGAGGATGAATATAAGGAAAAAGTTCTTCAGTCTGAGGGTAGTGGATCCCTGGAACAGGCTGCCCAGAGAGGAGGTGGAGGCCCCATCCATTCAAGGTTAGGCTGGATGGGGCTCCAGGAAGTTTGTTCTAGTTAGAGATGGCCCTGATTGTGATAGGGGGGCTTGGGCAGGATGGCCTTTGGAGGTCCCTTCCAACTCAATACATTCTAGGATTCTATGGTATCAGAGATTTATCAATTGTTCTGGTCTGCAGAATCACTTGTCCTTACACAAAACTATGGGCAAACAGAATCAAATTTATCAAATTTATGATATGAACTGCTAGTGTAATATATTGATGAAGTTTACAGTTTCTCCAAATGGACTAACACAGCAAGGAAGACAGACATCAGCAGCAGAGGAAAAAAAAAGCTGTTTCAAATTGAACATACATCAACAATGCCATATTTTAGGAGAAAATACCACTCCAAATATAAAAAGGGTAATTTTGTAAATTGAGAAATACTATTGCTTTCATCCAATATCAATTCAACATAACCCAGATTACTGACCCTGGGGCAATTCACAGGCAAGTCAAGAATTACTTGAGACAGGAGAAATACAGTTTGTGAGGAAAGAATAGGGATTGCTGAGTCTTACGAATGTGTAGTGGTTTGGCCCTGGCTGCTGGCCAAGTGCCCACCAAAGCTTATCTTTCCATGGGTCCAATGTGCCAGTTATCTTAGGTGGACAGAGACAGATAATGAAAACAATAGGTTGGTGGGTCAAAACAACAACAGTTCAACAAAGCATAAGTAAAAGCCATATGTGGAAGCAAAGGTAAATAATAATGACTATTATCCGCTTCCCCTCAGCAGAAGGTGAGGCAGCAGGCCTGACACATGTAGTGGCTGCTCCAAAGGACAAGGCTACTCCAAAGGCCCACTTCCTTCGTCCTCTTTGATTTTATATCTGGGCTGATGCCATACGGTCTGGAATGCCCTTTGGTCAGTCTGGGTTGGCTGGCCCAGCCCATGCCTCAGCTCTCCTCAGCTGGAGAGTGTTAGGAAAGAAATCCCCCCTCCCCAGCCTTGGTGCTGTGTGAGCCCTGCTCAGCAGCAGCCAGACCACTGGGAAGTTTCCAAAAGCCCTGCAGCTACCACCACACACAGCACTGGGAGAAATAGTCAGGGAACAATCAACACCATCCCAGCTAAACCAAGTAAAAAGGTAAAGAAGGGAAAACAGTATAACAAGCATCACACATGGAAAAATAAATTACAGGAGAGATACTTTTTAATGAGAGAAAAATAAATAGAATACCATTATAAATTACAAGATGGAGTAACATTCACTCTAACCATAGCTCAGTAAAAAAAAACCAAACACCCAAGCAACTTTTTTCCTACATGTTACTACATCAAACTGTATTTTCCCCTCATTCTTTGCTAGAACTTCATACGTGTACCTGCAAGATCCAAAATGTCAGAACACAGACCATGGGTATCAGGAGTAGTGTGGCCAACACAACTAGGGACGGAATTCTCCCCCTGTACTGGGTACTGCTGAGGCCTCCCCTTGAGTGCTGGGGAAGGTCCTGGGCCCCTCTTCTTAAGAGATTGAGAGGCTAGAGCAGGTCCAGAGGAGCAATGAGGCTGTGAAAGAAACTGGAGGGGAAATGTTGGTGAGGAGAGGTTGAGGGAGACAGGGGTATTTAGCCTGGAGGAGACTCAGGGGGGACCTTATCACACTGTAACTCCCTGAAGTGAGATTGTAGTCAGGTGGGGGTCGTGCTCTTCTCCCAGGCAACTAGCTCCAGGATGAGGGGCAGGGCCTGAAGCTGAGGCAGGGAAGGGTTAGGTTGGATATTAGGAAGCCTTTTCTCATGGGAAGTGTGCTCAAAACCTCGAATGGACTGCCCAGGGCAGTGGTGGAGTCCCCATCCCTGCAGGTGTTGAAGGAAAAGACTGGCCGTGGCCCTTAGTGCCCCGGTCCGGCTGCCGTGGTAATGTAGGTCCTGGGCTGGGCTAGGTGAGCTGACAGTTTTTCTAGCCTCAATAATTCTGTGAAATGAGACTTCTCTCAAAACATTTTTGTCATCGCCTGTTGTAGAGTAATTTTGAATACTTTCTAAAATTGCAGTGTTAACTCTTTAGGGTAAAACACCTGTTCCTGATCTGACCAAGCACCACAAGCAGCACAATCACTACAAACCCATCACCAGCTGTTTCAGTGACTTGTTTCCTTTAAGCTGAACAAAGGTTTTAAGTTTAGAAGCAGTCTGTGAAAATATCTTTAAGGTATGAACTAAAGGGGAAACTCTATTAACAGCCATACTAAGAATTAAGTACTATATGTTTCATTAGGGAACAAAAATTCAATCCCAAGACGTCAATCCACAAGAACCCAGTCTTCACCCACTCATGGACCTATATAACAGCATACATTCTCTCTCCAACTAAAGCAGGCAGAAGATCATGTGCTGGGTTTACTCTATATGACAAATACTGCATAGAAGTATCTCACCACAGCTACAGAACTAACCTTATACTATACAATTCAGATAGCTTGTCTGAGGTGGAACTCCAAGTCACAGAATTACAGAATATGTTGGGTTGAAAAGAACGCCCAAGGCCATGTAGTCCAACCCCCCACAGTAACAAGGAGGGTCATCTCTAACCAGAACAGATCATCCAGAGCCCCATCCAGCTCCAAGGATGGGGCCTCCAACACCTCTCTAGGCAACCTGTTCCAAGGATACCCCACCACTCGAGGGGAGGCCTCAGCAGTGCCCAGTACAGGGGGCGAATTCCGTCCCTAGTCCTGCTAGCCACACTATTGCTGATACAACCCAGGACGACACCGGCCTCTCGTGCCACCTGGGCACACTAGCCCAAAGCAGATCAATCTTTCAGGAGGTAATTCACTTAGTGAATGGGCATGTTTGAAACCCTATAGATTGAGCAGAACTAAACCAACTCTGCAGCCATCCCAGACAGGGAAGGCACGACAGGCCCCTTCCGTCAGTGCTTCTAACGGAGCCGCAAGTTCCCAGGCAGCCAAGGAAGGTGATTCAACACGGCGACAATTCCCCGCCGGGTTTCCACACTCAGAAGGTTTGATTGGTAGCCCGTGACAGCGTGTTCGCAGCACTCTACAGCACTGGGGACACAGTGGAGGAGAAAGGCCCTGCGCAGGCCCTTTGCTGCCGCGCAGGTGCCCAGCCTGACGGACACCTGAACCTCAGACACCCCCATCCCTTCTGCCCCAGGCAGGGCGCGGAAAACCTCGGGGCAACCTCCGACCCCAGGGGTCGGACTGCCCGACTGCCGCCTCAACACTCGCCCTCGTCCCGCAGCGCTCCGCAACCTCCACCCCCTCCTCTGGTTGCTCCCCGCACGCGCCCCACGCACCTCCGCGCCCACCGCTATGGCAACTTGAACTGGCCGCGCTGCCACCGCCTCTAGCAGCCGCTTCCGGGCTCCGCCCCTGCACCGGGCATTCTGGGAAGGGAAGTCCGCGAGACACAGGCCCTCAAACGGACTGGCGAGCGCGGGACTTCAACTCCCGAGAGGGTCTGCGGACCGCGGCGGAAGTTCCGTAGCCCGCGCCGCTGGGAGCAGTTGGCCCGTCAGAGGCTGGGGCTGTTCGCTGTGCTTGTTGGTAGAGCTAGAACCAGCGGTAGGGTGTTGTCTGGCTCTGAGTAAAGGCGTGGGAGACGGGAGCGAAGGCCGCTCTACTACCAGTTCTCTACTACCAGTTCTCTACTACCAGTTCTCTACTACCAGTTCTCTACTACCAGTTCTCTACTACCAGTTCTCTACTACCAGTTTTGCACCCGCTGATGGGTTTCTTCCTGTATAGATTCACAGAATTCATCCACGAGCAGATTTCCCTGTTTTAGTAGCCTTTCTCAGGCCATCGCAGAGGAAATGAAGGAGTAAGGAGTGTGTTCTAGATGTGACTGATGTGTATATGAGAAACGTGTTTGCATCTATGCTGAGTATGAGTAAATCTGGCTTGGCATCAATATAACATTTCACTGGAAGCTGATGCCAACACCCACAACTGCCAAAATGGGCAGAGCACCAGTCCTAAAGACTGTACTATCTCGCATCTATCAACTGTGAAAGCAGCTAGTCAGCAAACAGCACGGGCTGCCTGCGGAACCATTGGTCTATTATTGAAGCAGGGGGCAGATGCTTCCAGTGCTTCCGATAGCTGCTTTTGCACACAGCTACGTTGTCAGCTGCAGCATTACCACAAGCATTATAACTGTTTCACATATGCATGTGAAAGAAGGGTTGTACCACTGACTAGTACATGATTTTCCCATCCTCATCAAGCTGAATCTTCCTTATTACAAAGAAAAGAAAGATCACATGTAAGCAAGTATCTATGCCAAGACTCCTGCACTCTATCTTTGCTGACGTCTAAGGAGTCCACCACCTCTCCCAACAGAGAATAAAACAGCAGGTCAATGGTGTTTTCAGAC
Organism: Upupa epops; assembly: GCA_013397515.1. Lineage (NCBI taxonomy): Eukaryota > Metazoa > Chordata > Aves > Bucerotiformes > Upupidae > Upupa > Upupa epops. The sequence goes on along the minus strand of VZRI01011628.1, from coordinate 13,619 downwards.
AGTTCATTCAGTGAACAACAGTGTAAGGTAACAAACTGCTTGATACTCACTGAGGATTTTGCAGAAGGTAGATTCTGGAACCAGATCAGAATAGAAGGAAGAATGGACAGAGTTATCCTTGGACTCCAGCCATCGAAGAAGAGAGATTAACCCTATGATCCCTCAGCTGTTTATTGAATATGGTGTATATAGAATGGAACACCTTGTTGGTCAGTTTATGGCCACCTGTCCTGCCTGCTCCTCCCTGCAGGTGCAGCCTCTCCTTTACAGGACCCCAATGTGGTGCACAAGATGTGGCAGTGACTGTGACCTTCAAAGGAACAAGAATAAGCAAGAGCCTTACTGCAAACCAGTACTAGGTAGGAATTGTAAACACTGAACTGCTTCTAGAAGCAGACATTATCTGCAAACATGATAACTTCAGAAAGTACAGTTAGTCAGACAAGACTGAGCTGTTTGTTTCATTCAAGGCCATAAGGTCTTTGTAATTTTGACTTTTCAGCTGGAATGTTAGGAAAGCATGCAACAAAGTGACTGTAGAATCAGAATATATTGGGATGGAAGGGACCTCCAAAGTCCATCTAGTTTTAGAGGTTTATACTTGACATTAGGAAAAGGTTTTTTACTGAAAGAGTGATCAGATTTTGGAATGGGCTGCCCACGGAGGTGGTTGGGTCACTGTCCCTGGAGGTGCTCAAGGTTAGTCTGGATGAAGTGCTGAGTGGCATAATCTAGATGTCAGATGTCAGATGTTTAGGGTTACTTGGTTGGTTTTAGGTTGGACTGGATGATCTTTAAGGTCTTTTCCAGCCTCATCATTACTGTGATACTGTGACTCAAAAACCAGTGGGAGCAAGAAAACCTCAGGAGAAAATCTGAAGAAATGAGGCATTACTGTTTGTCAAAGAAGACTAGTTTAGAAAATACTTAAATAAACTGAACAAACACACATCCTGAAGGAACTACTAATGTGCCGAAGGCCACTAAGATGATTAAGTTACTGGTCCATCTTTTCTATGAGGGAAAGCTGATACNCATTACTGTGATACTGTGACTCAAAAACCAGTGACAGCAAGAAAACCTCAGGAGAAAATCTGAAGAAATGAGGCATTACTGTTTGTCAAAGAAGACTAGTTTAGAAAATACTTAAATAAACTGAACAAACACACATCCTGAAGGAACTACTAATGTGCCGAAGGCCACTAAGATGATTAAGTTACTGGTCCATCTTTTCTATGAGGGAAAGCTGATACAGCTGGGGCTGTCTAGCCTGGAGAAGAGAAGGCTTGGGGGATGTCATAACTGTGTATGCATACCTGAAGGGAGGATGTAAAGGAAATGGTGTCCACTTGCAGAGCAAGGGGCAGTGGGCACAAACTGGAACACAGGAGGTTCCACCTAAGTGTAAATAAAAGTGTTCTAATTATTAGGGTGACTGAGCATTGGCAGCGGTTGCACAGGGAGGTTGTAGAATCTCCATCCTTGGAAACAGTCAAAAGCTGTGTGGAAATAATCCTGGGCAACCATCTCTAGGTGACCCTGCTTGATCAGGGGCTTGGGCCAAATGGCCTCCAGGGATCCCTTCCAATCCCATTGATTCTGTGACTCTGTCGTGCTTTCTGGATGCAAATAGACACCCCTGAAAACAACTTGTGTGATTATTAACTGATTGCTTATATCCAAGTAATACTTTCATCTTACTGTTCTCTTAACACTTAGAATTGGCAACCTCAGGCTTTACACAGGAATACCTCCCATTTAGTCTTCAGTAAACTGAGTATTGCAATTTTCACAGCTTTTTCATGTTTTTGAATGAAATAAGGCAGAAGGAGAAGGACAAAAATTCCATAAGATCCCATAACCATAAAACTCTGTAACTACCTGATCTTGAAGACAAATTGGTTAGCTAGACACAGACCTTCAAATCCCTAGAACAGCACTGGTTCAAGTAGCTCCTTAAACACTTAATCCAATGAGTGGTGCTTTGCCAAAGCAGTACATCTAAGGTCATTTTTCTGACAGACCAGAAATTGTTTCAGATACTGAAGGTAGAAGGTGGCATATCTTACAAGTATCTAGAATGGGTAAACATGTTGATTAATCAGAAACCACCCCAGCCTCTCTTTATTCTGCTCTTTACTGAATTATTTTCCTACTTTGAACACTTCTTCTTGGACATAATACAAGATTTACCTGATGATACCTAGTAATCCCTTGAAGAATTTATAATTGGAGCACCAATTAGAGCTAACTGTTTCTCCAGTGTAACCTGGTATATCTGGTTTGTGTCTAAACCACAGAAGCAGTACAAGGACACCTAGGTTGCCATATCAAATCTGGAAGATGATAATACTGTCACTTTTTCTTTTAAATCACCACAAACTCAGTGGAATCCTGTGCCTTGCTCTCCATCAGATCATAGGTCCTAAATGAGCAACCATGGTTGTCACTAGAGGGAGCGTCTGTATCAGTGGAAAAACAGACTGGTGTACTTGTGTTCGAATTAATAGCCACCTGCTGGGATTTTCTGAAAAAAAACAACCATGCAATATGTTAGGCTGGATGTTAGGAATCCCTTCCTCATAGAAAGGGTGGTCAGACACTGGAATCAACTGCCCAGGGGCAGTGATGGAGTTCCCATCCCTGGAGGTGTTTAAGGGCAGCCTAGCTGTGGTCCTTAGTGCCCTGTCTGGCAGCTCTGGTAGTGTTAGGTCATAGGCTGTGATGGATGAGCTCAGAGGGCTTTTCCAGCCTCAATAATCATGTGATTCTTTTATTAATTTGCTTAGTTCATGCACATGATGCATAAAACGAAATACTGAAATTGGACTAAGAGTGGAGGAGAGGGGGTTTTCAAAAGAAGTTGTTGCAACAGATGACCCACTAGTGCCTCCATGGAAGAGGAAATTCACATCCCTAGTTTCTTCCTACTAACCAGGCCTTGTCGTGAAAAGAAAGGGCTGCTCAGTTGTGCTCAGAGACATATCAGCCATCAAGCCTGGTTGTGAGAATGCTGAGATTAAGCTGGAAGGGAATGTAAGAAAGCTGCTGCTCAGCGTTGTTATCAACTCTCAGCATGTCAGTCAATGTTGAATGAAACAACAGTAGCTTGTACCCAATGCCTGAAAATCAGGTTTGGCATTGGCTCTGGAGAGCTAAGAACCTTGATCCAAAATAGGACAGGGATCCCTTTGGTGATCCATTTGTTTTGCTGGGTGGTTTGCTATGCTTCACTGTCAGCCCATGCCAATCAAAATACTTCTTTTCCAAAGCCCAAAGGAATGGAAATGGTAATGTCCTACTGCTACAGCATAAACTGTCCCCAGGAAACCTGAATACTTTGGCAGTGAGAACAAGAAAACTGTGAGAATTTTGGTGTTGTGGAAAAACCTTGTAGGCAGCTGTAGCACTGTCTGGCCTTTGTAACACTTAGCACATTGGGTGAAGTTCATTAAGTGGCTGATTAGTCCTTCTGGGTAAAGAACTCAAGGCAAACCTAACACTACTAAATGTTTAGTTTATTTGTCTCTGATTTATTTGCATTTAATTTTTAAAAATTATGGCCATCTGCTTACAGCAGTATAAATCATGGAAATCACAACAGCATCAGAGGAAAGGAGGTAAATCCTGAAGATCCTGTGGTATCGTTTGGTCAATTGATCAGTGTAAGATCAGATTAACCAATTCATTTTTCTATTGTGATAACAGGCCGGTATAAAAAAAAACAAAACAAGGAGGACTCAAAAACCACTAATAAATTGCAGGCAAAACTCAAAAATAACTCAATTTGGGGAAAAACAATAAAATACATTTAATTCCTCCCAAATAAAATCTTCTTAAAATTTCTTGCATACCTGGACCAAGCTGCTTCCTTCAGCCTCTTAAAGGGAAGACACTTCCAGCAGTTCTTTTTTCTTGTGGAAACACAGTGCCCATTCAGTCCATGCTCACATCTCTCAGCATCACTGGGTATTTTAAGGGCCATTTTTCCGTTCCATGTGCTTCCACGCCAGTCCTCCATATCCAGTGTGCTGATTGCTACAGCCATAAATGAGGGGAAAAGAACTCTGTCCATTTCAGCAAACAATGGATTGCAGGTAAAACCTTTCCTTCACTGATCTCTGCAGAGATCATTCACCCATGTTCCCAGGGCAAGATGGCTGCTGTGCCCAGCCCAGTGCCATGTGCATCCTATCTGAGCAAAGGGATGAAAGCAAAGTGAAGAAGGAGGAAATAGGAAACCGGAATCTCCAAACCAGTTGTACCAGTTCACAGAGTTGCAAAAATTTGGTCTGGTTGCTATAACATTTTCGCAACACCGCAGGCAAGAAACCCCTTAAATTCAAACCACAACATGCTGACAGGTGCCTCCCTGCAGGATGAGTGGCCATTGAGGTGTTGTTTCCAGATCTGGATTAGTGGAATTATATGGAATACACACAGTAAAGAACGCTGAACTTGCACCACAGCCTTGACCCCCCATTAGCAGTTGATGTCATGGATTGATAAGACTTTGGAGTATAATGAAATGATGCAATAGTATTCCACAACTGACATGATGGATGTGTGTGTCTTGCCTGTGGTCCCCAAAACAAGAAGACAGGCCACACCTTATGAATAATATTATCTGGGATGTCTTGGCCAACAGTGAGAGAGCAGGTGGACTAACCAGTATGTTGCTTTGTGGATTGTAGCAACTGTGGTAATGTTGCTCTTGCTGACCCTTCATTGCTGTGCCCCACAGGATATGGTGTGGCTAGCTTCCACAGTACTGGACAGAACAGGACTGGATAACAGCCAAGAAAGAGGTGCTGCCACCCACAGAACCTGTACTAGTTCATGGTTTTCTTCTTTGTGAAATTTGTCATCACCCCTTGGCTGGGAAAGAATGTGATCCCGCTGCTGAGAGACAACCATCCTGAATGCATTGGTAGCAGCCTCCTGCAACGTGGTCTGGCTTACACTGTACTGAGGCCATTGGCCAAAGTGGTGACCAGAGCTCCTTGTCTGACATGACAACACTGAGCCTCATCTTTTCTCTTGCCTGTTCCTTGCCAATTAGCCTTCAAGTTCAGTGATCTGCTGTGGCTTCAGATGTATCCGTGCTGTATCTGTGGCATAGATACAACTGCTTCAGTGTGGGAACTTGTCAGCTTGAGTCACTAACAGTGACTGGAGTAGGTTGCTACTTCAGGTGACAATAATTCCACCTTATTTCTCCCACTTAGTGCTTATTTACTCAATGTAAAGATGAGTTTTAATTCCACTGCTTTTACAAGTGAGTTAGTACCGTGCTTACACAGCCCTCTCCTTCCTCCTTCCAGCAAAGCTGCTGGAGTGTGGCCAGTAGGTCGAGGGAGGTTATCCTCTCCCTCTATTCTGCTCTGGTGAGGCTAGATCTGGAATCCTGCATCTAGATCTGGAATCCTGCATCCAGTTCTGAGCTCCCTAGTTCAAGAGGGACAGATTGCTACTGGGGAGAGTCCAGTGCAGAGTTGCTGAGTTGATCAGGGGGCTGGAGCAACTTTCTTATGAAGAGAGGCTGAGAGAGCTTGGACTGTTTAGCCTGGAGAGGAGGAGACCAAGAGGAGATCTGATTAATGTTTATAAATATCTGAAGGGCAAGTGTCAGGAGGATGGGACCAGGCTCTTCTCAGTGCCTGGCAATAGGACAAGGGGCAATGGGCATAAATTGAAATGTAGGAGGTTCAATTGGAACAGAAGAGCAAACGTTTTTATGGTGAGGGAGATAATGCCATGAATTAGCCTGCCCGAGAGGTTGTGGAGTCTCCTTTGGAGACATTCCAAACCCACCCGGACGTGTTTCTGAGTGATGTTCTGTAGGTGGTCCTGCTCTAGCAGGTAGGATGGACTAGATGATCCCCAGAGGTCGCTTCCAATCCCGTCCATCTATGATGCTGTGACTGTGTCACGCCGCCGCATTTAACTGAAGCCCGACGGTCTCGCCCTGCTGCCGGCCCAGAGCAAGGAGCCCAGCTCCGAACTCGGCAGCACTCTGCTTGACAGAGCAGGACCGGGCAGGGAAGGGCTGGGAGGCCCGCTCGCCCCCGCTCTCCATCTGTGGCCACGAAGCCCCGGCGCTGGGCCGGGAGGGAGCAGCGATGCCGGCGGCGGTCAGAGCAATCCGCGGGAGGGCTGAGGGAACAGGTCGGGGCGGGGGGAGGAGAGGAGGATGTTACGGCCAAGGTGGGCGCGGGCTGGGGTAGGGATGGAGCTGCCCGAGAGAGGGAGTGCGCAGTGTCCGCTTGTGTCCCCACTGAGGGAGGAGCCGCTTTCCCAGCAGCTTCCCCTTGCGGGGCAGCCCCTGCACCTGCCGCCTCTCGACCCTGCTCGGAGCTCCGGGGGTCCGCAGCGGGCGGTGGAAGATGCTGTGTCTGCCCGTAGCCTTCCAGCTGTTGCTGCTGCTGCGCAGCCAGGGCGGAGAGGGATGTCCCTCAGCCCTCTGCGAGTGTTCCGAATGGGATGATTACAAAATCACTTGCCGGAACATCCACTTCATTCCCACCCTGCCGGAGGACACCCAGACCCTGTGAGTACGTTGGGGAGACACTCGCCGCCTGCGATAATTCCTTTGGCAGCAGGACCCGGAGCTAACACCCGGGAGATTCAGGGAGGGCGGTGAGGTGGCAAGATGCTGAAAGTACCCCGGATCCTCCAGGGTCCCGGGAACAGCAATGGGCGCTCCCGGGGTTGTCAGGGAGATGTAGGGAAAGTGATTGTCAAAGCTTATGGAAATGTGAAGAGTTCACTGTCTTCTGGGCCTTAAAAGTTCTGGGTAGAATATAGGAATAGTGGTCAGTGAGGTGCTTGTGGGCAACCTAAGCATGAGGCTGAACTCTTGTGTGTCAAGTGTGTATGGGGACAGGGGAAGGAAGGATAGCTCCAACCTAGTTTTGCAATTCAAAAAATAATAGGAATGGGTTGTGCAACCTCACAAACAGCTCCGCCAAAGCTTCTGAGCCCTTTCATCTTGTTTGCCAGAGCCCAACAAAAAGATTCCATGGGAACAGAGAACCCAAATATCCTGAGTGACAGAGTACTTCAAATAAACAAAAGTAGGGAGTAGGGGATAGAGCAGCAAATTTGGAACTTGCCAAAATGATAGAGCAGTTCAAGTACCTGAACCGAGGTTGTTGGGGCCATTAAAGGCACTGGAGATCATCTTGTCTGGGTTCCTGTTTCCAGTGTTGAAGAACATCCTGTATGGTATCTGTCAGCCCAAGAGAGATCCATCAAGTAAATACTGAGTGAAAGCACAGTGGCACGAGTCAGTTAGAACTAAGCAGCTGAATCACTCTAGGATTTTACTTTGTCACATAAGGCACAAAAATGTTTCTAGTCCCTAAGAGATAAACCTTTTGTGAGATTACTTTCTTATAAAGCAAACACATGAAACCTCAGTTGTTTTAACTGAAAGACACAAAGAGTTCAATTGAGAGGTCATGCTGTGACAGCCTTCCTTGTTTCCAAACATCTCAGGACAGTCAGAGACATTTGGAACAAGTTTATTCCTTGATAATGATTATCAGGACTTTATTCAAAAATATGAGCTATGAAGTTATTAGAACATCTTTGAATAGGCTTCTTAAGACTTTTTAACATGCAAAAGTAAACATTTAGCTAATTATTCCTTGACTGATATGGCTGAGGAAAAAAAAGTGTCAATGCCATTTGCATTATTTATGGATACCTGAAAAATTTGTTATTAAACTGTAGTGTCAGTTGGTAAGATTTGAAATAATTTGGGCTTTGATTTATTAAACTTCATACATGGGGCTTATTTAGTTTGAAATTGCAGTTAGGTGACTGTATGTACCATGTAGTATGTTCTTTGAAATCTACCACAGCAAGCTAGAAGTAAGGCAGTTTATAGGAGAAATAAACTGTTGTGTGGGCATTTAAAATAGTTAACAGTGAGGTCACATAATGGAATCGGATGCTTTCCCTGACAAGTGGTACTGTGATGGCTGAAAAGCACCTCTCTATACACAGCTTCACAAATAAAGCACTTCGCTTGCTGGACTTGTATTCTTAAACAGCTTTGTTATAGAGAAGATGAAGATAAGACATCACTTTTTTTAAAAGACAAATGAACAAAACCAAGTGAGAAGTACTTTTTTTGTTCAATTTGGGTTTATTTTAATCATCAGTACCAAGTGGGGAGACCACTGCAAGCTTCACAAGAACTGTCTTCCCTGCTATCGTAATTATAAGTAGAGAAAAAATTCCAGGGCATGACATGTGATGTTATAGTGCAGTATAGAAAAGGTAGAAAGTGTAATGTGTAGTCTGCTTTATATGAAAATAAGTGGGAAAATTATCTAAGCAAAAAGGAAAAACTATGCTCTTTTCACAGACAAAAAAAGTATCGAAGGAATTTTATTACTTCAGTTTTCTCTCTGGGTAAGGTTTGCGTATTTCCCTTCTTTGTTATTACTTGAATTGCTGTAGTCTGGTGGACTGTATGTAATCCTGCCGTACACTGTCCTGAGTAAATGACTTAATATCCTTTTCTTCTGTATGTTAAAGGGCAGTCATAACAGTTACTTTTATCTGAGTTTCACTCAGAGGGCTTTCAGATGCTTCATATTGACTTACTTGCACGTGGGAGTATAAAACTGCACAGAGGTTTTCCTAAGAGATTGTAAGATGTCTACCCTGAATTCTCTCATGTTTTGCATCCTCCTGCCTTACAACTGACAATGGTTCTGAATCAAAGATAAAAAATTCTAAAACAATCAAATCACAGAATTATTGACTCTGGAAAAGCCCTCTGAGCTCATCCAGCCCAGCCCAGGACCTAGCATCACCACAGTGGCCAGACCAGGGCACTAAGGGCCACAGCCAGGCTGTCCTTCAACACCTCCAAGGATGGGGACTCCACCACTGCACTGGTCATCCTATTCCAGTGTCTGATCACCCTGTCCTTGAGGAAGGGCTTCCTAGCATCCAACCTAACACACCCCTGACAGTTTCAGACCCTCTCAGCAGGTGCTAGTTGCCTAGGAGAAGAGTCCCACCTCCACTTGACTGCAATCTGCATCCTGGTACTTATAGAGAGGGAGAAGGTCCCCATGGAGTCTTCTCTTCTCCAGACTAAAAATCCCCAGCTTCCCCAGACTCTTCTCATCAGACTTTCCCTCCAGTCCCTTCCCCACCCTCATTGCTCCTCTAGACCCGCTCCAGCCCCTCAATCTCTTTCTTGAACTGAGGGGACCAACCCTGCCCCCAGTACTTGAGGGGAGGCCTCACCAGTGAAGATTCCATTAAGAACAAATGAACATCCTTTGAAGAATGTAGCTGTACACATCTGCACGCTATGTGTTGAAAATCTACACTTTTCCCTAAATCCAGCAATTTTCTTACTTTGCTTCTTTTTGGTTATGCAGGTACCTCAAGTTTTAAACATCTGTCATGTGGCTGTTGAGATCTGTAAAGCTGAGAGGCTGGGGAAGTCTAGGAAAACTTTGTGAACCTTTGGAGCTGATAATCTCTATTCAGTGCACAGGGATCTTAAAACTCCAGTTAAAGTCTCATTCTGATTATTCAATTAGGACTGGTCTGATTTCTTTCCCCTACTTCACGAGCCTGGCCTAAGCCTTTTTTTCACAAGCCACGTTCATAGGAAAGGACAAAAAAATCTTTATTTCCAAAGGATTTCAGTGGAAAACTAGTATGAACCTCAGCCAGGAAATTGTTTGTTTTAAACCTTTTCTCATTTATTTGTCAAAAAATAGTTGGTGCAGGTACTTATCCAGACTGCCCAAAGGCATAGCTATGGTACTTGGAGAGGCACTTCTTTTTGACTACAAGAATTTGGGCTTTTTATCTTTCCTTTTTAAGCAAATAAGTATAAAGCAGAAGGGTTTGTTTATTAGAGACACATTTTTTCTTGTTACCTGAAGTTAAGAATTCTAAGCCCAGACCATGCTACAGTAGGAAAGCTATTCAAAGTGGCACTAAAATGCAGTACTGTAAAAAACAACTTTAGGTACAAATAATTGCGTCACATCTCTAATACTTTTCATGCCTCACTCTGCCTAACTAACTCCATGGCCTGGTCTTCCACCGTTTTACCCTCTGCATCTATCACAGTAATGATGAGGCTGGAAAAGACCTTAAAGATCATCCAGTCCAACCTGAAGCCAACCAAGTAAACCTAAACATCTAACATCTAAATCATGCCACTCAGCACCTCATCCAGCCTAACCTTAAACACCTCCATGCCTCTACCCATGCTTGACTCTACTTGTCCTTCATACTGGCACTATGTGCACAGGACTGGGGGGGTTCCATGTCTCAAGCCCTGAACTGGCAATGTTTTTATCTTTCACCAGCACGGTACTGGAGCAGAGCCTCCTCTGTGTTTGGTGAAATATGCTGGGGAGATCATGGCCTTGTGATGACGGCATATCCACTGGGAAGTGGGGGTTAAGCACTTCAAAGAATTGCTTATACATACAAGCCACCCAGAGCCCACTGACTCTTTGTCCAAAGACATGACTGCAGAAAGTGACCTGGCAGTACTGGTGGACAACCAGTTGAACAGGAGTCAGCAGGTGGCACAAAAGGCCAATGACATCCTGACTTGTATCAGCAATAGTGTGGCCAGCAGGACTAGGATGTAATTCTTCCCCTGTACTGGGCGCTGGTGATGCCTCTCCTCGAGTAGTGTATGCAGCTGATAATGGGAGGATAGCATGGCATTTTCAACAATAACAATTCTACCTGTAGTAACTGCATCACTGCCATTCACATTTTTTATAAGATTAATGAGCAGTTAAGAACATTTTTAGTTCACAGAAGCTACAAATAAAGCAGAAGGAGATGACATTTCTATATTGAAAATTAATTAAACTGATTTTCTATTCTTACCCCTCAAATTTTATTTATCTTACCAGTTTTCTGAAATTCAGAGAAATTCTGACTTAAGGTAATTCTGTCATTAGCTTTCTATAGACTGAATTACTTCAGAATCCAGTATGGAGCCACATAATTGCATTTTCATAAATAACCTTGCAACATAAGCACATAATTATTATTCCTATTTTAATGATGAAGTACCTAGAATCTAACAGAAGAGGAAAACCATTCATATGGGTAGAGAGAAAGCCAGAGGAAGCTATTATGACCTCCTTCAGCAAATGAAAGTCATGCTCAAATGAGGAAATCTGGAAACTTGAAGCAGTGAGGTACAAAATATTTTTAAGAGAAACTTGTAATTTCATACAAATCTAGTTTAAAATACAAAAGAGGGTAAGTCTGAACATCTTCTGTCTTCTATGAGCCAGCAGGGTGCCCAGGTGGTATGAAAGGCCAATTGCATCCTGGCTTGTACCAGCAGTAGTGTGGCCAGCAGGACCAGGGATGTAATTCTCCCCTTGTACTGGGCACTGGTGAGGCCTCCCCTTAAGTACTGGCAGTAGTTCTGGGCCCCTTGCTTCAAGAAAGTGATTGAGGGGCTGGAGTGGGTCCACAGGAGCAAAGAGGCTGGGAAAGTAACTGGAGGGAAAGGCTGATGAGGAGAAGCTGAGAGAACTGGCCATTGTTTAACCTGAAGAAGAGGAGACTCAGGGGGACCTTCTCCCTCTCTACAACTCCCTGGAGAGGAGATTATGGTCAGGTGGGGGTTGGGCTCTTTTCCCAGGCAACAAGCAACAGGATGAGGGTTAAGTTGGATAATAGGAAGCCCTGCCTCATGGAAAGGGTGCTCAGATCTTGGAATGGACTGCCCAGGGCAGTGGTAGAGTCCCCATCCCTGGAGGTGGTGAAGGACAGCCTGGCTGTGGCCCTTAGTGCCCTGGTCTGGCTGCTGTGGTGATGTTATATCCTGGGCTGGGCTGGATGAGTTCAGAGGTCTTTTCCAGCCTCAGTAATCCTGTGATTCTGTAATACAGTTTGTTGGTTTAGCTTCATAAAAGTTTATAGCACAGCTTCTTACCCATGTCTTGTAGAAACATGGCCTCATAAGATTTCAGTAGGATGTAGTATTAATTACATTGTAAAAAAAGAATTGTTTTCTCCATGGGTTATCATCTACTGTAGCAAAGAAAGGGTGTTTGCTTTCCAACAACTCAGTGAAACAGAAGTATCTGTGAACAGTTGTGTGGTAAAATATAATAAAATGCTCTATGCTTGTCAGTGATCTTTGTTTCTTTTCCCTGCTTAATAAGTCATGGAGACAGCTATTTTAATGCAAGAAGAGCTTATGGGAACAGCTAGACTGACACTGTGAATGATATTAAGTATAGAGTTTGCCGATGAGTATGGATAATAACAACTTCTCATTATTTTTGAGAGAATTAGAAAAATCCTACATTGTTAGTTTTCAAATTATAGTAAAAAGAATCATACTGCAAGCAACCCCACACACAATGGTTAACAATTTGTTCAAATGCTAAATCAGCCCTGCTTTGTGTCTGTGTTTGTGGCTGCTGCTGTGCAGCACGAAGTGGGGATGTGCATTTAGGCATTGAATTCATGCACTTTGAATTTCCACTCTGGCATGAATTGCTGCACTGACTCCCAGAAATTCAGGCTTTTCATTTGGATCCTCTGAACTGCACCTGCAAAAAGTGCCAGAACTATCCTGGAGTATATGGTTATTTATATTGGTTATATATGGTTTATACTTGGTTATGTATTCACCCAATAAATTGGGTTAAATCTTTTCTTTCTCAAGGTGAAATCTGGGCAGCTGCAGCTTTATGCCACTACATTTTGTGAGGTCTTTACCTGTCACATGAAAGGTCCCACATGCTCACCGTTAATGGGATCAAATGGCTCCTTTTAGTTCTGATAAATTGAGCAAAGTATGATCCTGGGGTTTTCCCCTGTAAGGTGGTTTTTTGGTACTTAAATGTGATTCCCTTCTGAACTTCTCCAACATTTCTACTTTCTACTTAAACTGTTAACATTTCTATTGAACTATCCATGTACTTTATTAAACATTTTTGGGCATAGACTTCTAATCAGTTATCAACTTAGCATAACCCCTAAGCTATTTCCAAAGTCTTTGCTTTTGAGAACAGTGTATGTCCAACCTGGAAGCAAAAATTATACTTTACTCCAATTGTAAGGTGTAGATTGTAGTTTACTTTTTTCTGTTGTAATGTACTTTGTGCTCATCTACTCCAATACACATTCTCTGCTTTCCTAAGTTTCCCAAATATTCCAGTTGTTTACCACTGACTTGTCTCTTCATTATTTACAGTTCTCACAGAATTTGTTTGTCTTAAAAGACAGCTCCTGTATCGCTCTCCTCATCAGAAAGTCCACATTGTTTGTTTTTTGTTGTTAAACCTATCAATGTTTGTTATTCTTACAGGGACTGCTAGCACTTAATTTCCCTTACCCTCTTTCTCTCAGAGACTGTAGTGCAAATGTATTCCACAGTTGAAAGATTCATCTTATAAACTTAATTAAACTTAATTTAAAAAAGCCATTTATGGACTTCAACATCAGAGTCTAAATCTGAATATTCCATTTAAAAAAGAATCTTTCATATAAAGGTCTAATAATCAACAGAGGACCACATCTGCTGAAACTTGCAAATCTTCCTATCTTTGGAGAATTTAACAGAATCACAGACTGTTAGG
>VZRI01011626.1:0-38496 GCA_013397515.1 Upupa epops | reverse complement strand
CAGGCTGGTCTTTTTCCCCTGCATTCCTGAAGTATAGTCTGCTCTCCTGAACCCACTTTTTATAAAGGGCTGCCTCCCAAGGAACTTTCCTAATCAGTGAAAGGGTTGTGATTCCGCTAGGTATTCTGTTCCTACCACACGAGACCCATCATCTCATGGTCACTGCAACCAAGGCTGCCCTCAGCCTTCTCTGCTTCAACCAGACCCTCCTTGTTGGTGAGAATGAGATCCAGCAGCGCTCCTCTCCTAGTGGAATCCTCCACCACTTGCATCAGGGAATTGTCACCAACCTAGTGGGAGAACCTCCTGGGACTGTGGATGGCTGGCTGACTAGGTCTTCCAGCAAATACCAGGTTAGTTATTGAGAACCAGGGCCTGTAGCTGTGAGGCTGCTGTCAGCTACCTGCAGAAGACCTGATCAACATCCTCACTCTGAGCTGGTGGCCTGTAATAGACACCCAGAACAATGTCACCCATGCCAGCCTGCCTTTTGATCCACACTCATAAACTGTCAACTCTTTCTTCATCCACCCCTGGACAGAAGTCAAGACATTCCAGTTGCTCTGTCATGTAAGAGCAACTCTACAACCTCTCCTTGTTGATCTGTCTCTCTTGAAAAAGACATAGCCATCCATGACAACATTCCAGTCATGTGACGTGTCCTACCATGTCTCTGTAGTTGTCAGCAGATGATATCAGCTGACTAGACACAGATTTCTAACTCCTGCTTATTCAGCATGCTGCATACATTATAATTCTGATTCTATGATTGAATACATTTGAGCAGGGAAAAATGTGTCCATGTTTGGTTTTTTTTTGTTAGTTTCCTTGTGAATATTTTGTGGGGTTTTTTTTTACAACAGCTCATGGAGGTTTTTTGGAGAGTGAGGACATGAAGAAGACAGTCACACTGGAAACCCCAGGAGGAGGAAATCTTCTTTGACAGTCCTCTTAGACCATGGTGAAAGATGGTAGTAAACAGAGATAGTCCAGAGTCCATAGAGCTAGTGATAGCCAGTGTGGAGCAGAGCTGGCTGTGACAGGGGCCAAGATTGTGTTCTTCTAAAAAATCAGCCCTGACTTGGAGGAACCTCTGCTGGAATGGATGAATGAGGCCACAGTCCACAGGAGTGCTCCTCATGCTGGATAAAGACGTGACTGAAGGACTGAAGTCCCTCTGGGGTGGGAGAGACACACCACATTATTGCTTGAGAGTATGGACAGAGTTTTCCCCAGAAGGAAGTCAAGTTTCAGAGCTGGTATTTGGTATGTACTTAGCAGCTCAATAACTCTGCTCTCTATCATGTTGTTTTATGGTTTGTTGGTTTATACTGGGAACAGGAGTTTTGTTGTTACAATTATTTTGAGTTGTTTCCACAGTGTATCTTCTGCCTGTTACCTTAATTGGAGCATTGAATTAGTCCTCCCTGTCCTTTGTTTCATCTCATTAGCATTTTACTAAATAGGGAGAGTCTGTCTCAGATTAGCCAGTGTGGCCAATCAGGAACACATGGGAATATTTTTCTTTTCACTCTTACAAAAGGATGTCTACCAAGGTAGTGATTTTCCTCAAAATACATTGAAAACCAATTGAATACATAAGTGTAGTAAGAGACATAATTTTTAATCACCTATGAATGCAAATGACCAGCACAAAGGAAAAATATTTTTTTGAGCATCTATAAGTACCTGCTGGGAAAAAACTCTAGGCAACAGAGCGTGAATTCAGAAGAATGCTGTGCTCAATAGGTGAATGATTCTATGATTTTGATTTTGCACAAAACTTTCTCTTCAGAGGGAACATGGAAATGAGTTGTATGATATTTATGTTATAGTTGATACAGATACTGAAAGGGGTCAAATATTTAGAAGAGCTTATGACTTATTTCACCATCTGAGTATCTTCCATTTAAGAAATGTTTCTCGGGAATCAAATAACTCACATAGTTTCTATCCTTTGATTTTTCTTTACTGATGAAAAAATCTCAATTCAGGAAATTTTCAAGAAAAGAGCAATGGAAGTACTAAAATGTTTCTGACTTGGACACTGAAATAAGAAACACTTCTACTTTCCTAATCAGCTCAAGTTCTCAATTTCTTCTAAATAAGATTTTCCCGTAATAGACATTATAGAAGCATGCAATATTAATTCCTGCCAGTCAATATCTTGATTTCTCTGCATTTACAAGATGTTTCACACAGATAAGCAATTTCAATATGCAAATTATTGACATAGAAAATGTATATTGAAGGGATATGAAAAGTTGTATCTAGGAGAAGGAAGAGAACTCAGTAACTCATTCACTGTAACATCAATTTGTATTTGATATCATAGCCATTTCCTTTGCTGTCACAAGTTTGTAGCTATGTAGAAAATATTTATGAGCACTAAGTATGTTGGTAAATTTATTATGTGTCTATCTGGGCAGGATAAGCCTCTAATATTTGGATTTTCTTCAGGATTTCTCACCTAGATTGCAAAATGAGTGCTGAATCATAGAATCACAGAATGTTAGGTGTTGGAAGGGAACTCCAAAGAGCATCTAGTTCAACCCTGTGCTAAAGCTGGTTCACCTAGATTATATTGCACTGGATCATGACCAGGCAGGTTTTTAATGCCTCCAGAGAACACCCTCACAAGTTCTCTGGACACACTGTTTCTGATCTGTCATCCTCAAAGTAAAAATGTCTTTCCTTCTATTTATAGGGTACTTCCTGTGTGTCACTTAATGCATATTGCTACTTGTCCTGTTGCTGGGCACCACTGACAAAAGTCTGGCCCCACTCCTTTGACACCTATAAGTTAGATATTTATAAGCATTGACAAGATCCCCTCTCACTCTTCTCTAGGCTAACCAGACTGAGGTCTATCAGCATTTCCTCATGTTAGAAATTATTCAACGGACCACCCAAATCTTTGATAAAATACAAGATTTATTGGCTGCAGTAATAAGGAATGAACAAGCAGTGCTGGGTGTGTGGGGAGTCAGCCACTCCACCAATATGCTCATCTACAGTTAAAGGCAGCAACATTTTATACTTTATTTTATACATATTATAACTTTAAAGGATCCCCTCCTATCAGTCTCCTCTTTGTTCATATCTGCACTTCTTGGTGAGACCCTGGATCCAAAGATAAGGGGGGAGACAATATTCTTCGCCTAATCTTTTAACTATCAGTGATTATCTCCCCATACACTTCACAACACTTTGCAGGTCCTAGACTGCTCAGCCTCCTCCCCATCCTGTTTACTGTTTGTCCGGATGAGCTTCACTGCTTACTTTATTCTTTCAACAGTTTTCCACAGTGACAAGGGGGATATAGTTTTTACCTTGACACGAATCATAACATAACATCTCACACTGAAAAAGCAGAAACTGCCTGGATCCCTGTCCTGGATTAGAATGAGGGTCTAGATTGGTTCTGGATTGGTGCCTGCAATTCAGGTACACCAATCTGAAAAATTGGAAAAATCCCCAAATAAGTGAAACAACAAAGAAAGTAAACAAGAGTCTGTATCACAACACCATTACACACACCCTGAGATAAATGGGAGACAAGTAACACATCAGTTTTTGACTTCAGATGAGAGCCCTGGACGAAAAAAAATACACTCTAATCACAGGGGGAAATTCAGACATTCCCTCCATCTGCAGAACTGAGTAGGGCTCCTGAGGCCCTCTTACATTGTGATGCTTGTGGAAAAGTCCCTTTTGCAGCCCTTTTGTAGACATGAGCTTTCTCTGTACCTCTCAAACTTGCTTCTAATTGCTCTTGGGAGTTCTCCACAATGTGGCTGTGGTCAGCAGATCCTATTCATGATCTTCAGGTCACAACAGCATCTCAGATGCAGGGACACAACATTCAATTCAGAACCATTTCTTTCTGTTTGACAAAGGTTTAAGAATCACTCTGGTTTAGGTTAGGAAAAACAGATTTTTGTATCATGTCTTCTTTCCTTTTATTCCCAAAAATAACATGTAAGTTTTGTTTTAGTCTGTGGGGGAAACAGAAAGAATACCACCCCAGGTGGCTTCTCTGCAGTTCAGAGAAGCTGGGCCCATTCACAGGTTACTGGCCATTAGGATGAACAAAGAATGAGGCTCTGATAGATGCCCAGAGCTGAGAGGTTTTGGTTTTCCAGAGAAGGATTGACTGGTTTGGAGAAGGGGGTTGCAAGGGTGTTCCTTTTTGCCCTACACTCCAATAAAAGAAGCTATTTTCCCTCTCTCTTCCACCCCTTCTCTTCAGCCTCTCCCAGAGCCCTGTGGGGTGGCCATGTGGCTGGGCCCTGGCTAGAGGGGGAGGCTGCAGCCCCCCAGCAGTGGTCAGCCTCAGCCAGCTGGACTTGACTGGCCCCACTCACCAGGTGTGGGATTCTGGACACCTGGAACTGTGGCCCAGTAGCAGCAGGACATGGTGGCAGCAAGTCGTGTCTGCTGCCAGCCAGCACCAGCTCCACCCATGCCAGCAGAAAGCTTTTACCCTGACTGCATGCCCAAGAGGGCAAGTGCAGAGAGGAACTGCCAAGGTGATAAGTCCCTGGATTGAGTGGAGCAGTTGGACCAATCATTATAAGCCTGGAAATGGTGAGGTCTAACCTTAAAGAACTAAAAGCCCAACTTCCTAAAGGAGGAGGGAGTCCCTTGCTTGTTTGACACCCACAGGACTTTCCACTTGGAAATGCTAAATCTCATTGCTGTCAGCTCATGGCTTAAACAGGTGTCCTCTTTAGTGGGTAAAAAAATGGCAAATCTGGCTGCATGTCTGAACCCAGACACTTGGGTTGAATGGAATTAATTCAAATTGATGACAAGCAATGATAGAACCTTGGCTAAATTAATTCATTAGTTCTTTCACTGGGGTTTTAACTCATAGCAGTACTCAAAAGTAATAAATCTTGCAGTACATTATGGTTTCGCTATGAAACCAAAGCAGAAGTTCTAGTTTGGATTAATCTTAACTTCATAATATGCAAAATTTCTACAGAGATGCATTATATAATATATAATAATAGATGTACTATTAAAGGTAAAAAAAAAAATATTTAGTAAATCAAGAGTACTTGTATTTTTTTACATTCTGCAAAAGTTCAGGTGGGGACTATACACCTTCCATACTTTTAAGGATCTAACTTTGTAAAAGAAGTGAGGAGAGAGTCATTGTCTCTGTGTACATGACACAAAAGGACAATATGGACCTGGTATCTACTGAACTTAGGATAAAAGGAATTAATGTCTTGAAGGAAAGTGTAATCTGTGGATGGAAAATCTGGATGAACTTCAGTGAAGTTAACTATGAAGACTAAACTAAAAAATTTCCTGATCTGGAAGCATTATTTAGCATATTTGTTTGTCAGTAATATGATTTGTATTTCATATTTTCATATGAAAAATTAAATATTTCTTATTTTCCTGTTTCGATTAGATGACAATCTGATAGTATATCTTACATTAGAATTTAAAATTACTAAAATTGTAACAGATATGTTGAATTTTAAATTTACAAACAGAATCCTCTTGTGCTCATAATTTGTGTCTTGAAAGCTATATAGTGATTCATTTGTAAGGAGAAACCAGGGAGCACTATATATTTTCACATATAGGACAAAACACTCATTATACTTAATGGGAAATAAGAATTATCACAAATGTTTCTGAATTTCAAACTTCTTACCAGTTTCATGCCCTAGTAAGCATCGAGACTGAAGTATTCAGTCAAAAGTGTAAAGGGTTTCCTGGACCTCCAGAAAACCAGTTATAAACTACCACTACACAGAAAGTAGGAAGCATGAGGCAATATGGCAAAATGAAACATGGAAGCCAAATTACTATCCTTCATAGTGACACCAGCTCCATTGCTAGAAGGTATCGTGGGTATAGAAACAAACTCACTTAGCTGGGACTTAAATTTTACACCATGCCAAATTTCAGTTACTTGTTTCATGATCCTGCCCATGGACATTTTTAGTTCACAGGTAACACTGAACTTGACCAAGTGTCAGCACTTGGCTATGGCTACCCAGTCCTAGGGCAGAATCTTCCTAATGAAGAAAAGGCTTGAGAGTCAAGAGTCAAGAGAAAACACAGCCAGGACTCACTCAACACTTAAGGTCATGGGCAAAAGATAGATTTGACTTGGGGAAAAAAAATAAAATTTAATTTAAACAATCAACACCTACCACCAAATACTCAGATATACAAATGGTTCTTCAGTGTGACTTCCTGAATGCAGCCCTGCTACCCCCTTCTCCTTGGGGGAAAGACCCCTCACAGTTTTTCCATGTGAGAGCATGCTTTTCCTCCCCACAAGAAACAGTCCTCCACAAGCTTTTCTGTCTAGTGTGGGATTCTCCTGCAGCCTGTAATACTTCCACTGGCAAACTGCTTCAGTGTAGGTCCCCTAGAAAGTGCAGCTTCTCTAAGACTCTGTTCCCTGCTCTGGTGTGTTATCCTCCACAAGCAGTAGAGAGAGGGTTCTTTAGGACAGTCTATCACAGACCAAAATATGAGAGGTGTTCTGGAGTGCCAGCAATGGTGAAATGGTTGTCTTGGTGTGTTTTGCCTCCTCATGGACTTGGGCGACCAAAAAGTTGCATCTTCCCTTCCCAAAAAAATAGTGGCTTCCAAACAAAAGGCTAAAACCAAACAAGAAATAGAAACTCATAGAACACTTACAAGTAAGTGTATTTGCAGAAGTGCTTTTTGGCTCCACCCAAGCCAGAGATGGGTCTGATCCTGAGCTGCAGTGCACTTTCATGAAGCTTCCCTGAGATGTACAGCAACTGCCCTGATTCTAACTACCATAATCCTTCCAGGCTCAAACAACAGTAACAAGATTTAATTTAGAAAACTTTTTCATAATATTCCTCCCTAAAAGGTGAAGTGTCAATTTGCAAGCCATGGTGTAAGTAGGCCAGAAAACATAGATTTCAATGATTTTTAAAGCTTGACTGAGCATTAAAAGCAGAGTTTTATGCTGTCAAACAAAGCGATAATACTTAAGCCCTTCAGTACTAGTGTCAGAAAAAGACAGGCAGCAGCAGTTGTTCAATATAGGTGATTACATGTGTGGAGAGCTTATAAACATTCTTATCTCTGAAATCTTTACTGAGGCCTGGAAAGCCAGTTTTCCTCAGTATTTAATCAGAATAATCTAATTTACCATGCTGTTGTGTTTTCACCCCAGCCAACAACTAAGCACCACGCAGCCACTCACTACTCCCCCCCAACCACTAGTGGGAGGGAGAACTGAAAACAAGCAAAGCATTTGGGCTGAGATAACAGAAATAAAAATTTAA
Source organism: Upupa epops (assembly GCA_013397515.1). Taxonomy (NCBI): domain Eukaryota; kingdom Metazoa; phylum Chordata; class Aves; order Bucerotiformes; family Upupidae; genus Upupa; species Upupa epops. The sequence continues at coordinate 31,195 of VZRI01011626.1, read as the reverse complement.
TAAAGCTAATTATTGACAATGATAATGATGTAATAGCAACAAAAAGGAAGACAACAACAAGAGAGTGAAATAAACCCTGAGCAAAACAAGCAAGGAACAATTCAGTTGCTCACCACTCACTTGACAAATGCCCAACCAGTTTCTAACACTAACTGTCCCTGCTCAGTGCATGGGCTAGGACTAAATGACCTGTAATGGTCCCTTACAATCCAATGCCCTCTTTGATTCTTTATTCCTATTATTCTAAATCCAAACCACAACACTGTGCTGCCTTCTAGTAAGAAAATTTTCTCTATCCCAGATGAAACTGGAATACTTTAATGTGTTTTTTCTGCATCAAAACTAGAGTGGTTGTCTACCTGATAATGAGCGTGATGACTTATCAGAACTCCTTGATCTGTAAATTCCCTTTATAGTGTCTTCACATTTCTGATTCTGTCTCTTAAAATAGGTTTAGTGTGCACTAATAGTGAATGCTTTAGTAATGTCATGGTGTAGTACTGGGTTTATGTCTCACAAGTTCTTCATAGCAGAGAGAGGAACTGTTGACACAATCCTATAAAAAGCTTTGAAAAGCTCCCCCATCTTCAATTCAAACTGACCTCTTCTGTGGTACATAGTATCTTTTGTGGGCCATGTGGTCTGAAATACTCTTTTGGTCATTTGGGGCACCTCTCCCAACTGTGAATAATAAACGTTAAAAACTATGTAATATAGAGTTTCCATTCCTTTTAGTAGTTCTCTCAGAAATTTTCCTTGACAGGACAAGAGGTAATGACTTTAAACTAAAGGAGAGGAGTTTTAAATTAAACATAAGAAAGACATTTTTACAATGAGGGTGAGGAAACTCTTAGAGCAGGTTCCCAGGGAGGTGGTGGAGTCCCTGTCCCCTGGGACGTTCAGGGTCAGTCTTGATTTGGCTTTGGGCAACTTGATCTAGTTGAAGATGTTCCTACTTACTGCAAGGAGAATGGATTAGATGACTTTTAAAGGACCCTTCCAAACCAATGCTTTTCATGATTCTATTAATCTATTATTCAAACATAGAAAGTTGTGGTTAGTGGGGTAGAGTCAAGTTGGAGAACTGTTCTTAGCGGTGCTCCACAGGGATCCGTACTGGGTCCAGTCCTAATCAATACATTCATCACTGACCTGGATGAGGGGACAGAGAGTAACCTCATAAGGTTTGCTGATGACACAAAGCTGGGAGGAATAGCTGATATGCTGGAAGGCTGTGCTGTCACTCAGAGTGACCTAGACAGGCTGGATAGTTGGGTGGAGAGAAACTTAATGATATTCATCAAGAGCAAGTATAGAGTTCTGCATCTGGGCACGAACAACCTCATGCAGCAGTGCAGGTCGAGGACTGGCCTGCAGATTGGCATATCTGTAGAAAAGGATCTGGGCATGGTGGTGGACCACAGGCTGACTATGAGTCAGCAATGTGCCCTTGCAGTCAAGGTCATTAAGAGTGTTGCCAGTAGGTAAGGGAGGTTCTGTTCCCTCTCTACTCTGCCCTAGTTAGTCTGTGTCTGGAATACTTCATCCAGTTTTAGGTTCTCCAGTTCAAGACAGAAAGAGAGCAGCTGGAGAGAATTCAGCGCACAATCACTAAAATTAGTGGTCTGTAGCATCTGCCTTACAAGGAAAAGCTGAGAGAGCTGGGTCTGTTAACATAAAGAGGCGAGATCTGATAAATGCTTACAAATATCTGGAGGGCAAGTGTCAGGATATGTGGACCAGACTTTCCTAGGTGGTGCTCAGTAATAGGATGAGGGGCAATGGGCATGAACTGAAACACAGGAAATTGAGTTTGATCATAAGGAAATTTTTCTTTTTTAAAGTTAGAATAAGCTCTGAAAGAGGGTGCCTAGAGAAATTATGGAGACTCGATCTCTGGAGACATGCAAAACCTGCCTGGTTGTGTTCCTGTGCAATCTCCTCTAGTGATCCTTCTCTACAGGAGGATTTGTATTAGATGATCCCCAGAGGTCCTTTCCAACCCCTACTATTACACTAAAAACTTTAGCTTAACATTATGGAGTATGGAACTGACAAATGTAATTACATATTAGGATAGCCTATAAATTATTCTAATAGTAAAAGCAGCATTAGATACAAGTGCTTCTCCAACATTTTCTCAATATCCAATCTATCTGTAAGTTTGAGGTCCAGTTCATACAATTAAGTTTACATAGATAAAAAAAGCTAAATTCCACATTGTATTATTGTGTCAATTTCCACTGTTTTAATGAATAAATGTGGCATTTTTAATGTATGGTTCTCCCAGTACCTGTAACACTTGCTGATGTCTACTTACTGATACCAACTGTAAAGCAATCTATAATTGCTTTCAAATCCATTTATTCCCTAGTTTCCTCTTAAGGCTTCACTTTTCCAAAGACTGTATTGTCTAAAATATCATGTAGTTTTGATTCTTCCATGCCTGTCTCTGAAATCAAAAATAAATGACAAAGGGCAACATAAGATTGTAAGTATGGAATACCTGGAGTAGAATTAGGATTACATTTAATTCAAACAACCAGCTTGGGAAAGAAGATGCTGCAAGAAGCTTAGACTGAGTGATAGGGTCATATCAAGATAGTGAACTGCCTTCATGGTCTCTTTTAGTAGCATCATAGTTTCTGTGGGTATTCTAAATTGGATGAGATTTTCACTTATCTCACATAAGACCCTCAACTTCAGAAAATTAAGTAGAAAGTAAATGTAATATATCCCAGGATGCTTATCTTACAGTGATTTGCAGTTTACATGCTTAGGTCAGAAGTATGTGTTTATCAGTTCACGTTTTTAGTGTCAGTCTGTCCAGTTTGTTTAGCCTAGACAAGCTTCTTGTGTTCACTGAATGTTATGACAGACTCTCAAAGATTTCTGGTGTTTCTGCAGAGTGGCCTTTTTGTAAGGGAGGTATAAAATAAAAATGGGAATAGATCTTCAGGCAGCAAGTATTAGTAGACTGGCTGAAAACGCCACTTGACGGATTGAGGGAAGAAAATACTTCTAGATGCAATAGACAGTTGCCTCAGGATTTTCTGCACAACTGTCACTGGTGACTAGGAAAACACTGCTACATTAAGTTTTCCATTCTTTTTATAGTCTTTTCATCGCATTCACTATCAGACACTGTCAAGCACTGAAGAATTGTCTAGATACATGCAAACACATTCATATTTATAGTAGATATAGCTTCACATTTGAATATCTAATTCTAGTTATGGCATGCTAATTAACTGGCCTTTTTCACTGAGAAGCAGGTTACATTGCTTTCCACAGTTAGTAATGAAGATGTTTAAGTGTTTTTCAAGCAGAAAAGAGTGCAGAGAGAACAATCACCCAGAAGTATAATATACCTTCCTTTACAAGATTCAGCCTAAGTCTAGGAATGTTTCATTAGAAAAAAAGTTTAGTAGGTTCATTTTTAAAAAGTATGAATAAAAAAAGAGACAGGTTCATTGAAACTTTCCATATAATATCTTGCCCATTTTCGAGGTTTGAGACTTCAGATTCATGCTATAGTTACTGGCAGAAAAGCTTTAGCAAATGAGAAAATAATTGTCAATCATAACACTAAAAAGTACTAATTCACACAATATGTACCAATTTGAGAATCAGCATTTAGAGATTGTAATACTCCAGTAATGTAGTTCATCAAAACTAACTGGCTATTTTAATGTTCATTCTGAATTTCCTAGCACATGACTGAAGACACCTTCCATGACAGCCACAGAGCAATACTTTTCTCTGTAACTTGACAAGTTTCCAGGTTACATTATTTACTGATATGTTGCCCAAGTGTAAGAGAAGTGTGAAAAATAGATAAACTGATAACAGTTATCTGACAGAATATTCATGTTATCTTCCTCATAAAAAAGTATTACACAAAATAAAACAAGGAAAAATAATAACTCATTGAAACCATGCAATTAATTTCAAGCAGTTATTATTACAGAAATAGGAATAGTTTCCAAAATGTCTAAAAGACTGTTGGTGTGAGAACACACAGAAAAGAATTGTAAATGATCTGCAGGTACCAATTCTTTAATTGCACAGAAGATAATTCTGAACCATGAAAATCTCAAGTAGGGGGTTGTATAAATCACAGTCCTTCACAGGACTTCAGTGAGCCCAGAACAGAGAAGCAGATGCTCATTTACCAGGTGTCTTTCTACTGTGGTCTGTAGAAAAATATTAAAGAGTAAAGAACCACTACAATGCACTAGCACCTAGAACAGCAAGAAGACTAAATATTAAGTAGCAAGATAACACTGTAGATGTTTCTTCTACCTCTCCAGTCTCAGTACAACCATTAGAAAAAGGGTTTTCTGATTGCATTGCTTTAAGAATCACATCATGTTTTAACACTTCAGTGTTTTTGAAAAATCTAGCTGCCAGCTAGCTTTATAAAGTTCTATTTTTATGCCTGTAGCAGCTAAGGATTTCCAAGAATGGGATACTTCTGCATATCCAACATAATAGCACCACTTCACAAAAAAAAAAAAAACAAAAAACCAAAAACAACTGAATGTCTTTAAACACATTTTAAGTACATGTGGGTAGCTGGAAACTTCTTTAGGTGTGGCTGCAATTGATCTATTGAACAGCCTTTCCATCCTTATCAGTTAAATTTCAGATTCAGTAATGAAGGTGAATGTTGCAATGAGCAGATACACAGCTATGCCTGAGGTTTAGCAAACTGGACATTACATGAGGAGCTACTGGACATGACATAAGAAATTAAAAATGTAAAAAATGAAAACAGGGAGCTAATAAAGCTTATATGGATTACTATGAGGAGTGTGCAGATTTCACATATATGTAAGAGGAGTTCAAAAAAGTACTGGGAGGTTTTAAGGGACAGAACTATGCAAGAGAATCTCTTGTTCAGGAATCCTTTGGCTTATATTTGCACAAAGTTCAATTTAATTTCAAAGTATTTGGATTGTGTAACAATTATTATGACTTTAATAACTCACTTTATTTCCCAAAATGCAGACTTTTTCAGTACTTAAAATGTCCTTCTTTTATCTAAAAGGTTTTTAAGCAGGTAGCTGGTTACTGAGAATTCTGTTGAAAAATAATTATTATATTTGATAGAAATAAAACTATGCATAACTGTTAGGATGGCATGTAACAATTGAGACCAAATTTGTGGAAATAGTGTCAGCTGCTAAAACACATTCTTGTACATGCCTGCACTGCATTCTAAATTGCAGTAAGCCTACACCACCAACCTTGACCATCTGAGAACCACAACTCAAATCTATAGCTAAAATTCAACCTGCAGGCCTCATGCTGTGATACAGACTTGTTTAAAGAGTCAGGCCCTGAAATGGCCATGTTGAGTTATTGACTCCAACTAATTTCTTGCAGCAGTGAGGAATCCCAAAGCCTAAGAGAAAGCTAGAGATTCCTGAGAGAGATTAAACCAAAAATATGGTAAATCTAGGTAATGTTTATATTTTTAATTATTTCCATTATTCTTCTATCAAGATACATTTTTTCAATTTCTAGTGCTTTAAGGGCAGGATACATTTCTGTATTATTATCATTATGGGAGCAGTTCTGTACACAGAAAAGTTATCCCAAATTTCATCCTCTGCTAGCATTGTCTTTCAAGCATTGTCTATATGAAATATGAACCACATTTTCTTTTTCTATTTTTAATGAAGCCAGCATGTGACACTGAACATATAAAAAATACCCTCTGAAGTATTGGACAGAAGATAGTAAGTTTAATATTTAAAAATTATGTGAACTCAGAGCTTGTAGTTCTTTAGAAAAAAAAAATCAGATCAGCAGAGTATAAAAAGAAAACATTGAAAAAGTCTTTCTTCACAGTATATTAAGAGTCGGCATAAATCTTAATACAGCTCAAAAGTCAGTGTAAAGCAAACATAGCAAGTGTATCTTAGTTTTTAGTTTCACCAGCTGGCAGTTAAAAATAATAAAGACCAAGGGCTGGGCATCATTAAAACCACACTAAGTTCTTTAGGGTCAAACCAGATTAGTGACCACATAAAGAACCTGAAAGTTCACAGGGGACCTGATGAGATCCGTCCAAGGGTCCTGAGGGAACTGGTGGTTGAAGTTGCTAGGCCACTTTCCCTCCTGTTAAAAATTGTTTCAGCCTGGTGAAGTTCCTGCTAACTCTAAAGGGGAAAACATAATCCCTACTTTTAAATAGGGGCAGGTGGAAAATAAGGAGATAGTTGGTGACAACTTCATTAAGGAGAGGTCATGCTTGACAAATCTGGTGGCTTTCTGTGATGGGGTTATAGTGTTAGTGGATGAGTGACTGATGTCATCTACCTTGACTTGTGCAAGGCATTAGACACTCATTTGGTATCATTGTATCTAAACTAGAGACATGGATTTGACAGATGGGCCACTGTCATGATCCATTAATGAAAGTAGATTCTTGAGAGGTCTGCTCAATTTACAATTCTTAAAAAGCAAAAATAAGGCAAATGTACCTAGGGTTCTGAGTTATCACAGCTTTATTGTTCAACAACATGTGTTGGAAAAGAGTGTGATGAAGCAAGAAAAAAAAAATAAAAGGGGAAGAGGGGTAGATGAAAGAAAAGAGGACAGAGCTAGAGGGTGAAATATACCACCACAGGAATCTTTAACCTAGGTGTCCCCAGGCTCCTGACAAACTGACAGCATCCCACCGGTCTTCGGTGGGAGAGCTCCCCTGTGACGTTTCTGTGAGTACTTTTTATATCTTGTCCCTCATTCCCCTCACTCCTTTCCTGAAGGAAGGGGACATGTTGAGGGATTGTCTTTACAGTTGAAGTCTCTATTCTTTTTTCTTAAGGCTGAGACTGCTGTCTCTTTTCTCAGATTCTTAGCTTAATTACTTGATACTGGTCATTGACTTCTCTGTAATTAGCTGGTGCTTACAGGAGAGCTCTGCTTCACTTAGTTATCTCACATTTCAAGAAAGCAGCATCTTGTAAATCTTTGCAGAGACTGGTACCATTGCCTTATCAGTTTCCCTCATTAAGCAACCAGAGAAAGGAGGCCTGTGTTGCTTTACAACATTGAAAAAACAGTCCTACTATCTCAATGTAATGTCCAGAAACAATGTAGAGGCAATAATCAATAGTCAATAGGTCCAGTCACTGACATCCCAGATAGAGCCAGGTGGACTCTCAAGGCTGAGAATGCTGTGGTGCTGCTCTGGCCTGGGAGGAGGGGAAAGAAAGACTTTTCATAACAAGGCCATATTGAAATGAGACAAAGGGGCCTTTTTTCAGATGCTCACAAGCACTTGATGGAGTTGGATTGATGGTCATATTCAGAGAGTTGTGATTAATGGATCCTCAGGCTTCTCTCTTGGATCCGTTGTTTTTTAAGATTTGTCAGTAATACGTACAGTGGCACTTGCCAACAACACCAAGTTGTGTGGACTGGTCAATACACAAGAGGGAAGAGTTGGCATTCAGAGCAGCCTTGACAGGCTTAAGTGGGTCTGTGCAAACTGCATGAGGTGAAGCAATTGAAAGCAGCCCTAACGTGAAGGATTTGAAGGTGTTTGTGGATGAGAAATTCCACATGAGCCACTAGTGTGTGAATGCAGCCCAAAATCCCAGGTGTACTCTGGGGAGCTAAAGGCCAGTCAGTCTCACCTCAGCTTCACCAGGAGGACAAGGCAAGTGATTCTCCCCCTCTATTGTGCTTGTATCACCTGGAGTACTGTGCCCAATTCAGGAGTACCCAATATAAGGAGGACATGGAACTGTTTGAGTGAGTACAGAGATGGACTGCAGGGATGATCAGACGGCTGGAGCACATATCCTGTGAAGTCAGGCTGCAGGAGCTGGATTTGTACCTGGGGTTACTTTATAGCAGCCTTTCAGGGTCTGAAGGGAGCTTACAGGAAAGCTTGAGAGGGACTTTGTGTTGGAACATCTATTGATAGGACAAAGGGGAATGATTTAAAGGTGGAAGAGCATTTAAAATGGTATTTTCTGAAATCTTAAATGTACAAATATATATGTATATGATTGTGCTTATTGAAGTTTAAAAAATTTGAAAATTACACACATGGATACGTCACATTCTTTTACAGCTAAATACTTCTAAGGTGCACTCCTATTAAACATGAAAAATATTTTTTTTTCCAAGAAAGACATAGTAGAGTGTGATTTGGAATGAAAACCAGATGTAGTTGTGCCCATTAAAAAAAAATTATAAATCTAAAATTCTTTTATGGCTACATAAATTAAGCAAGGCTGAAAATTTTCTCTTTAAATTAGCATAAAAAATTAATATATCTGAATTATGTTCTCTACTTGTTCTGTTCTTTTTTTTTTTAGTTATGCATTATCTTTAGAAATGTAATACATAAACAACTGAGACTACTATATTCACTAAGTCTAGTTCAGGAGAACATATAAGGCTTTTGCAGTGTCTACTGCAAAATTGATAAACAGGAGAAACTGAAAATTAAAATAAGCATATGAAGCATTTCCACAGATAGAACTAGGCATGGCAGAATCTCAATTATCTACATAATTGGTTTTGTTTACTGCACACCACTGCATGTAAAATAAACACAGTTTATCACGTAGCTTAAATAAATCCCTAATCAAACCAAGGCTGACAATATTATTAAAACACTCCAAGACTATGCAGAAAAGGTTCCTAGGACTGTAGCCATTCAGTGTTTTAAGTAGACTGAAAACATGCGTTTAATTTCACTGTTGTATTGATAGGGGACTATATTTGATGAATGATCTTTGTGACTTAGTCTTATGGACACATATATTTAATATTATCTGTTTAAATTCCTACCTATATGTACACACAAATACACACACATATACAGTACATACGTAAACACACACATGCAAATTGATGCTGTATTAGCTATGGCACAAAAAAGTACTGTCTTGAACTAAGAATCCATTGACATGAATTATTCTTTCCAAGGTAGTTGTGATGTATCTGGATGAGATGTAATAAGTTTTCCCCATAGCAGACATATTCTGTGCTTTCTAACTCTATCTATAAAGGTGTTGATAACATACCCGCACTGCTGAACTTCAAGACTGTCTCTCCAACGTTACACTCCTCACCAGCAGGTTAAGGATAGACAAGGTCTTTGTAAGGATCATAACTAGGACAGCTAAGCCAAAGTGGCCAAAGACATATTCCCTACAATCAACATCTACTCAGCAATGAAAACTAAGGAGAAGGGCAAAAGGGAGAACATGTGTTAGTATGACATCTGTTCCTGAGAGAAATTGGTAGATGTACGAAAGCACTGCTTCCCAGAAAGTAATTAGACATACATGCTGATGGAAGGCAGAGAATAAACCTTTTGTTTTCTTTTATTTTGCATTCTCATATAAATAACCACTGTGGGTGATTATTTACTAGAAAATGGACATGTGAGGGACCCAAACTACCTCTGTGTGGAACAACGGCTGTAGTTAGCCCTGCAGCCCTACAAAGGCTCAAGGACTTGGAAAGTTACAAGAAAGTTACAAGAAGGAACACTGTGCTATGAGAAAGAAGATAGAAAGACAACTCACCAGTGTGAAGAGCAAAGCTCAGGAATGTTGCAAGGGTATGTGACTGTTGCTTGGGCAACATATGTTAACCCATCATAAGTAAACCAACCATCTGTAATGCATATACACATACCAATCATAGTTAGAATTATTAATAGAAATATGTAAGAAAGTATAAAAGCTTTTTCCATCTTCAATAAAGTGTTCAGCTTTGAATTACATTAATCTGTATGCTGTTCCATTATCTCCTGAAAATGATGCCTGAACAGGCACCCTGTTGCTGCTGCTCTGCCGAAGACCAAAAAGTGGCTGGAAGAAGAGAGTGTGTGGGAAAGCCAACTAAAGTTGCCTCTGCCCCAGTAGCAGAAAAAATTAAGCTTGAGCAGTAGTTAAGCTCCTCCAACATATGTACTCTAAGTTCTCTGAAGGCTTTGCTATTATGGGCAAAGGACAAAGAGCTGATCCCAGGTGAAAGTAGTACTTAGAAAGTAGTATCTGAGACAAGATTGGAACACACCTCTGGGAAGAAGTGAGCAGAAGCTCAAAAGAAGCCCACAAGTTATCTAATTTGTGGTGTCTATTTAAGGACACTCTAAAAGAAGTGAAGAGTGAGAGAGCAGTGGCTGCCTCTTCTATGCCGGTTTGGCACCAAGCTCAAGTAAATCAGATACTGCTACTGTAAATGGCTGTTTGCAGCCTCTTGTATTTTAGCGCTGGGGCTGGAGTTTTCAAGCACAATTTGCCTCCCAGGTATTACAACTTTCCAATGAACTAGACTTTCAAGGTCTTCTGGGATCCAGGTTCCTGGTCAGGGATCGTCATTGTTTAGTAACATAAGAAAGGGGGCTACGGAGCCATATGGAAAATTTGTATATCCATTATTTACGGATATTAAGAACCATCCTGATCTGTCAGATCAAATGAACCCCATACTTATCAATATGTTTGCATATGACAATGTCAATGAGAAAACTAAAAGGGCACTTGGAGCTTTGCCATGGGGCGCAACCACTGCGCAAATATTGGAAGCAGCATAACGAATATTGGAAACTGAAATGGCAGCGTATGTCACTGCCATTGTTGGTGCAGCTGTAAAACCTCTAATTGGCACTAAGGGTCAAAAGGTGGAGAAATGACAAATGTTTTAATTGTGGAAAATCAAGACATTTTAAAACTCCAACTGTCAAACAAATATGGATTTCAAAAATTGATGAGGAAGTGGTGTGTTTTTTGTAAGAAATCTACTCACAATACCACCAATTGTAGGAGTATGGGAAACTGGAGACAGAATGTGTCTCCCCTGGGCATGACAACACAAGTCCAGGATGCCCGGACAGCTGCTGCACCGCCATTTCAGGAAGTGCTCTAGTGGACGTGACAACAGCACGTTACGCTAATGATGCAAGATGTACAGCTAGTGTATTTAAGTCTGAATGGACCTTTAGGTCATGATTAGAGTGCTTTGCTCTTGGGAAGATCATCCACTACCCGACAAGGAATTTTTGTTTTTCCAGGTGTGATTGATGCAGATTACACTGGCACTATAGAAATCTATATATATAATATATAAATGCTATATACTCTAACGCCACCAGTTTCTGTTCCAGCAGGGAGAAAAACTGCTCAGTTGGTACCATTTTCCTCTAAGGTACCTTGTGCTACTTCAGTGGCATTTGGAAATAGTGGATTTGGCTACACAGGGCAACCACAAATATTGCTTTCTCTTGATATCCAAAAAAGCAAACCTNATTGATGAGGAAGTGGTGTGTTTTTTGTAAGAAATCTACTCACAATACCACCAATTGTAGGAGTATGGGAAACTGGAGACAGAATGTGTCTCCCCTGGGCATGACAACACAAGTCCAGGATGCCCGGACAGCTGCTGCACCGCCATTTCAGGAAGTGCTCTAGTGGACGTGACAACAGCACGTTACGCTAATGATGCAAGATGTACAGCTAGTGGATTTAAGTCTCAATGGACCTTTAGGTCATGATTAGAGTGCTTTGCTCTTGGGAAGATCATCCACTACCCGACAAGGAATTTTTGTTTTTCCAGGTGTGATTGATGCAGATTACACTGGCACTATAGAAATCTATATATATAATATATAAATGCTATATACTCTAACGCCACCAGTTTCTGTTCCAGCAGGGAGAAAAACTGCTCAGTTGGTACCATTTTCCTCTAAGGTACCTTGTGCTACTTCAGTGGCATTTGGAAATAGTGGATTTGGCTACACAGGGCAACCACAAATATTGCTTTCTCTTGATATCCAAAAAAGCAAACCTGAAGCGACTGATGATAAAACATTCTCTAGGCGAGCACCTTATGCTGAAAATGATAATTGATATGGGAGCTGTTGTAACCATTGTTCCCACTCTGAACTGGCAGGAAAATTGGCCCACAGTCAATTGTCAATCTGGAGTTTTTGGGGTAGGAGGAGTTCAGTCTACTCAAATTAGCAAAGATATTGTACTTTTCCAATTTATAAATGGATCTTGTGTTGCAACAAGTCCTGTGTCCTGAGTATACCAATTGCTTTGTCTGGATGAGACTTACTATCCCAAATGAATATCAAATTGGTCACTCAACCTTTTTAGGGGTGGCCATTGATCTGCATCAGCCAGCATTGAAAATTTCTTGGAAAACAAACCAACCTGTATGGGTTGATCAATGGCTGCTGAAACAGGAACAGCTGAAAAAATTCAGGAACTAGTTCAAGAGCAGTTAGCTGCTAAGCACATTCTGTGCTCTAACAGCCTATGGAATATCCCTATCTTTACTATTCCAAAAAAACCCAAAACCAAGACTGGAAAGTGGCTTCTGTTTCGCAACCTGAGAGCATGACATGGGAGCACTACAGCCTGGGTTGCCCTCTCCAGTAATGATACCAGAACACTGGGATCTGATAATAATTCATCTAAAAGATTGCTTTTTTACAATTCCTTTGCATGCTGATGATGCAGAAAAGTTTGCCTTTACTGTCCCATCAGTAAACAAGGCAGAACCAGCAAAAAGATATCATTGGGTCATTTTACCTCAAGGAATGAAAAATTCACCACCATGTGTCAGGTGTTTGTTGCTTGGGCTTTACACCTGTCAGACAAAAACATGACAGTTTGTTCATCTATCATTATATGGATGACATCCTCCTAGCAGGCCAATCTACGAATAAGAGTGAAATCCTGAAAGATGTAACACCTACGCTAGAAGCCAGACGGCTAAGAATAGCCCCTGAAAAATTCCAACAACAACCCCCATTGCATTGTTTGCATTGGGTCATCATAGGAAATACTATAAGACCCCAATTTTCCAAATTACAACTGAAATTCACAATCTTACAGACTTACAGAAGCTAGTTAGGAACATACAGTAGGTCAGGAACATATGTATGATGACTAACGATGATCTTGCCCCCCTGATCCAATTGCTAGGTCAAGCAAATGGTATCAGGACTTTGGGAAAAACACATCTTGCTAGCTTCTCTGAAATATCTCGCAAAATAGTTCAATGCCATGCTAGCCATGTGGTGCTAGAACATCAAATTATGCTCATGTTTGTCAATTCTGGCAAACAGCACATTTTTGCACTAATTATGCAATGAGTAGCTCAATGTAACAACCCACTGATAATCTTAGAATTGGTGTGTATTAGCACACTGTAAGGATTTTTGTGATGTGAGGAGGAGCAAACTCTTGGTTTATGTAGTTCTCATAATGTTCCTTTAGTCTAATGTCTAGCTATGCCAAGTAATATGTGCCTTTACAATTTCTGTGCTATAAAAGTGAGATTTGGTTGCACCTTCCCCCTGTCTCTTCCCTTGCTTGGAGTTATGCTATGTCAAGGGGGGGAGGCAGGACAAGAGCTGGACAGTGTAGTTCAGGATAGAGAAAAGTTAAATGATCTGTGGAAAGACTGTCTTATCACTACTCATTAAGTTTGAAAAATGCTACTCTGAAAGCAATAAATTAGTCAGCCTTATAAGCAGTAAAACAAGATCTTAAGCTGGATCCCCTGGTTAAATTAAAGCTAGGAACCCAGGGAAAGCAAATAAAAGTTCTGATTGATGCTGAAACTTCTGATTTAGTTTTAAATCAGAACTTAATACCCAAAAAATATGCAAATGCTTTTGCCACTGTACACTATCGAACTTTATTACTCTCATGAAGCAGAAGATATGGTGAAGCATGCTATGAGGACGACAGGGTTAAAAATAACATCTGAAAAAAGTACAGAGAATAAACCCATGCATGGAAAATATCTGAACAAACTATTGTATAAAAAGACATTAAGACCTAATTCCTCATTACCTGGGCCATGAGCCAGACAAAGCTGCAAAGTAAGGTAAAACTTCATGTCTCAACTCATGGGCACTAACCACACTAAACGAATTAAAGTGTTGGCTTGCAAAACAAACAAACACTACTAGTTCTGCACTAACAGGCTTACTAATGGACATAGATAGCACACACAACATGTTACTTTCCAAAATTGAGCAGCAATATATTATTTTATTATAAGCTCAAGGACATTGATGTGAAGTTTTTGAACATATGTGTTGCATGAATTTGTCAGACCATTTTGAATACTTTGCAAAAGTATTCAACTACTGAATGAAGGAGTAAAGAAACTAGCCATCAAAGATGGGTTTGACAATTGGTTGAAAAATCTTGGGTTTGGTAATTGGCTGACAGATTTACTTAAGCAAGGCCTGGTGATTTTAATTGCTATTTTGATTCTTGTATTATTATTGGCTTCTTTGTGACATTGTATTATAAGAGTTGTCACGCAAACTGTTAAGAATGTTTGGATCATTCAAAAATAAGAGGGGGGATTTGTGGGTGATTATTTACCAGAAAATGGACATGTGAGTGATCCAAACTACCTCTGTGTGGAACAACGGCTGTACTTAGCCCTGCAGCCCTACAAAGGCTCAAGGACTTGGAAAGTTACAAGAAAGTTACAAGAAGGAACACTGTGCTATGAGAAAGAAGATAGAAAGACAACTCACCAGTGTGAAAATCAAAATTCAGGAATGTTGCAAGAATATGTGACTGTTGCTTGGTCAACACATCTTAACCCATCATAAGTAAACAAACCATCTGTAAGGCATATACACATACCAATCATAGTAAGAATTATTAATAGAAATATGTAAGAAAGTATAAAAGCTTTTTCCATCTTCAATAAAGTGTTCAGCTTTGAATTACATTAATCGGTGTGCTGTTCCATTATCTCCCGCATGCCATCTTTGATTTTACTTTATTAACCTTCTTTTATTTTGACACACAATGAGTTTTCTATCTTGTTTACTCTCTCCTTTCCCTTTATACTAAAGAGTGGATTGACAGACAGGCTTGGTGAGTACCTGGCATCCAGCCAAAGTCACCCCACCAAAGTGGTCTTTAGCCATAGGTCAGAATCTAACTAGATGTGAAGGGCAGTGACAGTGAACTTATGTGCTAAAATTGCTGCATATGCTGTAAAAGTTTTATAGATTCGGCATCTTTTATCAATGCTAAGTTCACTTTGCAGAACATGAGGAGTTATTTGAAGTACTTTATAAAAGGCAATAATTTGGAGAAAAATAAAGTTCAATAAATAAACTTTGATTAGGAAGTAAGTCATTGTTGATAAAAGACATGCCAAGGACTGTAAATGCCAATAAAGAAATAGAAACAAATTCTTCAAGATCTAACTTTGGACAGGTTGTTTACTTAAAATTAATACTTTCAATATACTAATGGGGAAAATCTGGCTGCCAGATCTTTCCAATCAAAATTGGAATTACCTCTTTTATACCAAATGTTATATTTTTGAAGAAATATCTTCCTTTTTTCTTTGTTTTTTTTTGTTTGTTTGTTTGTATGTTTGGTTGGGTTTTTTTTATCTGGTTCTCTTAAGTGAACAAAAGCACTTATTAGCATCATTCAGTCCCATTTGTATAAAATTGAAGGTGTTGATTTCAACACAATGCACAAAAAAAACCCCTCACTCCTTAAGGATGTTCTGTGTCAGATAAGGTAATATTTTAAAAAGAAAAAAAAGCAAGGGTTGATTCTTTCTAGTATTGTTTGCTTATGAAACAATAATTACTTTACTGAAATTCTGGCAAGGGCTGAAAAACAACAACCACAAAAAAAAAGCTGTAACTTATTAGGATCATTTGCTCTGCAAATCTGAATATAATTTACGCCTTTATCTACAGTTCACTCTGTTGTTATAAGCATAGCTGATAGTTTAACTCCAATGACAGGCTTGAAGAATTGGTTGGTAACAGAGTTTGGACAGCTAACAGACCACAGATGTACAGGACACCAGCAAATTACATCAAATGAATGTGTACTACTTCTTTTTCACAAAGTGGGGTGTATTGTAGCACTTCTTATAAGACAATATGTTTGTTGTTCTTATGTCCTTTCCACTTTTCTTTATTAAGAGCAGCATCTGCTTTTGTTTAGCTATGGAATTATGTTTAAATATAAATTAGGCACTGAGGACTTGGACAGACAATGGTACAACTTCAAATAATTGTGAATATTATGAGTATTTATTTAACCTACTGTGAGAGGGAAGTAAAAAGTGCTTGTTTAAGCATCACACAAAAATGTTATTTTTCCCCTTAATTCCTTAATACATTTCACAATCTCACAAGGATTTTTTAACGTGATTTCAGATGACACTCTCATGACTCTTACACCTTATAAGGCTTAATTTAACAAAAACATATGTTTGAAACAGAAAAACTAAAATCATGTATCTTACATGATGTCTAAACCCTGAAAGCTCTCTTCAGCTCAGATACGGATACTGATTAACTCAATGACATGTTTAAAAAATAAAACAAAAAATAACCCAAACAGAACTAGTAAAATATAACAAATATAACCTGAGACATGTAACCCCTCTTCAGAGAGATGTAGACTTTTTTTTTAACAAACACTGAGTTTCTATTTCATATTGTGATGTTGTCTATGATTTATTTACAACAGAATGACCAATTGTTTTTATGTTACTGTATTTTGTAATGAATCCTGCTTTTCAAAGCAGAGGGTCTCCTCTGCTCCATATTTGAGATAGTTACATTTCTTGTTTAGGTGGCAGTGTTACACTGGGATATTTTTTAATGTCTCACTGAGATGTCAGGTTTGTCGTAAGAACTACGGGATCTCACTGACCATTCAAAGAAAATCAGAATTTTCTTGATATCATTGTAAAAAATTTCTTGGAAGTCAGAAACCATATTTAGCACACATTAATCTTCTGTGCCTTAGTAATTTATAAAACTAATGAACTGAAATGATGCTAAAACTGAGCCTTGGGGAACACCACTAGAGTCTGTCTATCAGCCTGATGTCTTGCCCCAGATTCTTAACTGTTATTCTGTTGCTCATTTGCAGTTGATTTATAGTGCAACAAAAGAACAAATTCCAAAAGAGTTAACAAGTGTATTTGGACCAGCCTATTTCAAATCTTTATTTTATCATGCTATATCCTGTGTTGCTGGTGGTCACAGTCATAGACCAATCTTTGTTGAAGTAGGCATTGACAGGGATACGGGATGTGACATGACAGAACGTCCCCTGCTCTGAATGACTCTTAGCTAAGGGGCGTAGACGGAGTAGATATATAAGCAGATGCCACGCAGCAGTAAATGCCACTTTACTGCTCACCATATTGGTGTTCACGTGTAGTGATTGGTCCTGGTTGGTAGTTGACCAGTTATAGGGTAGCACATTAGAACCTGTAGCAACCGGATGGCAACAAATCCTGACTGTTCTGTTCAGACATTATTTTTTTTTAAATTATCTGAATGTATTACTCCATAATTCGGACATTATGTGATTTTAATCCTCCATATGTGATCAGATGGCAGGTGGAAATACTTTTCTGTGGGAGCATGGGTTAATATGGACTTACTTTCTTTTATTAGCCATGCAAGGAAAGTTTTCAGTAGCAGAGGGACTGCTGAGGTGGCTTCTGTGAGAAGCTCCTATTAACTTTCTCTGTGTCCAATGGAGCTAGTGTTATCTAGCTCCAAGACAGCTCTGTCATTGGCCAAGGCTGAGGCTATTAGCAATGGTGGTAGTGCCTCTGTGATAATATATTTATGAAGGGGGAAAAGTTGATACTGAGTAACAAGTACAGCTAGAGTCAGGAGTGAGAATATGTGAGGATATGTGACACCACGGGGGACCCACACAATCTGTTCCTCAAGGACTGCAGCCTTTGGATGAATTCTTGTTGAAGTAATCTTATTTACGGTAGCCCATATGAAGAAATTATTAGAGAAGTTTGTGGATAACTTTCTTTTGTGGAAGAGTCTCCATGTTAGAGCATGGAATCTGAGAAGTCATTCCCCTCAGTGGCAAAACCAGCATGAGTTCTCTCTGTCCTCGTCTCGACATGCAATCTTTTTGTTATATTTTTTATCTCCTGTCCAACTGAAAGAGTGAAGTGATAGAGTGGCTCCGAGGGCCACCTGTGAGGCATGAGCCCACCACGGTCCTTGAACAACAATCATCTATCCTTCTGCGATTGTGTGAATGATCATTCTGAGTACAATATCTAAATTTCTTAGTCTGAAGATTTGTAAAATTGAAGACTATAAAAGCTGCAAGTATCATTTGACATGGGTCAAAATATAAACATAAATGGGCTTCACTTCATCTTTTCTTATGTTTCTGTGTGACTGCAGCTGTAAGATGTATTTAGGGTTTTGTTTTTTTTCTTTCTGCAGGGCAAGCATGATTGTGCTACATAACTGTTTGAATAGATTTTTGTGAGCTACTTTAAGTCTACTGTGGTTTTAAATGTTGAGTTTGTAATGAAGAACATGATCACTGTGTGTCTTAGTTGTGTATCTTAGTAATGGTGCTCCAGTCTCTCTTCATCATAATAAAACATTTCTCTCAGCCTACAGTCTCCTATCATCATCACAGGAAAATAACACAACCTGCAATACACAAAGATCTTTAAGACAATCAGAAACTTTGATAAATAAGAATATTGAAAAGTACTTATCAATATGTCATCTCAAAATGATAGCTTACATCAGTGTTGCTGCATTTTTCATGAAATGGGAAATCATACATGCAATCTTCTTGTAAAATGGAAAGGTAATTAACAGACTTTAGAACTGACTGAAAGATGAGAGTAGGGTAAGAAAAATGGTGCTATACAGAGTAGGGGGCTATTCACTTCTTTATTGATTTATGAAAACACACATATTTTATAAATCACTAAAAGAAATTACATTTGATATCAATGTCAACGTAAGATTTTTAGTTTACAAAGGTAGGAGTTGTCTCTCCTTAATTTGCAATGAATACCAAGAATCCTAATAATTTGTGAAGAGTAGATCCAGTCAAAGAAAGTGAAAAAATACTGTGTAAAATTTCTACCAAATGTACTCAAAACATTAAGCAGAAACAATGATACTGCTATCAGTTCTATTTGCAGTTTCAAGTGAGTGGCACTTGATCCCACTAGTCTCCTGGTCTCAGAATCACAGAATAATCATGGTCGGAAAGGACCACCTAGATCATAGAATCATAGAATCACTAGGGATCAGAAGGATCATCTAGTCCAATCTCCTTGCCATATCATGATCACCCATACCAAGTCGCACAGGAACATAGCCAGATGAGTCTTTTAACATCTCCAGAGACGGGGACTCCACAATCCCCCTGGGTAGCCTTTTCCAATGCTGTGTTACCCTCACTATGAAGAAGTTCCTTCTGATATTTATATGGAACCTCCTATGTTCCAACTTGCACCCATTACTCCTTGTCCTATCACCAGATGACCTTGAAAAGAGCCTGGCTCCATCCTTGTGACACCCCCCCCTCATGTATTTGTAGATAACCCCTCAGCCTCCTCTTCTCCAAGCTGAAGAAACACAACTCCCTCAGCCTTTCCTCATAAGGAATTCATTACCTCAGTGGAAAAATAAGTGCTTTCAAGGCACGGCTTTACTTACCTATTCCATATCTATTTCACAAAAAAGAATTTTTGTAATTTTAAGGAAAATCATACCCTCCGGTACCATTCATATTATGGGTAAAGTGTTGTTACAATTAGAAATGTATCAAATTTCCAAGTGTTAATTTTGTTCCTTCTATGCCAAAAGAGCATTTTATTTTGAAGCTAGATATAGCTTCCCCAGCAAACCCCTGGGCCAGTGTCCTAGCCCTACAAGTGGTTGGTGGACAGAGTCTATAAAAGAGAATGTACTTCCTGTTTTGCCCTACTTCTCCAGTATGTCTTGTAAGACAGAGAGCTCCTCTCAAGAGAGCTTCCACTACCACCCTCCACCCAGAGTAGGGAGGATGAGAGAGAGAGCAAAGTCTCTCAGCCTACCTGACACTGAAGGATGGAACACAGAAGAAGCCTAGCATGGCCACAGCTCTGCCACAGGAGCAACTATGGCCCTCATTTGCCTGAGGGCTTGAATTCAGAAAGCCAGCACCAGCTTGTCCTGGTTCCTGGAAGTAGGCCAAAGAAATGATAGCTCCTAAATGCTGTTTCTCCACCCTAATCACCTTTGCAGATGTCAGACAGCAGTGAGCTCTTAATTTTCTCCCTCTGCTTGGAGCCTTAAACACAAGGGGGAAGAAAAGAGAGGAGAAAGCCCTGTAGCAGGCTTATCTACTACAAGTGTGGCTCCATGTGACCAGCACCATGTTGCCTCTGTCTCCACCTGGATGTTGTATGCTTTGCCACTGAGACACTGAGAGAAACCCCTGATATGTGAGAGAGAGATCCTACTTCTTTCATGTTATCTTCCTAGCCTCCTTCTTCTCTGACCCTCCTATTGCTCTTTTAACCGCTTTCTTTTTCTCTCCCTTTAATTAAAGCAACCAGTGGATGGCATCTGATCATGTTTGTGTCTTAATTTCACCCTAGGGATCAAATCAAATGTCTATGGGCTCCCAATTGGTCCCTAACAGGTAAAGCAGAGAAATTTTTGTTACTGCCAGTCTTACATCTGACTTGAAATACAAGATGCAAGAAACCATACTACAACCTGTAAAACAATTTATCCTATTGCAGTTTCAATATTCAATATTATTAAATGACTATAAAGTTAGAAAATATCACGATTTTTATCACCTATATTCTGTTTGGCTCTCACACAGCATGAATTATAGAAATCTAGTCAATCAAGCAGAAAAAAAATTACATATCTAGTATTAACATGTACAATTTTATTCACATAGAATTGGTTTTCCAGCTTTATATAATCAGAAACTTTGCTGTGTAATTAATCTAGGTAAGCTTTTGTCACAGATGTTAATTCTTCAAAACAGGGCAAGTCCTGTGTGTCTTAGATGTGAGGAGAAATATTATGACAAAGCATAAAGAAAAGGCGGAGGTGCTGAATGGCTTCTTGTCTCATTCTCCAATATTAAGCCCAGTGGTTCTCTGAATGCTCTGACCCTAATCTATAAGATAGGGATGGGGAACAGATTGAAACATCCATAATCTCAGGGGGAATGATCAGTGACCATGGTGAATAGAGTTAAATCCAGCTGGCATCCTTTGACAAAGCATTTCCCAGCGCTCAATTTGAGGACAGTTCTGCTCAATAAGTTCATCAATGATCTGAATGAGGGGATCAAGTGTAGAAAAGACCAAGTTTGGGAGTTATGTTGACCTACTTGAGAATGCAGAGTTTTTACAGAGATAAAGATCTGGACTGGCTAGGTCAATGGGCAGAAGCCAACTGGATGAGGTCTAACAAGGCCAAGTACAGGACTCTACATTTTGGGCATAATAACCCCATGCAGCACTACAGACTGAGGAATGAGTAGCTGGAGAGCGGCCTGGCAGAAAGGGACCTGGAAGGGGGGTGGGGTTGTTGCTGGGTGTGCACCAGCAAGCAGCACTCCAATATTGACAAGGATGGTGGTACATGGGATAATAATAGCCCAGAGCTCACTAATAGGTTAGTGCCACACAAATGGCCAGGAAATTGGAATTGAAGGGGGAAGGGAATGAAACCATTCTCACCAGTGACAAGGCTAGGGGTAAAGGACAAAGGATTGGCATGAAATCAGTAGCCCAGATCAAGTGCATCTACTCTAATGCATGTAGCATGGGAAACAAGCAGGATAAGCTGGAAGCCATTGTGCAGTGAGACAGTTATGATATAGTTACCATCACAGAAACATGGTGGGATGAATGTAATGACTGGAATGCTGTGATGAATGGATATAAGTTCTTCAGAAGGGATAGACAAGGAAGGACAGGTGGCGGTGTTTCCCTGAAAGTTAGGGAGTTTTTTGAGTGTATAGAAATTTATTTTTCAATGGCCATACAGTTGATTGTTTATGGATTAGGACAAAATGGAAGGTAAATAAGGGAGATATTGTGCTAGGTCTCTGCTGTAGACCACCTAATCAAGATGAGCAGGCAGATAAAGTATTCTATAAACAGCTGGATGATGTCTCATAATCTCCAGCCCTTGCTCTGGTTGGGGACTTCAATCTACCAAATATCTGCTGTAAATATAACACAGCAGATAGCAGGCTAGGAGGTTCTTGAGCGTATGGAAGATAACTTCCTGACTCAACTCGTGGATAAGCCTACCAGGGAAGGTGTCTTGCTTGATCTCTTCACAAATAAAGAAGGACTAGTAGGAGATATGGTGGTCAGAGGAGAGGTGGTCATCTCCACTAGATGAGAAAGTCACTTAGGATAGAGTCCCGAAGGGCAAAGGATTCCAGGAGGCATGGACAGTCTTCAAAAAGTAGGTCTTAACAGGCCCAGGAGAAGCCTATCCCCATATGTCCTAAGATAAAGGGCAGGGAAAATAACTAGCCTGGTTCAATGTGAAGCTCTTGATGGGACTTAGGAAGAGAAGCGTGTTTACCACTTTAGGAAGAAGGGAGAGGTATGATCAGATTATACAGAGAGAGCATTAGGAAAGCAAAAGCCCAGCTGGAACTAAACTTGGCTGCTGACATGAGGGACAACAAAAGAAATTTCTAAAGGTATAAAAAATAAAAAGAGAAAAAAGGAGAGCTTATCCCTTACTGGATGTGGGTGGAGCCGTTACAAGCAATGATGAGGAAAAGGCTGAGATACTTAATGCTGTCTTTGCCTCTGTCTTTAATGGACAGACCAACTGTTCCCAAGAAGTTCAGCCTCCTGAGCTTGGAGATAAGGATGGTGATGAGTACAAATCCCCCATAATCCAGGAAGAAGTAGTTAATGATCTGCTTCTGCACCTGGACACTCATAATTCTATGGGGCCAGATGGCTTTCACCCAAGTACTTAGGAAGCTGGCAGGAGAGCTCACCAACCCTCTCTCCATCATTTTTCAACAATTCTGGTCAACAGGGAAGGTTTCTGATAACTGGAAAGTGCTACAAGAATGGCCAGAAGGAGAATCTGGGGAACTACAGGCCTGTCAGCCTGACTTCAGTATCAGGAAAGATCATGGAGAGGATCATCTTGAGTGAGTTCTCATGGCAATTGCAGGGCAGCCAAAGGATCAGGGCCAGCCAGCATGAGTTTATGAAAGGGATGTCTTGTTTAACCAACCTGATCTCTTTCTATGACCATGTGAACTACCTTCCAGATAGAAGTCTGTGGTCATTGTCTACTTGGACTTTGGTAAGGCCTTTGACGCAGTCTTCCACAGCAGTCTTCTGGACAAGTGGCAAGTCGTGGCAGAGATGAATGTATTCTTTACTGAGTAAAATATTGGCTGGATGGCTGTATTGAGAGTTGTGATTGATGAAGTGAAATCTAGCTCACAGCCATTCAGTTTTGGGATCAGTCTTGTTTAATATATCTATTAATGGCCTGGACAAGGGGATTGAATTCGCACTCTGTGAGTTCACAGATGACATCAAATTGTGTTAAAACATTGATCTGCTCGAGGGTAGGAAGGGTCTATGAAGGGACATGGACAGGTTGGATTGATGGGCCAAGGCCAATTGTATGAGGTCAAATAAGGCCAAGTGGTGGATCCTGCATTTTGGTTAAAACAACCACAGGCAATACCACAGGCTTGGGGAAGAGAGACTGGAAAGCTGCCTAGCAGACAAGGTCCTGGGGGTGCTGGTAGACAGCTGGCTTAATATGAGCCAGCAGCGTGCCCAGGTGGCCAAGAAGACCAGCAGAATGTTGGCTTGTATCAGTAATAATGTGTCCAGCAGGAGCAGGGAAGTGATCATGCCCTTGAATTCAGCACTGGTGAGGCTTCACTTCATCAGTTCTGGGCCCCTCACTATATGAAGGACATTAAGATGCTGGAACATGTCCAGAGGAGAGCTACCAACCTTGTAAGGGGTCTAGAGAACAAGTCATGTCAGGAAAGGCTGAGGGAATTAGGCATGTTTATTTTGGAGAAGAGGAAGTTGAGGGGAGCTCTCATTGCCCTCTGCAACTGCATGAAAGGAGGTTGTAGAAGTGGATGCTGTCCTCTTCTCCCAAGTGAATAATGAATGACAGGACCAGAGGAAATGGTCTGAGTTGCATCAGCAGAGGTTTAGATTAGATATTAAGAAGGAAGTCTTTACTCAGAGTATGGTCAGGCACTGGAATGGCCTGCTCAGGGAGGTCGCTGAGTCACTGTCCCTGGAGGTGTTTGAGAAGTGTGTAGACATGGTGCTTCAGGACCTGCTCCAGTGGCAGAGATGGTACAGTGTTTATTTTGTGTTTTGTCTGATTGTGTTTGGTGCTAATGTTTGATCAGAGTTGGCTTTTGTCAGTATGGTTGGAGTAGGTGATAGGGAAGATCCTTTCCAATGATGAATATTCTGTAATTCTGTACAATACTTTACTGCCACTGCTAGAAATGTTTTGTCTACCTCCTCAGTTACTGTTGCTCATCCCCAAAAGTCTATCTATAAACTATTATAAACATATTAACTCTAGAAGGATACAGCTCAGCACAAAAAGGGAAGGATTGACTTTTTACAGAAATACATGCAATTAGTGTTAATGGCAGCTGCAAAACCAGAGGAATGCAAATTCCTTTCTGTAAACAAGCAAAAAAGGATAATGCAATTAAAATAAAAAAAAAATTCCTTGCAAGAAATTGAACATTAACTTTGTGAAGGATCAAATTACAGTATTTCAACTTTAGATTAGATTTACATTTAAAAGAAGAGATTTGACAAGTCAACCTGACAGCAGGGAAATACTTTTAATTTCAGGTTTAATAATCCTCCATCTGATATTTCCAGAAGGGGAACAACTTGCTAAATAAAGGTTCATTTTGGCATGATTTTGCATTCAGACCCAAAAGCACAGTCTACTCATACTTTACTAATTACTGAGGTCCATATCTTTAACTAGAGAAAATTATTATGTGGCCAGTGCCTTAATTAAAGATACACTTAATTTGTGTAGATCACTTTGAGACTAGCATTATAACTGAGCAGTTTTTGCTAAATGCCATCTTAATTAAAAAAAAAAAAAATCGTATCTCCCTTACTTTTATGACTCAGTTGACAGTATCTTCAATAGGATTGATAGCTGTAGTGTATTCTGTAATCTATAGATAACACCATAAATATAGATGCAGTGCAATTATTATTACTGTTATATCCTATTCTTCATAGGGGAAAAAGCCTCCTGGATGAAAGACAGTATTGCAAAGACATATTGGCACAGGCCTAAAACAATTAATTAATGTTCTTTCATAACAAGGTGGGCTTATTACATTTTCCAAACTTAGAACCAACAGAGAGAATGCTTCATCACACCCCTCAGACTGAATGATCTGAGGACTTGATAATGTAAAGGTATTCTTATTAAAAAAAATAATGAAATTTAAACTGGAGTTTATTAATATCTCTAAAATTAATGATATATGTGAAGGTCCTAGAACATTTTAACTCCTTGTCTTCAATTGAAATTGATCCTTGGGATTTATCTTAAACATAGAGTTACAATGTTTTTTGTTCCTCCTCTACACTGTATTTCTAAGAAGATAAACAAATACAGCTCAAAACTATCAAGCATATTGCATTCATATGCTGTTCTACCTCTACCGTAGTGCAAAACCCATCTTGAACAATGGCTACTTTACAACAGACCCAAACCTTTCCTTAAGAGGAAGAAACTATTTTAAGAGTTCATTCCAAGTGAAATAGAAGTCTTCTTATTCAAGCCTTTTCACCTCAAGTGGAATGTCAAAGATATTCATAAGTAATTAATCTGCTACATAAATGAGAGAATTAAGAGAGTATTGTGTTAGTATAGAGGTTCTTTGAGTGAACCTTGAAAAGTAAGTATGTCTACATTACATTCTTCCCCTATTTAACTAATTACATGTTGAACTAAAGCCTTGCAGATACATCTACACAGAGTTAGGAATGCAGCTCTATTATTGATGCAAATTTTATAGATTCAGATGAGATATGCCCAAAGTAGCCTTGGTTATCCTTTGTGAAACTGCATTCATTGCAGTAGACATTTTGGTACACCTCTTGAATTCTAGTTTCTAATTATTTAGTGAAATGATAGCTATTTTGATTGAAGACATTAGAATTGATGAGAAAAATATTCTGACTCATAAAATTTTCACATGCAAATTAAAATGCTTAGTAGCTGACTAATTTCTGAAAGTAAATATGAGCAGGGAAAAACAGAGGATATAATCCATTATTTTCTCTAGAAACAGAAGTATTTTAATTCCTGTGAGTTCACTTCAAGTAATTATTTTAATAACATGACATTTACTACAATGCTTATGAATATTCTACTGAAAAATATATTTAGGTCAGAGGAAATAACCTTACAACAGTTCCAAAGCTATGTTAAAAGTAAGATTCGGCAAGCAAGAAATCTTACTTCTTAGAAAACGATATTCAAGGTCAAATATAGTCTAGGGAAATTATAATTTCAAAAATTAAATAATAGAGAAATTAGCTAATAATATGAAATGACAATATTGCTATTTGAAATCCATGATTGTATACTTATTTTTTGACATATTTAGGTAATGCTTCCTTGAATATAATTCAAATTAAAATATTTCAAGATCTTCAGCTTCTCAGAGATTACTCCCACAGTAAGAAAGAATACTTTGTTTTATTCATTTTGTCAATCTATTCCCATGTTTGTAAAATAAAATTCTTTTCAATTTATTAATGACTACTTTATGCCAGATATATATACCATACTTTGTAACTAAGAATATGAGCATCAGCATTACAATATCCATAACTTTATATGACTGCCAGCATATCAATAGTAACTATGAAGATGCATCAAAAGTACTGCAAAGCTGTTGTGAAATACTATGGGTGAACTTCAACAGACCTTGAATATCTACTCTTCCTATACAATCTGATCACATAACATTCCCATTTCAGTAACAAGTACTTAAAGTATGTGATCAAACTTACACTAATCAGTACATATAGAACTAGGCTAAATTATTCCAAATTTCTGCTTTAGGATGAGATTAATTTCACTCCAGCAAAGCATGCTTTTTCCCATTGACTACAATGGAAATCTCAGGTGACTAGGTGAAATATGATGTTTGCATTGTAAGCATTTAGAGTTATAGAAAAGAAATTCAGCTGACACAATTGTATGTATTGTAGCACATAACCATTTCTTATCTTATGATTCTGAAACACCTGGACTTCAAACTTACAAAAATATTCTATATGATCATGATATGAGGACATATCTCCAAAAGACATTATCTTGCTTCTTTGTCTGGTGAAAAAGTGTTCTTTTTCTTTTTTCTAGTCTGATAATAATGAATTTAAAAAAAAAAAATCTTTGTCTAAAGTAATGTTTTTGAATCTGGATTTAATTTTAAAAGTTGAGTGAATTGTCTCATGCTTTGGTGTCATTTCTTATGTGTAAACTCAGAACTACCTGAATATCTGTTGTCAGCTTTCAACTTTGTCTTAATCATTTAAATTAGTTAGGCATGATTTGTCTCTGATGAACCTGTGTTGGTTACCAATCACCTCTTCATTTTCCATAGACCACAGCAGGGCCTTTAGGAGGTTCTGCTGCATGATCTTTCCAGGCATTGAGGAAAGGCTGACTGGCCTATAGTTTCCAGGGTCTTCCTCTTTTCCCTTTTTAAAGATGGAAATGATGTTTCCCCTTTCCAGTCAGCAGGAACTTCACCAAACTGCCATGATCATTTAAATATGATGGCTAGTGGATTAGCAGCTTCATTCACCAGTTCCCTCAGGACCCATGGGAGAATTTCATCAGGCCCCATGAACCTGTGTGCATGTAGGTTCTTCAGGTGGTCTCCAACTAATCTTCACTGAAAGTGGTTGAATCATCCTTCACCCAGTCTCTATGTTTGCCTGCTGGTACTTGGACAGAGTGACTAGAGCCTTTGCCACTGAAGACTGAAGTTCTCACATTACAGATTCTGAGCTGCTGTTTCTACCTCTCAAAGAGAAGAGGCTCCCAGCAGTTCTTTTAACATGTGAAAATGTGTAGTACATTCAGTTCATGTCCCTCAGTGTCAGCAAAAATTTTAAGATCCACTTCCCTGTTCCATGTGTTTCCAAGTTAGTCCTCTATTTCCAGTACACCAATTACTACAGCCATAAACACCAAGTCCAGCCCTCATCCCAACATCTCCCTAACCCCTAGACCATGACCTCAAGTACTCTATTTACTCATTTTTAAACACCTCCAGTGACAATGACTCTACCACCTCCTTGGGCAGATTGTTCCAGTGTCCAACCACTCTTTCAGTAAAGAACTTCTTTTTAATATCCAATCTAAGCCTCCCCTGACACAAGTTGATGCCATTTCCCCTTTCCCTATCATTAGCAATTTGGGAGAAGAGTTCAGCACCAGCCTCACTACAACCTCCTTTTAGGTAGTTGCTGAGGTCTATAAGGTCTCCTCTCTGCTTTCTCTTCTCTGGACTAAGTAAACAGATCTTCCTCAGCTGCTATTCATAGAGGATATTTTCTAGACCTCTTTCCAGATTTGTTGGCCTTCTCTGTACCCTGACCTCAGAAACACTTTTGATGATCCTTGAGGTTCTCTCCAACCATGATGATTCTATGATCCTATGAGAAAAAAAATAAATCTGTTTCAGCAAACAATGCATTACAGGCAAAACCCTCCACTCTCTCTCCATGCAACATTTTCCCAGTGAGATATATCTCTCTCTGGACAAAGACAAGAAAGAAGTGAAGAATAAAAAATAAAACAGAAACAGGAAGCTCCAAACCAGTTAAACCAGTTAACAGAGTAAAAGAATTTGACAAGTTGCCATAGCAATTTCCCAGTTCCTCAGGCAAGAAATCCACAGAAACTGAAAGTTCAACACTGTGATAATTTAAATGTGTTAGCAGTATTTATCATGACCTTAACAGTAAAGCATTCCCAAACAATGAAGAAACAGTTTCTTTTAATAAAAAAATTTTACTATAAATTGGTATTGAATAGGCTAGCCTGCACAACAGTAGGTGATATTTTTGTGGCTGCTGCTGAGATTTTTTAGCTAAAATAAATATTAGATGAAAAAAGAAGACTCGAAAGACACAGGCCAGTAAAATACTTTATCAAAATAAAGTAGAAGGTAAGGAATCTCCCACATAACCACAGGTTTAGAAATGAGTCTTGGAAGAAAAACAACATTAGGTGAAGTCATGAAAAGTGATGTGAACATGTAGTCTGCTGTATATATATGCAGGTTGAACAATAGTTCACACGTCAAGCAGAGTGAGACTTCTAGAGCAACATTTCACATTTTAGTGATTATCACAGATGCTGATGTGAACAGTTTCACCAGAGTACAGAAAGATTCAAAATAGTTTAGGATGAAACTGAAACATTTGTAACACAGGGCTTTTCAACACAGACAATGACATTAGAACTGAAAAGCAGAAGAGAAATTACAGTCCAGCTGAGAGCTGAAAAATGATACTCTAAAATGCATTAAACTTGGATGAGTTAAAACATGAAATGTTTAATTTGTTTTCTAAATAGAGCTCTTTGATAAATTTCTCATTTAATTTGTTCTTTCAAAGTAATGAGAAGAGATATTTCACAAGAAAACTGAAACTTAGGCATCATTTCATTCTCTATTATGATGTACTTTTCCACTTTATTACAAACATTTCCATTTCAATCAAAAGATAGTAGAAATAGCTAAATCTATTCTATATACATTTTTAATCAAAACCATTATTTATGTATTCAGTTTCAAGTTCAAAAAGGATATGTGTCTGACTGTGCATAATACAAGAATACAATCTGTTAGTTTTAGTCATGTGGATTAGATCTCCCATGATTTGGCTTCCTTATATCTACAAAAATGCTCTAGGCGTTAATTAAGGAAACCAAAACTTTCAATTTAGACTAGAGTAATGAATGGCACACATTACATGTATTATTCAGTAGCACTTGCCTTCCAGGTTTTCACAAGTCAGAAAATCTTGGTAATGCTTCATTAGGCTAATTTCTTCCATCCTTAGTATCAATTTTAATTAACAAATGAACAATATAAATACTTCTTACTTCATTGCCATCTTTTATCTGAAGATATCAAAGCACTATGAAAGATGTGCAAATACAGTGGTCACATTAAATCATATTTCTATATGTTTAGGAGCATACTTGTTATTAGAGTAAGAAAAATCCCTATGAAATAGAAAAAATTCTTCAGATTAGTAAGAGTTTTTTAAGTACTAATGATATTCAATATTAATATTTGTAATTCAATTCCTGTTCTATCCTTGGAAAAGGTTTTTATTTGTATTTATATGCATCCTGTACAGCAATTAGTCTCAGATAGTTGTATAATACTTGATCACTTAATCACACATTATTATGGGATAATATTATTATCAATAACTATAGAACTACAAAATAATATCAATGAAATTAATTAAATTAAATAATTTTTAAAATCTTACTAGCATATACAGTGAAATTTGAAATCACAAATGCTGAATACTTTGTTCATATTATTACAGTTAGATGATGCAAAGAAGAGGCTTTGGAGAAACTTTAGTGTTGGACGTACAAAAGTTGTTTAGCATGTGTGCTTTTGAACACAGTTTTGCAAAGATGAAGTATATTATACTTCTTGGGCATTAAATCTCTAACAAGGTGTGGGCTAACAGCAGACCATGCTATGAATAAATCAGACTGTAATAGGTTTACAAAACTCTGTGAAGAGGTATGCAGGGGTGAAAAAGAAATAAAGAAGAAAAAAGTGAATACACAGTCATCAATAATATTATTGAATGACTATTTGAGGTAACACATATAAGATAGTAGTCTGTAGAAATACTAACAGATTGCAGACAGATTCTTATAGATATGGTCTATAGTACTGTTAATTATGTAACTATGTTTATTGCTATCAGAATTTTTAACCAAATAAAAGCCAAGGCCTTGTTGTACACTGGTTCTCATTCATAATCATCTTCTGTTAGTTTTCGTGCCATCAGTATCTCCAGTATTTTTATTTTTGTCCAAGAAATCTCCTTTACACAGCTAGCATTATCACCTGCTGTGTTTTAGGTATAATTCAGTAATTTTTATAGCACACTGTTCCAGTATTTCTGAAAGTACATCATATATGACAGACAGTGTTGCACAGCTGTTGAGTCTGTTCAGTGTTGTGTAGAGGGAACCTTTCCTTTAACATCCATCTCAATACCGGTAATCGGGGTGCCA
>VZRI01011625.1:13069-28686 GCA_013397515.1 Upupa epops | reverse complement strand
GGAAAAGACCTCTGAAATGATCAAGTCCAGCCCAACACGTAACATCACCCTAGCAGCCACACCAGGTCACTCAGGGCCACAGCCAGGCTGTCCTTCAACACCTCCAGACACGGGGACTCCACCACTGCCCTGGGCGGTCCAGTCAAGGCTCTGAGCACCCTTTCCCTGGAGGAAGGGCTTCCTAACACCCAATCTAACCCTCCCCTGGCAGCTTGAGGCCCTGCCCTCTCATCCTGATGCTGGGTGCCTGGGAGAAGAGCCTGACCCCCAACTGACTACAACCTACCTTCAGGGAGTTGGAGAGAGGGAGGAGGTCCCCCTGAGTCTCCTCTTCTGCAGGCTAAACACCCCCAGCTCCCTCAGCCTCTCCTCATCAGCTTTTCCTTCCACCAAAACACTATGCAGGCACTCTGAGAAGAGCATTTATTCTCTCTGAACACATTAGAATTGGAATTTCCAGCATACACTGTACTCTTGTTTCCAAGGAGATGAGGATGAATCAAACTGATATTTGAAAATAAAGGTTTAAAAATCCATGACTATCTCATCGCAGCGGTGGAGATTAGCAAGTAGATGAAACACAGGCTGTTAGGAATGGGTTGGAAACAGAAAATTGTTTTAAAAAGTACTTTTATCTGTCGCTGGGAGAGAGTGATGTGAAAGGGCAAGATGGGAGCAACTTTAGGAGGAACAATAAGGGTGTTGGGCCATCTCATTTAAACTGTATTTCTTTACCTTAAAGTGTCAGATAGTATCTCAAAGACTTTTTACAAGAGTGTCCAGTGATGGGACAAAGGGAAAGGGTTTACATTAGAGTTTAGGGATAAATTCTTCAGTAGGAGGGTGGTGGGACTCTGGAATAGGTTACCCAGAGAGATTGTGGAGGCCCCCTCCCTGGAGATGTTCAAGGCCAGGTTAGATGAAGCTTTGAGCTACGTGGGCTAGTCAAGAGGCACCCTTGCTCATGATAGGGGGGGTGGATTAGATGATTTCTGAGTTCCCTTCCAACCTGAGTCATTCAGTGATTCTATGATTCAGTTCTGTAGTCATGCAGGGGTAGGAGACAAGATGACAAGTATTTGGCTTCATCCCCCTGGACAGATACGATGTCAGAGAGAAGGGTAGAGAAAGAAAAGGAAGATAATAAACTCATTTAAAACACTGCGAATGAATGTCCTTACAGGTTTAACATGGATCTAGCACTTCCCATCAAGAGAATTTATCTTGTTTTCCCTTTCTTCATCTGATTTTATCAGAGTTAGTCTGATCTTTATTTATGGATAAACTTTGAAGGTTGTGTAGCTCTAGGCAAAGCGGCAAACATCTGCCCCTCGAACATCTGCAGTCACCCATAAAACAACAGTTAAAAGACATTCATTTGCCCCTACTCCCTTTGTCATGGCCAGACGGCTATATTTGATCTTGTAATTTATACTGAGCTGCCTCAGACTGATCTTTTCTTCTCCCGTCTGTGGATGTATGAGATACAGGAAAAGGTTCCGGCACTGTCTTTTCATATCTGGGTACTCTGCAACAAAACCAGTAGGATTTCCTTAAAGCAGGAGGAAGGATCACCTGGAACTGCATCTGTCCTCAAGAGTAAGACTGGAAAAAATTGAACAGAAATAAGGAGACAGAGTGCTGGAGGGAATGAAGCTTGCAGAGGTACAAACTCAGAAATAAATTCAATTCACAGCCATGAGCAAGAAGATGGCAAGACTGGAACTAAGACTTGTTAGGCTTCTTGATGGTTCAGTAGGGTGGGGAATGACAGGATGAGGGGTCATGGTTTGAAGCTGGAAAAGGGCAGAGTGAGGCTGGACAGGAGGACAAAGTCGTTGAATCTGAGGTTGGAGGATCCCTGGACCAGGCTGCCCTGAGAGGGGGTGGAGGCCCCATCCCTGGAGCCATTCAAGGTCAGCCTGGCTGGGGCTCTGGGCAACCCTGCTTGTTGTAGGGGGGTTGGACTGGTTGCCCTTTGGAGGTCCCTTCCAACCCTTTGATTCTATAATAGTTATCAGAGGGGAATAAAGGCATAGAAGAGAGAGGAGAAGATGTATTGCAGCAAAGCAGTGACAGTATTATCAAAAAACTAATTGGAAAACTTTTGCGAAGAAGAGAGAGGCCTGAGGCACAGCATTCAGATTTGATCTGAAGAGAATCTACCATGCATTTCATGTTTAGCTATATTTTTTATCTAGGATATTGTTTGTAAACACTTTTGGAGACACCAGACCTCTGAAGGTTTGGTTTCTTATTTAAAGACAAAATTCTAAGTAAAAGAGGAATTTCAAAGTTAACTTTCTAAATCCCACAGAATGAATAATTTTGTGTTTGCAGTAAAGACTGAAATAGACCCCACTTGGGTGACTGTGTTCAGCTCTGAATCTCCCAACATGGGAAGGACATGGACTTGCTGGAGTGAGGTCAGAGGAGGGCAGTGAGGACAATTAAGCATCTGGAGCATCTCCCTCAGGACAATAGGCTGAGACAGTGGGCTTGTTCAAGATGGAGATGAGAAGACTCTGGGGAGACTTTATTGCAGCTTTCTACTTCTGAGAGGCAGAAAAGAGTGAGTTAACAATTGAATTTCACCTGTCATGAAGCACCTTTACAATCTGCCTGTCAGGATTATAAAATAAAATCCCTTACCCTTTTTTCTTCATGAACTTTGTCTCTCTTCCTCCGTTCCAATCACGTTTAATCTGTTGAATTTGAGAGACTCCATCATTCGACACGATATTAAACCAGTTATAGATTTTTAATTATCAAACTAATTTTAACTAGTGCTTTATTATCTTGGGCCGTACTTCTCTGGGGTCAAAAATAGCGGTGTTCCCAATTGCCATAACAACAGGCTGTGCTCCTTCCAACAAGATAAGCTGTGTCAAAGTCAAACCATTGCCATGGAAACCAGTTGCATACTTCAAGCACAGCAGCCTGGTTTAATCAGTCAAATTGCCACTTTTCCAAATGTCATCTATATGGGCACTGTCATCAGCCAAGCAGCTGATCAGATCCGAGACAGAGTTAACTAATCCATTTAGTTAATGAGCTAATGGGCCAAAACAACAACAAAAGCCCAAACCAAGGAGGGTTTGAAAACCGCTTACCCATTGGCTCAATGTGGGGAGAACCAACAAGACCCATTTAACTTACCCCACATAAAAACCCCAACACAAATACGTGCAGAGATTAATCACAGGTTCTTACATGAATGGGCCAAGCTGAAAGAGAAGAGGCTTTCAGCTGTTTTCTCTGTGGAAATGTGGAGCTCATGCACTGTGTTCCATGTACTTCTAAGCCAGTCCTCCACTTCTAGCATGCCGATTCCCATGGCCACA
This sequence comes from Upupa epops, assembly GCA_013397515.1. Taxonomy (NCBI): domain Eukaryota; kingdom Metazoa; phylum Chordata; class Aves; order Bucerotiformes; family Upupidae; genus Upupa; species Upupa epops. The sequence goes on along the minus strand of VZRI01011625.1, from coordinate 25,342 downwards.
ACCTAGGGAAAAACCTCTCTCCATTTCAGCAGTGGGATTCAGATGAAATCTGCCCTCTGGTGATGTCTAAGATCATTTACTCTGCATTCACCATGTTCCCAAGGCATGACACCATGTGTGTGTTATGGGTGAAGAAGCAGATGAAAGAGAACCAGAGGAGGAATCAGAAAACGGGATGCTCCAGACTAGTTGTACCAGTTTGCAGAGTCAAAAAGATTTACCAGGTTGCCCTAGCAACTTCCCAATGCCTGAGGCAAGAAAGTCACTCAAATTCAAACCACAACATTAGACCAGAAACAGTGAAACCAGCATCCACCTCTCTACAATGTCCCTTCACAGAGTTGTAGAGAGGGAGAAGGTCCCCACCTTGAGTCTCCTCCAGGTTAAACACCCCCAGCTCCCTCAATCTCTCCCCATGAGAGTTTCCCTCTAGTCTCTTCTCTATGAGGTAGAGGGGTCCTTTTCCTTAGGGTAGATGGTCAAAGCTAAAAGGTGTTCCACCCCTTTCTTTTAATATTCTGTTTATTTTCCTGGGTTTTGCTGTGAAGAGAACATTTGTGCATGGAAAATCGTATTGTTTCTCTCTAGGACTAAACCAAAAGCAGTTATTTAAACTAATGGGCTGCTTTCATATTTCAAAAAGAAATCTGTTTTGCATAGCAGACACAGTTGTGATTCCTTACACAGCGTCACATCAAGTTCCAGTCCTGGAAGTTCAACCTCGAGAAAATTATGTTGAAAGCTCACAATGCAGAAAAGTGTGTGTGTGTAAAGCAGCATTTTAAAGGGCCAACCTTGCATCCTACTGTCATTGTATCACAGAATCATGGAATCATTACGGATCGGAAGGGACCTCGAAAGATCATCCAGTCCAATCCCCCTGCCACAGCAGGATCCCCCTGTGAATCCCAGCAGGATTCACACAGAAACACATCCAGGCAGGTCTGGAATGTCTCCAGAGAAGGAGACTCCACATGCCTCTGGGCAGCCTGTTCCAATGCTCCGGTACCCTCCCTGGGAAGAAGTTCCTGCTGATATTGAGGTGGAACCTCCTCTGTTCCAGCTGGCACCCATTGTCCCTTGTCCTGTCACCAGATGACCATGAGAAGAACCTGGCTCCATCCTTCTAACACCCACCCCTCACATATTTATAGACATGAATGAGGTCACCCCTCAGCCTCCTCCTCTCCAAGCTCAAGGTCAAGAGACCCAGCTCCCTCAGCCTTTCTTCACAGGGTTTATATGGTCCTTTTGAGACAGTAGCTGATGCGACAGCAGGTGAATAGGGTAAACTACCTGAACATGCTGCTATTGCACAAAACCCAGTGAAGCCCCCAAGGTCTCTAGGAAGTGCTATTTGCCTACATTTCTCAATTACAATCGTGAGTCAGAGAGCCCGGCTCTGTCTCAGCGGTACAGTTCTTGTCCTATTTCTGTTGTAGCCTAGAGAGCAGCAGTCGCTTATGGAAAAAGACAGATTCTGCAGATCTGGAATGGTTTCTTGTTTTCCTCATGAGCTGCCAGTCGGTGCTGCATTAGGAATTGCAGCAAAGCTCTCGGAATGAAAATGGCCTTTTCAAAAGAACAATATTCATGATTTTATTAGACGAAGTAAAATATCGCAGATGTTTTATTGCTTTTTCAGGAAAAGTAGAAAAGAATCGATGAAATTTAAAGCAGTCCATTCTTTTTGCATTCCTGCAGAGAAGAGATTTCCTGTTTCTGTTCTGTCTACTGGTTCTATTACTGGAAAGTAGGATTTCAGAGAGGCTTTGCCATTTCCTGATGCAGTAGATCAGTGTAAGATAGAAAAACAGTCAAAAAAGGAGTAAATTTGCCTCAAAAAGCCGCTGAAAATTTATTAATTCCTAACACAGAATAAATGCAGAAGAAAAGATACAGAAAAGGTTTGATTGTACCTTGTGTTTCTCATTGTTCCTGTGCTATGAATATTTGAGGGTGAGATCACAACAGAGACGTTCAGAAATTAAATATAGCTCTCTGTTCTATTTTCTACGTGGCTGTCAAAACATTTCTTTCCTGCTCGTGGTGATCAGCCTCCCTTCCTGCAGGTTTTGTAGTGCTGGAGAAACTGCTTTGTTATTGATATGAGGGGGAAACAGCTAATGCTAGTTTCTTTCTGACCAAAAAATAACTCAGCTCGTTTTCTTTCTCCTGAGAAGTTAACGTATGAGGGTATATTTTTCCCACAAGAAAATAACCATTTTTTATCCTTTGTTAATAAAATCCTATTTTTGTCTTTACTATAATAGAGTCCTCCAATGCAGCACAAACCAATTTAAACCAGGACACTGGCCAAAGGGGATTTCCAAATATCAGAGTTAATAATCTGTCCCATTTGCTGGTGTCCACAGGTGACTTTTATGGCACCTCAACATCAGAGATGCAGTAGAAAAGTAGAACCGTAGAATCCTAGGGTTGGAAGGGACCTCCAAAGGGCATCCAATCCAATCCCCCTATAACAAGCAGAGCCAGTACTCACCAGACCAGGTTGCCCCAAGCCCCATCCAGCCTGAGCTTGAATGGCTCCAGGAACGGGGCCTCTACCCCCTCTCTGGACAGCCTGGTCCAGGGATCCCCCACCCTCAGATTCAACAACTTGGTCCTCTTGTCCAGCCTCACTCTGCCCTTTTCCAGCTTCAAACCATGACCCCTCGTCCTGTTGTTCCCTGCCTTTGGGAACAGCCTTCCCCAGCCTTCTGAGAGCCCCCTTTCAGGGCTTATAAATCACTGAGCAGAATTTGTTCTGTTCTACCTCAAACCTTTAATCTGCTTCAGTATTTCCAAGCGTAGCTGTTGCCTGTACCCTCTTCACACCACACACTTCTATCTTCTCACACATCCTAGGAGCAGATAGGAAGAAAAAGGGAAGTGTCAGTCTCAACATGATTGGTATAGGCTTGTATAGATTACTATCGCACATCTCGTCCCAAGCCTGATGACTTTACTACACGTAAAGAATTCTCCATAGCCCAAGCATAGAGCTGATCTGCATACAGGGAACAGCTTAGCTTTGTGGTGGCAGAAATAGGATGAGTCAATACAGAAAAAAGATATGTACTTCCAAATACTCATCTCCTACAGGCAGACAGCATCATTTATTGAGTGAGACACTCTGCTCGCTAGATGAATACATGCCATTAAACCCGGTGTGCGATGCTTAGCATCACTACCACTCCTGAATCAATTCAGCTGTACTGCTTCTCCTCCTCCTCCTTTGCTTTTTGCCTTGGGCATTAATTAAATCCAGCATTCAGCAAGCCAGGCCCCTTTAGGAATGACTGTTCTTTATATACTACAGATCTCACGCTGTGAATGCATGGGATCGTCATATTAATTTCTAATCACCATTTTTAGTGGGGAGCAGCTGGGTTGCATCTCACCACCAACAGCTATCTGTAGGAATTCAAACACTAAGCCCATTAGCATGCAAATGCAAAACTAAATAGAATCATACTGCTGGAATATTGAATTGTAGTTGGGTTTTTTTTAGAAAACTATATGAGTAATCATAAAGACTTAAAAATTAGGCCATGCTCCTTCTGGAGACCCCTCAGCTTTAGGGACGTCACTGTCTCCTTGGACTGGGCATTGTGGAGGCCTCCCCTCAAGTACTGAGGGCAGCTCTGGGTCCCTCCCTTCAAGAAAGAGACTGAGGGGCTGGAGTGTGTGCAGAGGAGTAAGGAAAGTGGGGAGGGGACTGAAGGGAAAGGCTGATGAGGAGAGGCTGTGGGAGCTGGGGGTGTTTAGCCTGGAGAAGAGGAGACTCAAGGGAGACCTCCCTCTCTACAACTCCCAAAAGGGAGGTTGTAATCGGGGGGGGGCAGGCTCTTCTCCCAGGCACTTGGTGCCAGGACAAGAGGGCAGAGCCTGAAGCTTCTAGGGGAGAGTTAGACTGGATGTTAGGAAGCCCTTCCTCAAGGAAAGGGTGCTCAGAGCCTGGACTGGACTGCCCAGGGCAGTGGAGGAGTCCCCATATCTGGAGCCAGCCTGGCTGTGGCTCTTAGTGTCCTGGTGTGTTGTTAGGTGCTGGGCTAGATTAGCTCAGAGAACTTTGCCAGCCTCAATAGATCTATGATTCTTTTATACTGAGCAATGAATGCATCTTAGGTTCATGAAACACAGGCAATAAGTCCCTAAAACATAAATAAATGCATCTAAATGTGTCTGAAAGACCTCTATAAAGCAAGAAAATCATCAGTCATATATGACATCCCTGTTGGGACCTGACTAGATTACAGATCACAAAGAAAACACTTTACTTGTGTAAAAATAAACTCTATACGTGATACCAATTGCATTTGTATTTGGTATTGTTATTCTCAAACTGAATTGCCTGACTTGTGCTTTTTTAATTGTTTTGCTTTCACTGCAGCTTGAAAGCACATTATTTCTTTAGGAGAAGCAGCATATCACTTTATGTGAGTAAATCCTGATAAAATCAGTCCTTGACCTAGATTCATGCATAAATCCTGTTTGTTAAGCTGTTCAGAGACTCCATTTCATAAGAGAGCAAGTTCTTGGAATGTGGTATTTAGTCCAAGTTCAGTTTGTGGATCAAAACTGAATGAAACTCATACTGTTCTACTCTCAAAAGACATTGTCACCGTGTTCAACAACTGCTTCTCAGCTGGCATTAGTAAAGCTACATGTGGGAAATGAGTTGGGTTCATGCAGTATGTAAATATATGCACACAGTTCCACAGATCATGAGGGTTTGGAAGGGACCACCAGAGGCCATAGAGTCCAATCCCCGTGATTAAGCAGGACCATAGAACCTAGGGCAGGTCACACAGGAGCATCCAGACAGGTCAGGAAAGTCTCCAGAGAAGGAGACTCACAACCTCCCTGGGCAACCTGTTCCAGTGTTCTGTGACCCTTACAGTTTTTCGTCCTGTTGAGGTGGAGCTTCCTATGCTCCAGCTGACACCCACTGCCCCCTGCCCTGTCACAGGTGCAAGGGAAAAGAGATTGTCTTTTTCTTCTTGACACCTAGCCCTCATGGATTTATAGACAGGGATTAAATACCCTCATAATCTTCTTCTCAGACTGAAAGGTCCCAGGTCTCTCAGTCTTTCCTCATAACATAGGTTCTCCAGTCCCTTCATCATCCTTGAGGCCCTCTGTTGGACTCTCTCAATCAGAGCTCTGTTCCTCCTGAACAGAGAGCCCAGAACTGGACACACTGCTCCAGATGTGATCTCACTAGGGCAGAGTAGAGTGGGAGAAGAACCTCCCTTGATCTGTGGGACACACTCTTCTTAATGTACCCCAGGGCTCCATTGGCCTTCTTGGCTCCAAAAGCACAGTGCTACTCCACAGAGAACTTTTTCACCAGGACTCCAAGGTCCCTCTTCATGGAGAATTATAGATGGAAAAAAAATAATATATAATTTACTTCTATATACAATATGTGTTATTGTAACACAACATTTAAACCAGAAGGTGTGAGGCAGACAGACAAGCTGGGATTTTTATTGAGAGCTTAGAGCAAGACGTACTCCTTGTTGTAAAGAACAAGATAACACAATAGTTTAAGTGTTAAGAAAAATCCGACAGCTGGAACTGTAATCTCAGAGCTCATTTGCAGTCATCGCTTTTTCTGAGATCTTCAGGAAAGGAATCAGTGCTCTGTGTTTGTAGTGCTAGTAGTGACCTTGATAGAGTAGGGTTAGTGGTTGGACTGGATGATCTCAAGGGTCTGCTCCAACCTGAAGGACTTTACTATTTAAAGACCAAAATAGGAGGTTGTTTACCAACATGCAGTGTTGATAATTAGAGAGAAAGACTGCTTGGAATAATATTGAGGTGCAGGATACTCATTTCTGTTCGTTTTCCAATGATTACAAGCAAATGTTTAATGAGAAAGGCACAAGATCACCAGATCAGGCTCAAAGACTAGGTGTGTGAAGTTTCAGGTCAGGACAGAACTGTTCTGGTAGGCTAAATGAGCTAAGATCAAAATCTCACGGCAGTAGGGAGTTGATGTACCTGGACCTACCAGAGCTAGAGGCACCGTTTCATGTTAAATTACACACAGAATCACTCTGGTTGGAAAAGACCCCTGGGATCAAGTCCAAACATCAACTGTACTCTACAAATTTCACCCTTAAAGCAGATCCCTCAACACCACAGCTAAACGATCCTTAAACACATCCAGGGATGGGGACTCAGCACCCTCCCAGGGCAGTCTGTGCCAGGGTCTGACTGCTCTTTCAGTGTAAAAATCTTCCCTAATGCCCAGACTAACACTTCCCTGTTACAGTTTTAACCCCTTCCCTCCTGTTCTGACACCAATTGCTTGTGAGGAGAGACCAGCACCAACCTCTCCACAATGACCTTTCAGGTTGTTGTAGAGAGTGATGAGGTCTCCCCTCAGCCTTGTCTTCTTCAAACAAACCAGACCCAGCTCCTTCAGTCACTCCTCATCAGATCTCTTCTCCAGACACTTCCCCAGCTTCGTTGCCCTCTGCACTTGCTCCAGCCCCTCGATGCCTCTCTTGTACTGAGGTACCCAAAACTGCTCACAGCACTCAAAGTGTGGCCTCACCAGTGCCGAATACAGAGGGGCTATCACCTCCCTACTCCTGCTGGCTGCACTATGTCTAATCCAAGCCAAGATGCCAGTGGCTTTCCTGGGCACCCTGACCTAAAGATGACTGAGGAGAAGAGAGAGTGACTTCAGCGACATTTGCACTAAGAAGGATTTTTTAAGTCCTTTGAGAAAATAGAAAATGCCATTGTTTCAGAAAGGAGCTGGGAACTTCCTCCTGATTTGTCTGCCTGACAATGTAATTAATCCTGGAATTGCTGTTCAGTCTTTCGAAACAACTGGTGCATTACTTCTTCCAATCTGCCCAGCAAATACTCTTGCAAATGACTCTTTAAACTGATTGAATGAATCATGTTCTGAAGGCAGGAGTGGATGATAAATCACTATAATGAGGGTCCTTCCATTTGCACAGAACGTCACTATCAAGAGACACAGAAAATTCCCCAGCTTGTAAGTATTGTTTAGATATTGGGGATTGTTCAATCCTGGGCAAGGATTCACCTGTGAGTACACGCTGAGAGAGCTGGGGTTGGTCAGCCCAGGGAAGAGAAGACTCCAGGGGGAAACTTAGAGCTGCACTCCTGTCCCTGAAGGGAACCTGCAAGAAGGCTGGAGAGACTTTTCCCAGTGGGATCCAGCAACAGGACAAAGGGAGGTGGATTGAAATTGAAGGAGAGGAGGTTCAGACTAGATCTGAAGAAGTTCTTCAGTGCCACGGTAAAGAGACTCTGGAATTGATTGCCCGGAGAGGCTGTGGCTGCTCCCTCCCTGAGAAGCCAGGTTGGATGAGGCCTCAAGCAACTAAGTCTGGTTGAGATGTGTCACTGCCCACGGCAAGGGATGGAGTAGATGAGCTCTGAGGTCCCTTCCAACCTGAGCCACTCTAGGATTTCCATGCACAAGGGTTGGGTGTTTTGTTTCTCGTTTCTCTCAGTCTCTGGTATTCCTCAGAATGTCACGCAGACCAGGGGAAGATTAAAAAGCTTGGTTTTTAGTGTCCAGAAGCACAGCCACATTCTGCAAATACTCAACCCAGTTAGGTTACTTGAGGTTCTGGTATTCTAAGGGCAACTCCCTGACCAATGTCCAGTCAAAGAAATACAAGTCCTCTCTTACAGGATAAAGCTCTGATGATGCCTTCTGAAGCACTGTTCCGCTACGTACAGACACTCTTTGCAATCTGGTACAAGCAGCTTAAACTCTTGTGATCACTTTAACCCTGTAGCTCCATCCTCTAGCAATATTTCAGTAAATTCTCATAGCCTGGTGTGGTCACAGAGTCACAGAATTATTGAGGCTGGAGAAGACCTGAGATCATCAAGCCCAGATCCTTGACCTAACATCACCATGACAAGTTAGACAATCATAGAATACTTAGGGATTGGAAGGGACCCCGAAAGATCATCCAAGTCCAATCCTCCTGCCACAGCAGGATCACCCAGGCCAAGTTGCACAGGAACACATCCAGGTGGGTCCGAAATGTTTCCAGAGAAGCAGACTCCACAACCCCCCTGGACAGCCTGTTCCAGTGTTCCAGTACCCTCTCTGGGAAGAAGTTCCTGCTGATATTGATATGGAACCTCCTCTGTTCCAGCTTGCACACATTGCCTCTTGTCCTGTCACCAGATGACCTTGGGAAGAGCCTGGCTCCATCCTCCTGACACCCACCCTACACAAAACAGTGTATGTAGAAAGTACGATACCTGCTACATTTCTGTTCATAAATGAAGATATTAAAAAACCCACCAAAGAAATAACCACGATTTTTAATGACATCCTAAATAGCCAAGAAAAATGGGTTCTGCATGCCTATTGGGACATCTAGGCCAATGAATATTGTGGAGAGCTTGTAAACCTGCCTGTGATTTACGTAGCAGATATAAATGATCGCTTGAGAGCCATTATGGTCTATTATGTAAATAAGCATCTAGGGATTTTTGAAAATCCATAATGATGGTAGTGCAGCACTCGATAGATTTCCCATAAATGTTATGAGGCATTTGTTAATAGCACCATTAAGGTAAATCTCCTAATTAAAACATTTTACATTTATGTCACAAAAAGATTCTTAAACATACTGGAGGTATGGTGTTGTCAAGTACTTCTTTATTTGGTTTTGGATTCTGATGTAGTGCTTTCTTCAAATATTTTCTCATTTTGTTCTTCTTATTATTCTCTTATACTTTACTATTATTTTATTCTTCTTAGTTTATTATTCTTACCTTGCCATTCTTCTTACTCTATTATTTGTCTATTCTTCTTATTCTACTGTTCTTCTTAATCATATAGAATCATTAAGGATCAGAAGGAACCTTGAAAGATCATCCAGTCCGATTCCCCTGTCACAGCAGGATCACCTAGACTGAGTCACACAGGAACACATGCAGGCAGGTCTGGAATGTCTCCAGACAAGGAGACTCCACAACTCCCCTAGGCAGCCTGTTCTAATGCTCCAGTACCCTCCCTGGGAAGAAGTTCCTGCTGATATTGACAGGGAACCTCATCTGTCCAGCTGGCACCCACTGCCCCTTGACCTAGCACCAGAAAACCTTGAGAAGANGGCCCCTCCCCCCCCCCCCCGCCCCCCCCCCCCCCCATCTTTATACACATGAATGAGGTCACCCCTCAGCCTCCTCTTCTCCAAGCTCGTGACCCAGTTCCCTCAGCCTTTCCTCATCAGGGAGGGACATTACTTCCTTCATCATATTCATTGCTCTATGCTGGACATCCTCCAGGAGCTGTGTGTCCTTCTGGAACGGAGGGACCCAGAACTGGACTCAATACTCCAGGTGCAGTCTCACTGTAGAGTCGAGGGGGAGAAGATCCTCTTATTGATCTGCTAACCCTCCTCCTGACCCCCCCCAGGATGCTGTTGGCTCTGTTGGCCAGAAGAGCACATTGCTGGCTCAGAGTCATCCTGATGGCTGCTAGGACCCCCAGGTCCCTTTCTCCTACAATGCTCTCCAACAGGTTGGTCCCCAACATATCCTGGTCCCTGGGGTTGTTCTTGCCTAGATGACAGACTCTACACTGACCCTTGCTGTCCCTCATTGCATTTCTCTCTGCCCAGCTCTCTAGCCTGTCCAGGTCTCACTGAATGGCATCACAGTCTGCTGGAGGGTCAGCGACACCACTCAGCTTGGTGTCATCAGCAAACTTGCTGATACTGCATCCTAATACCTCATCTGAGTCATTGATTATTCTTTTATTCTATTATTCTTATTCTTTTATTCTTTTCCTATTGTAGTCTTCTTAATCTATTATTCTTTTATTCTTCTTATTCTAGTCTTCTGTTATTCTTCCTATTCTATTACTTCACCCTCTTCCATTTACTCAGTAGAACAAAAGGTGTCAGAACTCAGCTGTAACATCAAGACTGAAAGCCTGTCACAACATGAGGCTTAAAGCTCTAGCCGGTTACTTCTTGTTTTGCTCTTTTCCTTGGGGAACATGTCAACGTGTGTTTTGTACTGCAATCTCAGGTGCTTTTTATGGGGTGGAGCTGCGGGATGAGACATCTCTCATCTTTTCCTATGCCATCTTTCCTTCAGGATCATCTTCCTCAGGAGTAGAGGTCTGAACAGGGGCATCTCTTTGGAAAAGGAATTTTCTGTGAGCCCAAGCCTGGTCTCTCTGAATTTCTTCTTTCAGGATACTCTAAGTTCTCCCACTGATTATGTTTTTGTAAATGAGTTGTGGTTCAACATCAGAGTGATTTTTTTATAGCTTGTTGAGTAAGGAAACCAAGCTTCACCAATTGTTCTGGCATCTCCCTCTAGCAGACTTTTACCCACTTTATCACCTTCACTCGAAGTTGTTGGATGCAGTAGAGATTTTCAAGTAATTAATTTCCTCTAAATGCTGAGACAGCAGACAGCAAAGCTGAGAGAGAAGTTCTACATCAGAGTAATGGAAGGCAGTGACCTGAGCTCAATCATGATTTCAGACAATGGAGAATCCCCCCTGGAAATACCCACTGTTCATGGAAATCCTTGATGCAAACATTGTAAAGGTTCCTTCATCAAGTTAATGAGTTAGAAGCTACACCCTCTCAAAAAACCAAACCCTTTGGCTAAGTCTGAGATCAGAATAAAAGGAAATTTATAGAGTTTTACAGAGATGTTGAAAAACAAATTAATAGTGGATCATAGAATCACAAAATCATAGAATCATGAAGGTTGGAAGAGACCTCCAAGCTCATCCAGTCCAACCATCACCCCAAGCCCACCCTGCCCACTAAACCCTGTTCCCCAGAGCCACAACTACTTATTTGTTGAACCCCTCCAGGTATGACCACTCTCCCCCTCCCAGGGGAGCCTATTGCAACCTCTAAGGACTCTGTCAGGGAAGAGATTTTTCCTGATGCCCAATCTAAACTTTTTCTGGCCATTTCCTCTTGTCCTATCACTGGATTCTTGGGAGAAGAGACCCACCCCCACCACTCTACACCTTCCTGTCAGGTAGCTGTAAAGAGCAATAAGGGATAAAGTGCTCTCCAGCAGGAATCATATAGTTTTGGATATGAGACATTAGCTTTATATATAGCCAAGTCAACATTTAAAGCACGACACGATGAAGAAGAGAGGATGTTTTTAGCAAACAGCAAGCCAAAATAACTTCTAATGTGTTTTCTCTTAAACTGCTGTAATTGAATCACGTGTTGCCCAAGAAGCAAAGCTGATCCGCCACTCATTTTTGCAGCTTGCATACAGTTTGGGAAATAAGCAGCAACACTCCTAGAATTCTAATGACTGCTGCGCTGTGAATCACCCTACATTTAAAATCTGCTCTTTGAAATTGCTTAAGGAACAGGCTCCAGACCTTGCCGCGTGCTCACTTAGAATAGAATTATCGTAGAATCATTCAGGTTGGAAAAGACTCTTTGGATCATTGAGTCCAACCATCAACCCTACTCTACAAGTTCACCCTTAAACTCTGTCTCCTAACACCTTATCTACGTGACTCTTGAATACATCCAGGGATGGGGACACAACCACCTTCCTGGGCAGCCTATTCCAATGCTCAACAACTCTTTCCCTGACATCCTGTCTAAACCTCCCCTATTGCAGCTTGAAGCCAATACAGAATGCTTTACAGTTGACTGGTAATAAAAACAGCAGAGAGACACATGGAGGGGGTGAAAGAGAAGAGCAAGAACCAACCATTCATAAACTACTCCTTAGTGATTTCCTAGGATTAGTAAAGAGGACTTATGTTCACACTCCAGCTTCTCAGAACAAACAGCTCCCAAGAAATGCAACACAAACAAGTCAACAAAAGCAGATGGGTATCCTGGGAACCTGGAGTGACAGAAGTAAGAGAAGAGAACATATTAGCGGTGCTGATAGCTGCTTTATTCAGCTTTATGATCTCACCACTGTTGCTTTCCTCTTTTCCTGGCTTTTTTCTCTTTCAAGTCACATTTGGAATGGGATTGGTGTGTTGCACCATCCCTTATCACAGGGTCTTGTGTGTGTAACAAGCAAAGGTGCTTTCATGCAGTGGAGCTAAATCTAAGTGGAAAGTTAGTTGGAGCAAAACACAGCAAGCAAATACCTTCTAGTATTTGAAGAGGGTCCTAGCAGCCAGCAGGATAGCTCTGAGCCAGCAATATGCTCTTCTGGCCAAGAGGGCCACCAGCATCGTGGGGTGCATCAGAAGGGGGGTTGTTAGCAGATAAAGACAGGGTCTTCCACTCT